>JAVANC010000011.1:2413655-2888655 GCA_033319125.1 Parnassius glacialis
CGTAAGTACTACAAAATAATTTGTACCAAAAAGGCGTAAGTACCATGAAGCCGTAAGTACCTAATTTATGTATTTCTCAAAAAATTATAAATATTGTTTATGAATTTATTTTATATTTTATGTTATATATTACTTACCATTCTAATCATACGCTGAGTTTTATTTACTTATTTCAGAGCGTAAAGTTACCACAAACTAAAACTCTAAATAACCATACTGAAAACGTATTATCATATTCACATTACGACCTTATACGACGAAGAGGTCGACTATACAATAAAAGTAGTGTACAATGCCCTTAAGTCTTAGTTCCCATTGCCCTCTACATTAAGATCGATCACTGCATAGAGTAAATAAATAGCTGGCTGTCTTTTCCACCTCCGAGACGCCACACGATCTGTAACGTATACCCATGTAATTGAAATACATTAGCAGCCGATCGATTTGATTAAACGATTCCTTAAATTAGTTAAAGTGCATGATAGTAACGTAAATACAGCCGATATACGTCCTACTGCTGTTCGCATGCCTGCTCTAATTATTTTGTTACTTAGACATGCGGGTTTCACTATGTTTCCTTAACTGTCTAGCACGTTCATTGGTGCCGGCGGGGATCGAACCGGTTCGCTCTTAATTTTGCTTTGAGGTACAAAGGATTTATTATTATACGTTATTTCTATATGGAGTAGCAAGAAGCATCAGTAGTATAATGGAAAGCGCGGACCGCGAACTCGAAAGGTCGTGGGTTCGAATCCGCCATTCGACTACTGTCGGGAACCACTTCGAACACAAGCATTTTAAGCTTACCAGAAGTGGTTAAAGGTAACATTAATAGTGTTTAATAGCATTATTAGTATTTAAATAAAATTATTCCCCTAATATTTTTATAGATGTAAGATGTAAACGAGCATATAGCCCACCCAAACTAGTAAGTAGTTGCTATGCATCTGTTATATTCTGTTAAGAATCAAAACACAGGTACCATGTCTCTGCCATGTCATATAGCACTAAAATTGAATGCCTCACTACTAGTAATAAGTGGTAAAATTAAAATTTTCTACAACCGACTTCAACTCAAAAATTTATATAGGCCACATGAGAAGCACCAGCTTTCAAATAAAAAAAAGAATCATCAAAATCGGTTCACCTAGAAAAAAGTAACACATAAAAAACATGCACTCGAATTTAGTACCCCCTCTTTTTTAAAGTCGGTTAAAAAGGAAGTCAGTTTTCGAAACACACCATATAAAACACAGCAGCATTAAGCTACTTTTTACGCTGATATTCTGTAAGAAGCAATAAGAAGCAAAGGAAGTTTGACTACCTCATTAGTCTAGTGTTCGCTGATCATGTGGTCCCCGGTTCGAATCCCAGGTCAGGCCAAAGAAAGTTGATTGGGTTTTGCTGTCAATAAATTTTTTCCTTGGAAAGTCGTCACCGTATACTCAAAGCCGTTGGTCCTGCACCTGATGTCTCTGGTTGTGTGGGATTGCCGTCCTTTGGGACTATGAAGGTAAGTGCACCTATGTTTGCGACGGAGATAGGTGCACTTACCCTCATAGTCCCAAAACAACGGAGACTAAGCGCTAACATAGGTGATGTTTGCGTTTAGTCTACGTTGAGACTGGCCTCCGTGACCGAAAATCGATTTTGAGGGCATTCTATAATAGCGTGGTTCTTAAGCGAAACTCTACCAAATAAAGCTGTTAAGGAAATATTTATTACGTGTATTAACTTAACAGAGTTCTAAAATAAGCTGCAACGTATCGTATTTAAACTATTTTATTGCCGGCCATTTGTAAGTAAGCCGAATGGAACCCGTGAAGCACTATAAAAAGTAAAATACTGCAGATTCAGCCATTTACGACGGCGAAAAACCGAAAGAATTTTACACTTTCGGGAGCGTATACTCCATAGAGATCCCAATAAAGCCAATGTGATTGCCAATTGTCTGAAAATCTGTTTCAGGGATTTAAGGTATTACCGCACCTTCCATGAGCCGTGAAGGAGTTAACGACATACGAGTACGCAAATGGTATGAGAATCAGCAATTAGCACTTCAAATGGGCTGATGAGTATCTTAATATTATAATTATTCTATACTACGAGTAGCTGTGCCCCGCGATTTCACCCGCGTAGAATTCACTACGATTTCATGGATATCAATGTTTGCGCGGAACCCTAATTTTGTTTTTGAGTAGTTACCATCTTATAAATATTGACATTAATATTTATAAGATACTAACGTCACTCAATTGTTTTGCCTTCCCGGAACCCCTCCACTAACACTTAAACTTTATGGTATGGTATTAAAATTCAAATTGACTTTTAAGTATTATTACGAATCTTTTGTATGGGAATATAGAAAAGTGTTGGTTTTAGAGTTTTTCAGGCAATTTTTTAAATTTTTCTCTCCGTAAGAGCCATTTTTTTACTTCAAGGAATATTATAAAAAAAGAATTAGCGAAATCGGTTCAGCTGCTCTCGAGATTTGCGCTTAGCAACACATTCAGCGATTCTTTTTTATATTATAGATGTGTGTTTGTCACTGAATCCTGCCTAAGCGGCTGGACCGACTTTAATGGTTTTTTTGTGTGTTTTTAAGCAGGTCCCTGGAAGAATAGAATCTGGTAAATGGCCCAATTGTTGATTCAGAAATCACCCGTGTTGCTAGATATATATAAAATATTTTACTGTGAACTATTTGTTGTTTATATTGTCTGAGTCGTTAAGAAAATTGTTAAAAAATGCACTATGATGTACCTAAAATTGTTTTACTATATAATGTTCATTACCGCGTGACATACATAAGTCCACTATTGAAAATTGGCCTCCCACATAGTTGACCTCAAACTGCCTGGAGATGTCATAGCTGCCACACAAAATAATTCGCAGGTGGGTTGGTAGAGAATGAATCTGCTGCCCATCTCCGGTTTGATTTCCCTCTATCGCCTATTAGGACACCCACTGGGTGATATGGAAGAGTGAATTCAGCGTTAATTCAATGCGTGACTTAAAGCTGAGTGGAGACCATTTAGGTGCATATTACGTTATTTCTTTTTCTTTAATCACTTTTGTTAAGTTGAATATTTATTTCTGTTTTACTTGATTTATATTTCTTTGTTATAATGTATGTTCCAAATAAACTTAATTGTTTCTTTAATTTTCTGACGTTGTCATTACACGAAAAATTAAAAATAAATTATTCATTATCTAGGTATTATAAGCTATAAAATATTTAATATTATATTACAGCTTGTAATAACTGTGGCAGACGTAACCAATTCACTTTATAAAGGTAATGAATGTGTTATAAACATAAAATAAAAAAATGCGAAGGAATAACAGTGGTAGAGCCACGCGGCAGCTTTTGCTGTCGCACGGATGGGCCGACTCGAACCGGGGTGGTACCACGACCTCACAGAATACCAGCGTGAAGTAGAGGTTTACCTCTGCGTTTCGCTTGGTGAGTATAGGTGGCCGAAGGACCTTTTTGCTGGAAATGAGGCATTCCATCTTAGTCCTTACGGGTGACAACGCATCTGCATTTTGGTTCGCAAACGAGGATAAATGTAGATGTCTATGGGCCGCAGCAACTACTTATCATCAGGTGGACTGTGTGCTCGTTTGTCAACCTAATCCTATAAAAAATAGAATATAGTTAGTAAAATTTACATACTTAATAAATTGCCAAATATTGACTGAGCACTTACTACATAACAAAGAATCAATAATAAACAAATGTAAAAGCGGTTAAAGTTATGTATTTGAATTTGTTGATTAATGCAATTGAGATATTAATCCAAAACGCTCCGACCTAAGCACGAAAAGAAAAGTTTCGCCACCGAATGCAGCCTACGGTCTTTAGTAAGATCAATTAATTAGATGTAAGATTTACGAGTATGGGATGAGAGATAAATCGCAATACGGGACCGCTCTGACGTAGACGTTCAACGATTCTCTCCCTAATGACGTCACGTTGATATGTAAGAGTATGCTTCTATTACGAAAGTGGTTACCGTATATATGCCTATGTAAGACTTGAATATTTTGAAATTGCCTTAGATGTCTTCGTGTTGTAATAATAATAATAACATCATTTATTACTTTCTCCCACAAATAGTACATTGCATAATTATCTTTTACAAACAAATTTAAGTTATAATCAAAGTAAAGAGTACATAAATTTGTGGGCGACGGGAGTCCAAACTAGGAGACCCTTTGCTATGGATCTCCCGGCTTCCCATTTAGGATGATCAACTAGATTTTTTTTATTACATATTGCAGTGACATTTTTTCTTTTCGATTGCGAGAGGGCGTCGTGAATCGTGTATGTGTGTGTGTGTGTGTGTGTCTGTGTAGCTGTTAACTTGTACTTGGTATGTTAAGATACAATTTGCAGTAATTGTTCTATTTTTTCATAATCAAGTTTAAGCAGCCAATCTGCAATTCTCCTTTTACATTATAATTTTGTATGATTAATGATACGGTGTTAGTTTGCTTTGTTATATAATCGACTACCACTAAAACTGAAAAAACTTTAAAGCAAAATATGTTTTTACCGGAGTAATTTCACAAACTTTATAATCTTCTCTCAAACCAGAATTCTTTATATTATCCAACAAATCAATACAACTATGTTTTGTATTAGTATTACTCTGTGGCGATTATTTCGATTCCTTTTTGCACTGTCCTGTGTCAATGAACTCATATTAGTCCCGTGTAGTGGTGGTGTAAGAATCCACCATCCTCCACCAGCTATTATGGCTCTATGGTTGTCGTAAGAGGCGACAGAGGGAAACTTAAACAGGAGATGGGCAGCGACATATTCCGAATAACAACTCAAAATAATAAAAAAACTTGGGTTTGTCAACACGCCTAGCAGCGAAGCAACTACGGCAAGATCTTCCCTATGACGCAATCTATGGAACAGGCCTATGTTAATTTGGGGACTTTTACAAACTATAAAGATAATAAATAGACATTTATCCGAATAAATTTCGCTTATGGTTCCATTTTTATAGAATGTTGGTGACAAACGAGCACACAGTCCACCTGATGGTAAGTGAAGGCTTTGGTTCATATGCAATCTAATTTTATCCCCAATTAAGTACCAAAATGCAGATGCGTTGCCGCTCCTGAGGACTATGATGAAATGTCTTGTTTCCCACGCGGGTCTCCGGTTCTCTACACTCATCATCCATTTCGTAAAGCACAGCATCATTAGGCAACACATTTTAATTACCAAACTAAAACACGTATTCAGCTAGTCGTAATATCAAGTAATATTATGTTCATTGAAATAAGGTAAACTTACCTACGATTATATAAGCAAAAAACTTTCTCCAATAAACCGTGGCTAATTACGCGTCAGTTAAAGTTCGAGTCCTTGAATAGCTGCCTGCAAATTCTCAGCCGATTTCTGAAGTGTACCCCACGGAAGACGCCGTGAAGGAGGGCACTGCTAAATATTGACTGAGCACTCAGCGACAAAGGGAATTGGAACTTCAAGCTGGCGAAGCGGCAGTATTTTCACAATAAACAGCCGAGTGTTAGGTAGGAAAATGGCCCGGTTTATCTACTCCATTGACAGTCGACAAGTGCGTGTTTTTTCGTGTCTTCAATTTGCTAGGCTTTGTTGTAAATGCGTGTAATATGTGGGTTACACGCTTGAGATAACAAGAAAACGTCTTATTTATTAAGTGTAAGGAACAGAATTAAATAAAGATAATACGGTATAAGCTGTACGTACGTGGTAGAGCCATGCTGCAGCAATATTAATAGTATAGTTGTAGCACGAATGGGTCGGCTCGACCGGGGAAGGAACACGCTCTCACAGAATACCAGCTAAAATAGCTCCTTAACACTGCTGTGTTTCGTATGGTGAGTGTAGAGAACTGGCGACCTTATTTACTGGAAAACAGGCATTCCATATTAGATCTCACGGGTGACAACGCATCTGCATTTTGATTCTTTATTGAGGATAGATGTCTATGGGTCACAGCAACCACTAACCATCAGGTGGATTGTGTGCTCGTTTATCACCCTGTCCTATAAAAAAGCATTTGTAAATAAATATAGTATTTATTTGTAATGAGTTACAGAAAAGCAGAGTGCTAGAAGTGAGTAGTATTAATGTCCACCGGATCGAATTTCGTTCACAACGGCCAGCCTCAACGAAGACTAGCCATCGGCGCAGGACAGGATAATTGTGCCCAAGTATATGCGCAGGCATAGGTGTACTCTCTATTCCCTTACACTCATAGTCCGATGGGGCGGTAACTCGACACGACTGGAGAGAGATCAGGCGTAGTACCAATGGCTTTACACGCTTTCCGACGCAAGGGGGGGAGACAACGCCAACTTCATGACTCTGGGCAGCTACTGAGAATTTCTCGAACTGATTTTTTTCTGGCGCGACCCGGGATTCAAACCCGGGACCTCACGATCCGAAGTCGCGTTTATAACCACTACAGCAACGAGACAGGTAAGTAGTGACTATATACCTCTTGAAACAAGGTTATGTTGTACAATATAAATAATGATGATATATTTTCATGTTTCAGTATTTGCAATTTTAATCACCATCATTACACCCCTTCACAAGCCCACTGCTGTACATAGGCATCCCCCAAGAAATGACACAAAGCACGGTCCTAAGCCACTTGCATCCATCGATTTCCTGCATGTCTTACCAGGTCGTCACTCCATTTAGTGGGGGCCTACACTTCGTCTACCGGTACGAGGCTGCCACTTGAGAGCCTTTCTTCCCGATTGTTTGTCGGTTTTTCGAGCTATATAGCCGGCCCATTGCCACTTCAGTTTACTAATACGTTGAGCTATTATATTATACTCAGTGGAGAGACGTGCTAAGAGGCTCATTGGTGACCTTGACTTGGTTGAAACCAATCTTGTCAGCCTTGAGCACAGGCGCAGAGTAGCCAGTCTCTCGGTATTCTATAGGATGCATTTCGGTGAGTGTGCGCAGGAATTACACGCCTTAATTCCTCCTTCTCCTTTCCACCATCGGACAACCAGACGGTCGGCGGGTCTTCATCACTTTGTTGTCGATATTCTACGCATTAGAACCAAACGGTTTGCTTCGTCTTTTGTAATGCGTACAGCAAAGGAGTGGAATAATTTGCCGGCGTCTATCTTTCCGTCCGAATACAATCTAGGCGTCTTCAAGGCAAGAGTGAATAGGCTTTTGTTACGATAAGACAGTGCGATTTACCATCTAAGGCTGCATCACCACTTACCACCAGGTGGGATTGTGGTCAAGCACTGGCTTATAATAAGTAAAAAAAAAAGCTATGTATGTTACTCTGGTAATACTGCGCTTTTCCTAATTTTAAGTCTATCACAAAGCGAAACCCTAAGCATTGCCTTTTCCATAGCTCGCTGACCGACACTGGGCTTCCTCATACGGGCATCAGTAAATGACCACGTTTCAGATGCATAAATTATCACTGGAAACACGCACCCGTTGTACAATCTCGTTTTCATGTTTCGAGGTATGCCTGACGAGAAAATGTGTGCAATTTAATAGAGGTCAATGTATCTATTTTCTGCCGACTTCCAAAAAGGAGACGGTACTCAATTCGAGTGGATGTTTTTTTTTTTGCTTTTTTTATGTGTGTTACCTCATAACTTTGTACTAGGCGAACCGATTTCGATGATTCTTTTTTTATATGAAAGCTGATAGTTCTTTGGTTCAATGGTTATTGAGTTATTCTTAAATAACCTGTATTGAAGTCGCTTATATTGAAGTCGGCTGTACAAAATTTTTAATTTTAAATTATATTAATATATGAAACATGTAAATGTATTTTTGCAATGCATGTTTATAATATATATGTCATATATTTATTCATTAACATAAAATATATGAATAGAAATCGTATTTTATGTGTATAGCCTAGTAAGTATATATGTGATTGCAAAAAAATGTTTCAATTATTTCTGCCGGCGTATTACAGTGCGTGCACTCCTGTGTTCTTAAGAGTAGAGACAGCCAAAATAATTACAGCCTCGGAGGCACCTTAGTCCTTAGTGGCCACAAAGCAACTGTAGTCTTCTTTGTTAAAATTTCGTACCAGATATCTATGGGCTTAAGTACGGTACTATCAGGAGGGCTATGTGTGTGCTTTTCACTTGAAGTTTTGAAAAAATAGCTAATTCGGTTTAACTAAAATTGTGATATATAGGGCTATTGTCCTGTTATGACGGAAAAGAAAATTTGTCATCCGATTTCATACCTTGTCTTTTCTAGAATAAGGGTGAAAAACGAGCACAGAGTCCACCTGATGGTAAGCGGATGCTGTAGTCCATGTACATCTACATTTATCTTCAATTAAGAATCACAATGCCAGCCCTGAGAACTAAGAGAAAACGCCTTGTATCTAGTCAAAGGGGGTCGTCAGTTCTCTCCAATCACCATATGAAACACAGCAGCATTAAGCTACTATTTTACGCTGCTATTCTGTGAAAGCGTGGTCCTTCCTCGGTCGAGACGTTTCATTCGTGGTACAACCACATTATAACTGTAGCATTGCTCTACCACGTACGAAATAAATGAATATAAAAAAGTTTTGTTTTTATTTCAAAATATAGTTTATCAATCACTGTCCATTTCAATTGTTTGCTGTCCACCAAAACCTTATTAGCTTCTAAATATACTCAAAACAACTCCCTAAACACTTGGGCCTTCGTCGTCTACTTTAAATTAGATCTGGGCGAGAACTGTCGAAAAAGAAGGAAATTCATTTATTTCCCTGTCCGCAGCAGTGACGTCACCGGTGATCCTCGAGCGCACCTGGCACAATCAGTCCCCTGTCAGCTTGAAGCGGGTTTAGTTAGGCAACGGTTGGTTTGAACCAGGTTATTGTTTGATAAGTCGGAGCCGTTTTCAGTTTTGTCACAAATGGGACGTAGTCTAAAGTTGACATAAATTCTTAAAACTTTTTACGAAAACTACGTTTTTGGCTCCCAACTAGATGAGATTACTCGTAGAAAGACTACTTTATAAGTGCGAGAAGAATATTTTTTAATTGACGAAGGGGCAAACGAGTGTACGGCTCACCTGATGGGAAGTGTCAACCGCCATCCATGAACAACTGCACCAGGGGAATAACAGGTGCATTGCCGGCCTTTTAAAAGTAGTTTAATCGGTTTTTTGAAGGTCATCTTATCGGTCCGGAAAATTCGCTGGTGTTAGACGATTTCACAAAGAAGTATCCTAATTAATCGTACAGCGATGGACTACCTAGTATTTAGACGGTATAGGTCTCAGTAAGGGTCTCCGGTTACCTAAAATCACCATACGAAGCACAGCAGCAATTAGGTGCTATTTTACGCTGGTATTCTGTGAGAGCGTGGTCCTTCCCCGGTCGAGTCGACCCATCCATTCTACAACCATGATTACATAGCTTCAGCATGGCTCTACCACGTTAAAATATCCCTTAATGAGGCAATCCAAAGAGGAGACCTATGTTTATTAGTGGGTTTTTAATAAGCTGTAATAAAAATGGATAAACGGAAAAAGAAAAAAGATTGAGACTTAGAACTATCTCAATTAAATTAAATATTGTTTTTAATAAATAATTCTGATCTAAACTAAGAAATGAGAGCTTCTCTCTTATTTCTGAGAGAACTCTATTGTTATATATTTAATTATAATTCTAAACTATTTATGCAACGTAGAAACTACGTGAAACCTATTTTATGTTTTGCTTCTGTACTCAACAAGCATGCTCAAGACTGAATGAAGCTCACGTTAAAAGGTGTTTGTCATCTTCAATTGTACTCAAGTCATGCATAATATATTGACTTAAGTTGTTTGCCGACGGTAACAGTAAACTGTCGAAAGTGTTCGAATAAAGGACGAAGGTGACGACGAAAGAAGAAAATCTTCGCACACAATTTAATAATACACATTTTTTTAATAAATAATTTTCCATAGTAGGAAGTTATAGATTTCGGGCCTGCGAGTTTTCATCAGATCTCCACATATGTAATAAAATTTTGTCATACGATATCTTTAGAACAAATCAACCGATCGAGGCGCTCGATAGCCCAGGGTCTACTGTTTTTCAGATTTTCTGCCGACTTCCAAAAAGGAGACGGTACTCAATTCGACTGTATGTTTTTTATGTGTGTTACCTCATAACTTTGTACTGGGTGAACCGATTTCGATGATTCTTTTTTTATATAAAAGCTGATAGTTCTCGTGTGGTCCCATATGAATTTGATCAAGGTCAGACCAACAGTTTTTGAGTTATTCTTAAATAACTTATATTGAAGTCGGCTGTACAAAATTTTTAATTTTAAATTAGGTTATTAATTTTAAAATTTATCAATTCATTATACACGAGGTAACCTTTAACATTGAAATATTAAGTATCTCTCTAAATTTTATCCTCGTAGAATTCGAGATTATCGGCTCTAAATATTCCACGAAGGTCTAAAGAGGAAATTCAACGATATGGTCCTTTAGGAGAAAGTCCCTTTGTGTGGGATGCTATGGCATAGAGACTTTAACGATCTCTTATCTCACGGGTATATTGTAAGAATAAGAGCGGTATCAAATGCTGCTAAGCTGGGAAAAATACGCAGATGTGTCCGGTGTCCGGAATATCTTCGGAATAGTGTCAGATAAGACTCGCTCTTGGATCGTTTCTAACACTTGCGTGTGGTTCCAACGATGACGTGTACAGCTGCACATAGAATTTCTCAATCTCACTCAAAATCTCAGGTGTCCCGGAAACGATGCTGCCACACTCGGTCTTCAGATTTGACAGTTGGCTCTTTCTGGCAGACTGATCTTTGCCAAGGACTTTGGAGCCTTGGTTCCGTTCGATTGCTTCTTCAGTACAAGTTGTAAGTCCCGCCGCATGTATTTGGACATCTGTCTGTTCAGTTGCCTATATGCTGTCAAATCTGTTGAAGACTGCAGATTCATTTCCCGTCTAACAGCCATGAGATTAATTGTGTGACCGGAGAGTTTTTGTGTTCTTCTGCGGCGGGTCTTGCAGAACTTAGCTCCAACCGCATGGACAGTTTCCACGAGCTTGTCATTCATATCGTCCACTTCATTGCAGTCTTCTGGGCACTGAAAACTGTTTTGTAACTCGAGCTGAAAGGTTTCGGGACTTTGGATTAGAGCACGAGGGGGACGGAGCGTTGACTTCATTAGACGAGACCTCTCTAAATTAACGTTTAGGTTCAGTTTGAATCTGAACATTCGGTGATCGCTACCAGTTTTCACCCACGCGATCACGGAGACATTACTGAACGGTTGTCGTCTGGTCGTCATAATAAAGTCAATCTTATTTTTTGTCGAACCGTCGGGGCTCGACCAGGTCCACTTCCTATGGGGCCGCTTCTGGAAGAAAGAGTTCATCATAAAGAGTCCATCTTTCTCTATAAAGCTGCTGGCCTCTTGGGTTGCGTTGCCCTATTCCAAGTTTCCCTACCTTTAGCTCACCATTCTCTCTTGTGCCTAGTTTTGCATTTAAGTCACCCATTAACGCCGTATAGTGGGTTTTGGAGGAATGCATGGCTCTAGAAATATCCTCATACGTTTCCTCTACCTCCTCATCGGGATGTGCCGAGGTTGGTGCGTAAACCTGTATGACCTTCAGCGAATACCGTTTGGTGATTCTGAGTATAAGGTACGCAACCGTCGTCGACACACTCTCAATCTTTACAACGTTGTTAACGAGAGACTTGTGGACGATAAATCCGACACCTCCTTGGGACAGATGGTCGCCCTCCCGGTGGTAGAGCAAGTTGCCGGATTCGAGGATTACCGTGTCCTCCCCCTCTCTTCGGACTTCGGATAATCCTATAATATGCTAGCGTAACTTGTCTATCTCTTTTTCCAGCTCCACAATCTTCTCGTCAGTCCTCAGGGTGCGTGCGTTGTATGTTGCCAGGTCGAGTCATCTTAGGTGGCAACCGAACCTCCACCGAAGATTCTTAGCACCCTCTGCCCCGCCGTTACCATGGTCGCCACTGTAGAAAGGAATAGCGGCGCCGCCGGGGACTGGGGGCCGTCTTTTTGTAACTTTTATCATGGGGGGTATATTGCCATAGTTGCCACGCTTGGCGAGCGGGTTGCCAACCGCAGTTTTTTTTATTGGGATATTGCTGTTATCAGGAAGAAGCTGCTGCCCATCTCTTGCCTGTTTCCCACTGTAGCTTTTTACGACACCCACGGCACGATACGGGGTAGTGGATATTCTTAACCACCACTAAACGATGCATATAATTATAGATCATAACATTTAATCGTAAGAATTTTGAAGTGAGTGTAGCAATAAGAGCGTACGATAACTAAATAATCGTCACCATTTTACCATCTTAATATTAGTATATTCATACCTCTAAAACTATCGATTTAATAGCAATCTTTAGCCGTTCGTATAAAGTTGATAACAATCTCCATAGATCTTGATCGAACAAGTTATGGCGCGGTAATAACCACCTAATAGCTTTTGTTACTAAAATTAACTCTCAAACTCCCGTCCGTGTGCTTTCATAAAAATAATTTATGACCTATTGGAATGACCAGAACCCTGTATAATATTGCGTGGCATGATAACGTTAACAAAGAAATTAATATTAAAGTTTTGTTACAAAAATCTTACAAAAGGGTCAAGTCTGAAAAGAACGTTTCCTTGTTTTCGTATACAAAACTTACCCATTTTTCTAGTTTTAATATTATTTAGCCACTTTTGTCAGTGGACAGTATTGCGGCTTCATCAAATTCCCGATATTATATTATATCCTATTCCTAAGCATTTTCAAGGCCTATCATTTTCGATATGCTCACGCTTAAAAAATGGCGCGCGTTCACCTTAATGTTTACTATTAATTAAAAATCTAAATAGATTACGTATAAGACTATGGAGCAGTTTTTCGTGTTCCTATACACGTGCAGTGAAGTGTGATGTCTATGTATGTTGTGCACACTTGATATCAAGTATAAAATTTTAGCCTTCAACAGTAAACAAGTGGAGTGTTCCTATTTGGAGAGTTTCCGAATCTACTTTAATTTGCTTCCCAGTTTTGTGGATTGAAATAAGCCCTGAGAATGGGGTAACAGTTAGCAAGCTATAGTCCAAGATCCCAAGGCCACCAGACGACGAAATGTGTAAGATTGAGTAAGTGTTACTATGTACTATGATCGCAGGCCTACCTTCTAGCTTGGTCAGTGGGCCGTTTCCCAGGTATCAGGTAATCAAGGTACGTAAAAATATTGCTCACCTGACGTTTATTCTCCCAGTTGATTTTAAAATACATGTTAAATTATATCGTTAAAAATCAGTCGTCAATACTGCCAGACCCTTTCCGCCGGCACTATAGCTTTGCAGACGCTTTAAAGCTCTCAAAAAAATTACACAATTTCACTTACTTTCTGAAGCTACATTTTTATATATATATTAGACAAACAACTATTTTAAACGATTTACAAGAGCTGACCGATCCAAGGGGTCAATCATCCCCTTACATGAACAGATGAAAAACTTCTGTTCGTGTGTATGTAACTGAACTCCACCTAAACGGTTGGACCGATTTTGACGTAATTTTGTGTGTGTATGTGTGTGATTTAGTTGATTCGACGGCTTGGATTTACAATAGATCCTGTTGGTAGGTAGGTGGCACTATTGACGAGATCCAGAAATCACATATGCGAATCGGGAGCGAACTTTACACGTGGTAGAGCCATGCTGCAGCTATATTACTGGTATAGTTGCGGCATAGACATCTACACCTATCCTCTATTACAAATCAAAATGCAGATGCGTTGTCACCCGTGAGGATTAAGACGGAATGCCTCATTTCCAGCAAAAAGGGTCTCCAGTTCTCTACACTCACCACACGAAACACAGCAGCGTTAAGCTGCTATTTTACGCTGGTATTCTGTGAGAGCGTGGTCCTTCCGCGGTCGAGCCGACTCATTCGTGCTACAACTATACTACTAATATAACTGCAGCATGGCTCTACCACGTATATAATAACTACTAAATATATTAGATCTTGAATTTATTATGATGTGATCGTTTCTTATACTTTTTATACGGTTCTTTTACTTTCTATACGAATGCGAATTTTATATTATTTAGACGTTAGGGTGAAACTGAGTTATAAAATTTATTCATCCTCCAATACAGCCTATAAAAATTCCGCTGTTGAACAGAGGCCCCCTTAGATTGCCTTATATGAAGGGGATATTGTCCATAGCTGCCCCACAGGTGAAACGCTAGGCAGACGGGTTGGCAACGGCAGTTTTTTTTTACTATTTTGTGATTTTATCAGAAAGCCGCTGTTGTCCATCCTTTTTTCACTTCCCTCCGTCGCCTCTTACGACCTCCATGCAATCTATAAATTATATTTTGTGTATATAACATATATAAATATCTATATAAATATGAAATTATATCTGAATATATTGTGCTACATATAATATAGTATAACAGAAATATATATAGAAACTTTTTGATTCAATATAGATCATAAGCCACTGGTTTCGGAAATCCTGGGAAGAACCAGCTTAAATTATGCAATTAAAAGAACAGTTGACAATCATATATTATTATGTTACATATTTAACAACACATAACAAATTAGAAATCAGATTCTGCCATAAGGACTATAGTCCTTATGGCAGAATCGCTGGAGGACTTAAGCACTATGCTCAACCTCAATGTCAATTCGCGCGTTGATAGCGTATTCGCGTTCTATTAGGACACCCAGTTTGCGATATTGCGCGAGCACGCGATTGTCGCATCGCTTACTCGCGCGATGA
This sequence comes from Parnassius glacialis, assembly GCA_033319125.1. Lineage (NCBI taxonomy): Eukaryota > Metazoa > Arthropoda > Insecta > Lepidoptera > Papilionidae > Parnassius > Parnassius glacialis. Next base: position 2,428,468 of record JAVANC010000011.1, read on the forward strand.
TCGCGTAATCCCGTTGTATTAGGGCGACGCCTTAAGATTCAAATAGTCCAAAAAACGTCAAAGAGCATGTAAAAATAACAAAGAGTGTACATAAGATTATAAATGATAGATTTTCACGCAAGTATCAAAATATATTATTTGTAAAAGGGGATTAATCTGATCCACAACAGCTTTGTGCCACGCAGAAACATTGTTGGACCCCATTCCAGTATTATCTTTCAACCTGAGCGCTCGCGTTATAAGGGAAAGGTGTGCATTATATAACACCAAAGCGATCAGTCGCCCGTGAATAGCGATATACCAAAAAGAAAACTTACTACAAGTGTAACATCATCCATTTTTAGCGTTTGGATATCATACTTTGATACCTTATTTTTATACGTGGTAGAGCTACACTGCAGCTATATTATGATTGTAGCATGAATGGGTCGGCTTCATAAGCGTAGAAACACGCTTTCACTGAACACCAGCTTAAAGCAGCATCTTAATACTACGGTGTTTCTTAATTTTGTAAAATTTTATATAAAATAATTGCAGTGAGTTGAATCATAACTCTTAAAAAATCATATTAACGTTTAGAGCCATTTTTTGTTTTAACGTGATTCAAGTAGATCTAGTCAGCTAGACGGGAGGCCACAAATTATTCAAAGGCATTTTGAATTGCCTCTCGGGTATTGATTTTTTCCCGCCAAAAATTTATCCAAATTCTGAAAAAAGTAGAAGTACTGTACGGCGTGTACGTGAGTACGGCAGATGACAGAGAGCTTCCAATCCCAGCTCTTATAACTTGGAGATCGTCTTTTGTTAAGTATGCGGTCGTTCTCGCGCAAGAGCAGCGGAGACGAGCGATTGAACAAAGCTGGTTGGAGAAGTGAGAGCTTCTCCATTATTGTGTTCAGTTCTTCACAGTACACACCTGCAGTAATGCTCATACAGTTTGATATGAAGTTGTGATTCACACCGGCGCTAGCCAACAGTGAACAGTGAGATGAATCACACCTTCATTTTTCTAGGGGTAAGTTTTCGTTGAGGACATTTTTAGGTATGAACCAGGATCCAACCAACTTGCTCTCGCTTGCGATTGTCAAACAAAATCTATTTTTCGTCACAGGTAACAATGCAGTTCAAAATTCTTTGATTTGTATGCGTAGAGAACCGGAGCCCCTTTTTACTGGAAGCGAGACATTCCATCATAGTCTTCAGGGGTAACAACGCATCTGCATTTTGATTCTAAAATGGGAAAAAATGTATATGTCTATGGGCCACAGCATCCACTTACCACCAGGTGGGCTGTGTGCTTGTTTGTCACGTTTATTGTATATAAAATATTTATATGTATTTTATTAATAAATAAACTATACCAATATAAACTAAATTTACATAATATATTATAAACATAATTAATTTAAAATAAATAAAAAAATTTAAACTTTTAAAAGATAATATTGTTCTATTGGTGCTGACGGGGGTAAAACCCTTGGTTAGCACGGCATCCATTTTGAAAACATTGTGACTACCATGTAAAACACGTAGTTAATTATCATCAAATAATATTATCAGTGGTAAATAGAAAAAAAAACTTTCAATAACTATTATGTAATAATCTATACTGAATAAAAATATTCAATTCTAATAATCATTATTTGTGTTTTCTTTCTTTTCTTTTCCCTATTTCTTGGCCTGCACGGTTTGTGCGTCAGCCATGTTTTCCATTTTTCAATGTATAATTATTATCCTTCATAGTACAAATGTATAATTAGCCTTCATAGTACACTGCTTCACAATATTTTGATGCGACACATTGTAAAGTCCTCGGGAGATTTTGACGGTAACTGGAGCCAGCAGACAGTCGGCAATGGTATCTCAAGGCGAATAAGCAGACAACCTTATATTGAGAATCACATCACCATTAGAGCACTTGTTTCACCGTTTCCACTAATAGTTCACATGCGTAGACACTTAGTATACAAAATCACACCACTTTTACCAATCAAAGTCCACTTCAAACCATTTTAAACAATAATATAGGAGCAGCATACCGCCGCCGGTCAAGTTCCCAACAAAACAAGACTTCATTTGTGTATTCAATTATAAGGTTTGTTTTATTTTTATTGTATATGTGAAAATGATTGTATACATCAAATTTTCACCACTCCATGGGATGACTAGTACAGAATGTAATACGAAAGGCAGACTTAATGCCATGAGACATTCTCATAACCCCCGTAAGCACAAATAGAACAATATTATCTTTTAAAAGTTTAAATTTTTTTATTTATTTTAAATTAATTATACTTATAATATATTATGTAAGTTTAGTTTATATTGGTATAGTTTATTTATTAATAAAATACATATAATTTTTTTTAAATACAATAAACGTGACAAACAAGCACACAGCCCACCTGGTGGTAAGTGGATGCTGTGGCCCATAGACATACATTTCTTCCCATTTTAGAATCAAAATGCAGATTCGTTGTTACCCCTGAAGACTAACATGGAATGTCTCGCTTCCAGTAAAAAGGGGCTCCGGTTCTCTACGCATACAAATCAAAGAATTTTGAACCGCATTGTTACCTGTGACGAAAAATGGATTTTGTTTGACAATCGCAAGCGAGAGCAAGTTGGTTGGATCCTGGTTCATACCTAAAAATGTCCTCAACGAAAACTTACCCCTAGAAAAATGAAGGTGTGATTCATCTCACTGTTCACTGTTTAGTAGGCTAGCGCCGGTGTGATTCATCACAACTTCATATCAAACGGTATGAGCATTACTGCAGGTGTGTACTGTGAAGAACTGAACACAATAATGGAGAAGCTCTCACTTCTCCAACCCGCTTTGGTCAATCGCTCGTCCCCGCTGCTTTTGCACGTGAACGACCGCATACTGCACAAAAGACGGTCTCCAAGTTATAAGAGCTGGGTTTGGAAACTTTCTGTCACCTGCCGTACTCACGTATACGCCGTACAGTACTTCTACTTTTTTCAGAATTTGGATAAATTTTTGGCGGGAAAAAATCAATATCCGAGAGGCAATACAAAATACGTTTGAAGAATTTGTTGCGTCCCGTCCAGCTGATTAGATCTACTTGAATCACATTAACATAAAAATAGCTCTAAAATTTAAAATAGATTTTTTAAGAGTTACGATTTAACTCACTGCAATTATTTTATATAGAAAAAAATAAAATACAAGACGAAAAATTTCCCAAATTATTACATTATCAGTTTTAAAAAATTTTGGAAATGGATTGATCACGAACTGTGGTAATCTCTATGAGATTTTTTTGTAGGATAAGGGTGACAAAAGAACACACAGTCCACCTGATGGTAGTAGTTCCTGCTGCCCATAGACATCTACACCTATCCTCTATTACAAATCAAAATGCAGATGCGTTGTCACCCGTGAGGACTAAGACGGAATGCCTCATTTCCAGCAAAAAGGGTCTCCAGTTCTCTACACTCACCACACGAAACACAGCAGCGTTAAGCTGCTATTTTACGCTGGTATTCTGTGAGAGCGTGGTCCTTCCGCGGTCGAGCCGACTCATTCGTGCTACAACTATACTACTAATATAACTGCAGCATGGCTCTACCACGTATATAATAACTACTAAATATATTAGATCTTGAATTTATTATGATGTGATCGTTTCTTATACTTTTTATACGGTTCTTTTACTTTCTATACGAATGCGAATTTTATATTATTTAGACGTTAGGGTGAAACTGAGTTATAAAATTTATTCATCCTCCAATACAGCCTATAAAAATTCCGCTGTTGAACAGAGGCCCCCTTAGATTGCCTTATATGAAGGGGATATTGTCCATAGCTGCCCCACAGGTGAAACGCTAGGCAGACGGGTTGGCAACGGCAGTTTTTTTTTACTATTTTGTGATTTTATCAGAAAGCCGCTGTTGTCCATCCTTTTTTCACTTCCCTCCGTCGCCTCTTACGACCTCCATGCAATCTATAAATTATATTTTGTGTATATAACATATATAAATATCTATATAAATATGAAATTATATCTGAATATATTGTGCTACATATAATATAGTATAACAGAAATATATATAGAAACTTTTTGATTCAATATAGATCATAAGCCACTGGTTTCGGAAATCCTGGGAAGAACCAGCTTAAATTATGCAATTAAAAGAACAGTTGACAATCATATATTATTATGTTACATATTTAACAACACATAACAAATTAGAAATCAGATTCTGCCATAAGGACTATAGTCCTTATGGCAGAATCGCTGGAGGACTTAAGCACTATGCTCAACCTCAATGTCAATTCGCGCGTTGATAGCGTATTCGCGTTCTATTAGGACACCCAGTTTGCGATATTGCGCGAGCACGCGATTGTCGCATCGCTTACTCGCGCGATGATCGCGTAATCCCGTTGTATTAGGGCGACGCCTTAAGATTCAAATAGTCCAAAAAACGTCAAAGAGCATGTAAAAATAACAAAGAGTGTACATAAGATTATAAATTATAGATTTTCACGCAAGTATCAAAATATATTATTTGTAAAAGGGGATTAATCTGATCCACAACAGCTTTGTGCCACGCAGAAACATTGTTGGACCCCATTCCAGTATTATCTTTCAACCTGAGCGCTCGCGTTATAAGGGAAAGGTGTGCATTATATAACACCAAAGCGATCAGTCGCCCGTGAATAGCGATATACCAAAAAGAAAACTTACTACAAGTGTAACATCATCCATTTTTAGCGTTTGGATATCATACTTTGATACCTTATTTTTATACGTGGTAGAGCTACACTGCAGCTATATTATGATTGTAGCATGAATGGGTCGGCTTCATAAGCGTAGAAACACGCTTTCACTGAACACCAGCTTAAAGCAGCATCTTAATACTACGGTGTTTCTTAATTTTGTAAAATTTTATATAAAATAATTGCAGTGAGTTGAATCATAACTCTTAAAAAATCATATTAACGTTTAGAGCCATTTTTTGTTTTAACGTGATTCAAGTAGATCTAGTCAGCTAGACGGGAGGCCACAAATTATTCAAAGGCATTTTGAATTGCCTCTCGGGTATTGATTTTTTCCCGCCAAAAATTTATCCAAATTCTGAAAAAAGTAGAAGTACTGTACGGCGTGTACGTGAGTACGGCAGATGACAGAGAGCTTCCAATCCCAGCTCTTATAACTTGGAGATCGTCTTTTGTTAAGTATGCGGTCGTTCTCGCGCAAGAGCAGCGGAGACGAGCGATTGAACAAAGCTGGTTGGAGAAGTGAGAGCTTCTCCATTATTGTGTTCAGTTCTTCACAGTACACACCTGCAGTAATGCTCATACAGTTTGATATGAAGTTGTGATTCACACCGGCGCTAGCCAACAGTGAACAGTGAGATGAATCACACCTTCATTTTTCTAGGGGTAAGTTTTCGTTGAGGACATTTTTAGGTATGAACCAGGATCCAACCAACTTGCTCTCGCTTGCGATTGTCAAACAAAATCTATTTTTCGTCACAGGTAACAATGCAGTTCAAAATTCTTTGATTTGTATGCGTAGAGAACCGGAGCCCCTTTTTACTGGAAGCGAGACATTCCATCATAGTCTTCAGGGGTAACAACGCATCTGCATTTTGATTCTAAAATGGGAAGAAATGTATATGTCTATGGGCCACAGCATCCACTTACCACCAGGTGGGCTGTGTGCTTGTTTGTCACGTTTATTGTATATAAAATATTTATATGTATTTTATTAATAAATAAACTATACCAATATAAACTAAATTTACATAATATATTATAAACATAATTAATTTAAAATAAATAAAAAAATTTAAACTTTTAAAAGATAATATTGTTCTATTGGTGCTGACAGGGGTAAAACCCTTGGTTAGCACGGCATCCATTTTGAAAACATTGTGACTACCATGTAAAACACGTAGTTAATTATCATCAAATAATATTATCAGTGGTAAATAGAAAAAAAAACTTTCAATAACTATTATGTAATAATCTATACTGAATAAAAATATTCAATTCTAATAATCATTATTTGTGTTTTCTTTCTTTTCTTTTCCCTATTTCTTGGCCTGCACGGTTTGTGCGTCAGCCATGTTTTCCATTTTTCAATGTATAATTATTATCCTTCATAGTACAAATGTATAATTAGCCTTCATAGTACACTGCTTCACAATATTTTGATGCGACACATTGTAAAGTCCTCGGGAGATTTTGACGGTAACTGGAGCCAGCAGACAGTCGGCAATGGTATCTCAAGGCGAATAAGCAGACAACCTTATATTGAGAATCACATCACCATTAGAGCACTTGTTTCACCGTTTCCACTAATAGTTCACATGCGTAGACACTTAGTATACAAAATCACACCACTTTTACCAATCAAAGTCCACTTCAAACCATTTTAAACAATAATATAGGAGCAGCATACCGCCGCCGGTCAAGTTCCCAACAAAACAAGACTCCATTTGTGTATTCAATTATAAGGTTTGTTTTATTTTTATTGTATATGTGAAAATGATTGTATACATCAAATTTTCACCACTCCATGGGATGACTAGTACAGAATGTAATACGAAAGGCAGACTTAATGCCATGAGACATTCTCATAACCCCCGTAAGCACAAATAGAACAATATTATCTTTTAAAAGTTTAAATTTTTTTATTTATTTTAAATTAATTATACTTATAATATATTATGTAAGTTTAGTTTATATTGGTATAGTTTATTTATTAATAAAATACATATAATTTTTTTTAAATACAATAAACGTGACAAACAAGCACACAGCCCACCTGGTGGTAAGTGGATGCTGTGGCCCATAGACATACATTTCTTCCCATTTTAGAATCAAAATGCAGATTCGTTGTTACCCCTGAAGACTAACATGGAATGTCTCGCTTCCAGTAAAAAGGGGCTCCGGTTCTCTACGCATACAAATCAAAGAATTTTGAACCGCATTGTTACCTGTGACGAAAAATGGATTTTGTTTGACAATCGCAAGCGAGAGCAAGTTGGTTGGATCCTGGTTCATACCTAAAAATGTCCTCAACGAAAACTTACCCCTAGAAAAATGAAGGTGTGATTCATCTCACTGTTCACTGTTTAGTAGGCTAGCGCCGGTGTGATTCATCACAACTTCATATCAAACGGTATGAGCATTACTGCAGGTGTGTACTGTGAAGAACTGAACACAATAATGGAGAAGCTCTCACTTCTCCAACCCGCTTTGGTCAATCGCTCGTCCCCGCTGCTTTTGCACGTGAACGACCGCATACTGCACAAAAGACGGTCTCCAAGTTATAAGAGCTGGGTTTGGAAACTTTCTGTCACCTGCCGTACTCACGTATACGCCGTACAGTACTTCTACTTTTTTCAGAATTTGGATAAATTTTTGGCGGGAAAAAATCAATATCCGAGAGGCAATACAAAATACGTTTGAAGAATTTGTTGCGTCCCGTCCAGCTGATTAGATCTACTTGAATCACATTAACATAAAAATAGCTCTAAAATTTAAAATAGATTTTTTAAGAGTTACGATTTAACTCACTGCAATTATTTTATATAGAAAAAAATAAAATACAAGACGAAAAATTTCCCAAATTATTACATTATCAGTTTTAAAAAATTTTGGAAATGGATTGATCACGAACTGTGGTAATCTCTATGAGATTTTTTTGTAGGATAAGGGTGACAAAAGAACACACAGTCCACCTGATGGTAGTAGTTCCTGCTGCCCATAGACATCTACACCTATCCTCTATTACAAATCAAAATGCAGATGCGTTGTCACCCGTGAGGACTAAGACGGAATGCCTCATTTCCAGCAAAAAGGGTCTCCAGTTCTCTACACTCACCACACGAAACACAGCAGCGTTAAGCTGCTATTTTACGCTGGTATTCTGTGAGAGCGTGGTCCTTCCGCGGTCGAGCCGACTCATTCGTGCTACAACTATACTACTAATATAACTGCAGCATGGCTCTACCACGTATATAATAACTACTAAATATATTAGATCTTGAATTTATTATGATGTGATCGTTTCTTATACTTTTTATACGGTTCTTTTACTTTCTATACGAATGCGAATTTTATATTATTTAGACGTTAGGGTGAAACTGAGTTATAAAATTTATTCATCCTCCAATACAGCCTATAAAAATTCCGCTGTTGAACAGAGGCCCCCTTAGATTGCCTTATATGAAGGGGATATTGTCCATAGCTGCCCCACAGGTGAAACGCTAGGCAGACGGGTTGGCAACGGCAGTTTTTTTTTACTATTTTGTGATTTTATCAGAAAGCCGCTGTTGTCCATCCTTTTTTCACTTCCCTCCGTCGCCTCTTACGACCTCCATGCAATCTATAAATTATATTTTGTGTATATAACATATATAAATATCTATATAAATATGAAATTATATCTGAATATATTGTGCTACATATAATATAGTATAACAGAAATATATATAGAAACTTTTTGATTCAATATAGATCATAAGCCACTGGTTTCGGAAATCCTGGGAAGAACCAGCTTAAATTATGCAATTAAAAGAACAGTTGACAATCATATATTATTATGTTACATATTTAACAACACATAACAAATTAGAAATCAGATTCTGCCATAAGGACTATAGTCCTTATGGCAGAATCGCTGGAGGACTTAAGCACTATGCTCAACCTCAATGTCAATTCGCGCGTTGATAGCGTATTCGCGTTCTATTAGGACACCCAGTTTGCGATATTGCGCGAGCACGCGATTGTCGCATCGCTTACTCGCGCGATGATCGCGTAATCCCGTTGTATTAGGGCGACGCCTTAAGATTCAAATAGTCCAAAAAACGTCAAAGAGCATGTAAAAATAACAAAGAGTGTACATAAGATTATAAATGATAGATTTTCACGCAAGTATCAAAATATATTATTTGTAAAAGGGGATTAATCTGATCCACAACAGCTTTGTGCCACGCAGAAACATTGTTGGACCCCATTCCAGTATTATCTTTCAACCTGAGCGCTCGCGTTATAAGGGAAAGGTGTGCATTATATAACACCAAAGCGATCAGTCGCCCGTGAATAGCGATATACCAAAAAGAAAACTTACTACAAGTGTAACATCATCCATTTTTAGCGTTTGGATATCATACTTTGATACCTTATTTTTATACGTGGTAGAGCTACACTGCAGCTATATTATGATTGTAGCATGAATGGGTCGGCTTCATAAGCGTAGAAACACGCTTTCACTGAACACCAGCTTAAAGCAGCATCTTAATACTACGGTGTTTCTTAATTTTGTAAAATTTTATATAAAATAATTGCAGTGAGTTGAATCATAACTCTTAAAAAATCATATTAACGTTTAGAGCCATTTTTTGTTTTAACGTGATTCAAGTAGATCTAGTCAGCTAGACGGGAGGCCACAAATTATTCAAAGGCATTTTGAATTGCCTCTCGGGTATTGATTTTTTCCCGCCAAAAATTTATCCAAATTCTGAAAAAAGTAGAAGTACTGTACGGCGTGTACGTGAGTACGGCAGATGACAGAGAGCTTCCAATCCCAGCTCTTATAACTTGGAGATCGTCTTTTGTTCAGTATGCGGTCGTTCTCGCGCAAGAGCAGCGGAGACGAGCGATTGAACAAAGCTGGTTGGAGAAGTGAGAGCTTCTCCATTATTGTGTTCAGTTCTTCACAGTACACACCTGCAGTAATGCTCATACAGTTTGATATGAAGTTGTGATTCACACCGGCGCTAGCCAACAGTGAACAGTGAGATGAATCACACCTTCATTTTTCTAGGGGTAAGTTTTCGTTGAGGACATTTTTAGGTATGAACCAGGATCCAACCAACTTGCTCTCGCTTGCGATTGTCAAACAAAATCTATTTTTCGTCACAGGTAACAATGCAGTTCAAAATTCTTTGATTTGTATGCGTAGAGAACCGGAGCCCCTTTTTACTGGAAGCGAGACATTCCATCATAGTCTTCAGGGGTAACAACGCATCTGCATTTTGATTCTAAAATGGGAAGAAATGTATATGTCTATGGGCCACAGCATCCACTTACCACCAGGTGGGCTGTGTGCTTGTTTGTCACGTTTATTGTATATAAAAAATTTATATGTATTTTATTAATAAATAAACTATACCAATATAAACTAAACTTACATAATATATTATAAACATAATTAATTTAAAATAAATAAAAAAAATTAAACTTTTAAAAGATAATATTGTTCTATTGGTGCTTACGGGGGTTAAACCCTTGGTTAGCACGGCATCCATTTTGAAAACATTGTGACTACCATGTAAAACACGTAGTTAATTATCATCAAATAATATTATCAGTGGTAAATAGAAAAAAAAACTTTCAATAACTATTATGTAATAATCTATACTGATTAAAAATATTCTATTCTGTTAATCATTATTTGTGTATTCTTTCTTTTCTTTCCCTATTTCTTGGCCTGCACGGTTTGTGCGACAGCCATGTTTTACATTTTTCAATGTATAATTATTATCCTTCATAGTACAAATGTATAATTAGCCTTCATAGTACACTGCTTCACAATATGTTGATGCGACAACGGTGAAAGCGTGATTGAAAGTGAGTGAAAGATGAAACGCTTCATTACGATGGTGTTCAGTGAAAGCGTGTTTCTACGCTTATGAAGTCGACCCATTCATGCTACAATCATAATATAGCTGCAGTGTGGCTCTACCACGTATAAAAATAAGGTATCAAAGTATGATTATTTTTTTCCGAGCGCTAAAGAATGATGTTTCACTTGTAGTGAGTTTTCTTTTTGGTATATCGCTATTTACGGACGACTGATCGCTTTGGTGTTATATAATGCACAACTTTCCCTTATAACGCGAGCGCTCAGGTTGAAAGATAATACTGGAATGGGGTCCAACAATGTTTCTGCGTGGCACAAAGCTGTTGTGGATCAGATTAATCCCCTTTTACAAATAATATATTTTGATACTTGCGTGTTTGTACAGTAGAGCTACGATGGCTATCCGAGTACAGAACCAGAGTACGAAACCTATCCAATTGCAGAGAGGTGTAAGACAGGGTGACGTTATATCCCCGAAACTCTTCACCGCTGCATTGGAAGACGTTTTCAAGCTTCTGGACTGGAAAGGATACGGAATTAACATCAATGGCGAGTACATCACTCACCTTCGATTTGCCGACGATATAGTCCTCATGGCAGAATCGCTGGAGGAGCTAAGCACTATGCTCAATGACCTCAATAGTGTCTCCCAACGGATAGGTCTTAAGATGAACATGGACAAAACAAAGATTATGTTTAATGTCCATGTCACACCTATGCCGGTAGTTGTTGGGAGCACTAAGCTCGAAGTTGTTGACGAGTATGTTTACCTGGGACAAATAGTCCAACTAGGTAAGTCCAACTTCGACCGAGAGGTCAATCGACGGATTCAACTCGGCTGGGCAGCGTTCCGGAAGCTACGACACATCTTCTCGTCAGAAATACCTCAAAACCTTAAAACAAAATTGTACAACCAGTGCGTGTTGCCAGTGATGACTTACGGAACTGAGACGTGGTCCTTCACTGCTGGCCGTATGAGGAAGCTCAAGGTCGCTCAGCGAGCTATGGAGAGGTCTATGCTCGGAGTTTCTCTGCGTGATAAACTTAGGAATAAGGATATCCGCAGTAGAACCAGAGTTACCGACATAGCCCAACGGATTAGTAAGCTGAAGTGGCAGTGGGCCGGCCATATAGCTCGAAGAACCGACAACCGATGGGGAAGAAAGGTTCTCGAGTGGCAGCCTCGTACCGGTAGGCGAAGTGTAGGGCGTCCCCCCACAAGATGGAGTGACGACCTGGTAAGACATGCAGGAAGTCGATGGATGCGGGTGGCTCGGGACCGTGCTTTGTGGCATTCCTTGGGGGAGGCCTATGTTCAGCAGTGGACTTGTGAAGGGCTGTAATGATGATGATGATGATGATACTTGCGTGAAAATCTATCATTTCTAATCTTATGTACACTCTTTGTTATTTTTACATGCTCTTTGACGTTTTTTAGACTATTTGAATCTTAAGGCGTCGCCCTAATACAATGGGATTACGCGATCATCGCGCGAGTAAGCGATGCGATAATCGCGTGCTCGCGCAATATCGCAAACTGGGTGTCCTAACAGAACGCGAACACGCTATCTACGCGTGAATTAACAATGCGAGCGGCCGCTGGGTTCTGCTTCGCTTCGCAATTTGCTCATGACATTGGCACTAAGCATGGACGTCGGAAACGCCCAGTTTATACTTTCTGCTAATATATAGATGACCTTTTCTGCTGGTCTTGACAGCAATGAAAAAAACGAAATGGGTCGCAAAATGCTTTGTTGGAAACAATATGATACGTGGTATATTTCAGAAGCAACATAGGTCGAGTCCCTGCACTCCACCTCGCTGCCCGACGACAAGACGCCATTGTTGCACGAATGTCAATGTCACCTATTCGACAGCAATATGTTTGATCGCGCGTTAGTACGAACTAAGTTTGCGCAAATAGATTTTCAAACAATTAAGTCTCGCGACCCCATTGCGCGAATGCCAATTAGGACACATTTTCGAGATCAGTATGTTTGATCGCGTGTTCTTACGAGTAAAATTCGAGCGAATTTGCGATGATCGCGTATTCGCGTTGTATTAGGACATCGCCGAATGTGTACACAACAAAGTTTGCATAAAAAGTGTTATTATGATATTAAGGAATTTGTGGATGCTAATAACCTCTTATTATGTGTTGTTAAATATGTAACATTATAATATATGATTGTCAACTGTTTTTTTTAAATTGCATAGTTTAAGCTGGTTCTTCCCAGGATTTCCGAAACCAGTGGCTTATAATCTATATTGAATCAAAAAGTTTCTGTATATAATTCTGTTATACTATATTATGTGTATATGCACAATATATTCAGATATTATTTCATATTTATATATATGTTATACATCTATAATATAGTTTATAGATTGCATGGAGGTCGTAAGAGGCGACGGAGGGAAGTGAAAAAAAAAATGGACAGCAGCGTTTTTCTGATAAAATCACAAAATAGTAAAAAAACTGCGGTTGCCAACCCGTCTGCCAAGCGTTGCAACTGTGGGGCAGCTATGGACAATACCCCCTTTATAAGGCAATCTAAGGGGGCCTCTGTTCAACAGCGGAATTTTTATAGGCTGTACTGGAGGATGAATAAATTTTATAACTCAGTGTCACCCTAACGTCTAAATAATATAAAATTCTCATTGGTATAGAAAGTAAAAGAACCGTATAAAAAGTAAAAGAAACGATCACATCATAATAAATTCAAGATCTAGTATTTTAGTAGTTACGAGTATAATATACGTGGTGTAGCCATGCTGCAGCTATAATTTTTTTTTATTTACTGCTGCTATACATGCAGCATCTATATTAGTAGTATAGTTGTAGCTGTTGCTGTTGTTGGTGTTGTTGCTACATTTGCATGCATTCGTGCTACAACTATACTACTAATATAGCTTCAGATATATTAGTAGCATAGTTGTAGCACGAATGGGTCGACTCGACCGGGGAAGGACCACACTCTCACAGATTACCAGCGTAAAATAGCAGCTTAACGCTACTATGTTTCGTATGGTGACTGTAGAGAACCGGAGACCGTTTTTACTCGAAATGAGGCATTCCATCTTAGTCCTCACGGGTGACAACGCATCTGCATTTTGATTCTTAATCGAAGATACATGTAGATGTCTATGGGCTACAGCAACCACTTACCATCAGATGGACTGTGTGCTGGTTTGTCAGCCTTATCTTATATATATATATATATAGACATATATAAATTTTATTCTATTGTCCACGTACGTGCATGTGACGGAACTTCTCCTTAACTTTTTTTTGAAGATTTTGATGAAAATTTGTGTGTGATTAAATTGATTCTAAAATGGTTTAGATTCACACATGGACCCGGTAGGTGGCGCTGTTGTTGAGATCCAGAAATTACCCGTGGGAAGCCTGGTCGTTAGATATATATATATATATATATATATATATATATATATATATATATATATATATATATATATATATATAAAGTATTTTATTTGCGGTGGATCGCTAACGTGACATAAAGATTAATCAACACTAAATCATTCAGAGATTTCAAATGGATCTCCGGTTCTCTACACTCACCATACGAAACACAGCAGCATTAAGCTGCTATTTTATGCTGGTTTTCTGTGAGAGCGTGGTCCTTCCCCGGTCGAGCCGACCCATTCGTGCTACAACCATAATATAGCTGCAACATGGCTCTACCACGTATAAAAATAATAAAAATATTTAAAATGTTTTGAAAGATAACCTGTAATTACGTTATATTATGTATATAAGCTTCATTTTAACATCATTCCGTGGGTGTCTTAAAAGGCGACAGAGGAAAATATGCCAAAAGATAGGCAGCAGCGTCTTCCTAGTAATAACCGGCCAAGTGTGAGTCGGACTCGCGCATGAAGAGTTCCGTACTATCGTGAAACACTTTTCTATTAAGGGAGTTCCCTTTAATTTCCTTTTTACTTTTTGTTGTAGAGGCAGCAGAAATACACATTCTGTGAAAATTTAAACTGTCTACCTATTAAGGATCATGAGATACAGCTCGCTGACAGACAGACGGACGGACTGCGGAGGCTTATTAATAAGGTCCCATTGGTTATCCTTTGGATGCGGAACCCTTAAAACTAGAAAATAAAAAGCTGTATTTGCCAATTGTATGGAATCTGAGACAGATGTACTACATTAAAAAATAGGCAATCACACATAGAAGAGGTTTTTATTTATCCGTTTTAATACGATTTTGTTTGTTGTCACCAAAAGAAGAATTTACACTTGGAATAGCACAGCAAAAAATCTTCATGCCGGTAATAAAAAAATACACTTACGTTTTATATATCAATTTTGCAAAAAAAAAATAGTACAAGTTACAAAGCACCAAATTGCTGGGTTATTATTTAGCTAATACCCAGAAACTAAAAATAAGTATATTTTTCTACTTATTCTGGACGACCAACAATTTTTGACGGTCACCTCTTGGCCTATAATATGTGACGACATGATCAATGACATTTTTTATAGGATAAGGGTGACAAACGAGCACACAGTTTACCTAATGGTAAAAAGTTGCTGTGGCCCATAGACATCTCGATCTATCCTCGATTACGAATCAGAATGCAGATGCGATGTAAACTGTGAGGTTAGTCCTTACGGTTAACATCGGTTAACCGTACTAATGCGATGCATCTGCGCAGGTTTACACGGATGGAATATGTAACACTGATTAATTACGTAACACTTGACAGCTGTCAGCTCACTCCAATCTATTGTTCACCGTCTTTTTGTAAAGTTAGTGAGAGTGTAACGCCATGTTCAAAATTGACTAAAATAACTGATTAAATCATTTTGAACCACTAAATATTAAATGAAACTAATTTTTACGGATTTTATCGCGTTTAATTTAAATTTTTAATTCCCGACGTATCAGCTGCTATACAGCACTCATAGTAACGGAGGGGGGGGGGGGGGGGACTGCACATCTAAATATATTTGTGCTAATATTGTGCAATTTTTTCGAATTCCACATTCCTATTTTTCTAAGTGGTTTGATGTTGTGTACATATATCTGGCCCATTTTGAAACATCCCATTTAAACCCAGCTATTAAATTCTACTGGTTAATTAATCTAATGAAGGAGTTGTCTATAATCCGGCAGTTCAAGAGTCATAAATCCTTTTGATCCCTATAACGAGTGCCTCCTTGAAGTTCACCGGCCATTTGCTTTCAAGATCAACCCTCCCCAAACTGCTCCACGCTATGAATATTAAACAATATAATAACAACGTTGATTATTGTCTCGAACGTTTAAAACGAGGGAAATTGGAGCCGTGACTCCCATGCGGATGGGGTAAAGGCGTTTCTTATTAGAAACTTGAATGAGATTTTTTACTCGTGAACATCGTTATGAATGCTAATTGACGAGATGGTGGTAGAGAGTGTACATGTAAATATAAAGCTGGAAATTTTAAGAACGTATATTTATATAAATAAAAATGTAAATGTTGATTTGTTGAAAATTTTATGTTTACGAAAGTTATTTACTGGTTGCTTTAAAATTTTGTCACAACGCTGCAATCGAATACGCGCGTGATTTTACACACATATAATGTTTAAAAAAACTTTTTGAGTCACAACAACACATTGCCGGATACAGCCAGTTTTATATAAAACAAGCTGTAACACACAATTTCACCCCCTCAGGGATTAAATTTTCCAAAATCTTTTCTTAGTGTTAACGTCGAGTAAGAAGTATATATGCCAAATTTTAAGTCAATCTGGAGTATAATTACGGAGATCTTGTGATGAATAAGTGAGTTATATCTTTATATATAAAAATTACGTGTCACGTTGTTTATCCGCGACGGACTCCTAAACTACTGAACTGATTTCAATGAAATTTTGCACACTGTGTGCATTTCAGCCCAACTTGAGAGATAGGATAGTTTTTATTCCGATAAATGACCCTCAAAATTTTTTACTGCGATATTAAAGATATTTATAGGAAAGGTCGTTGGAAAGGGCAGAACAACGTCTGCCTGGCCAGCTAGTATAATATATATATATATTTCATTTTCGCTTATGTTATATACAGAAGATTGAAGAATTGGACTTTAAGGCCACCTGCTGGTGAGTGGTTAGAATGATTCCTCGCCAGACAAACAGAGAAGGAAACCTATCACTTAGTAATATTTGTACTAAACGAATTGCAGCCATTTTGTCAAATTTCCATTCTTTCATAGTTTAAAACATTATAATATATACATTTAATATAAAGTAATTGCTGTTGCAATAATTCAACATTATATTTTCTTTTAATTTGTTTCTTTTTTTACGAACTATGCGTAGTTTTCTTGACTTTTAAAAAGTGGTTTGTAAAGGCCTATTTTGATAATAATTATAGGTAGTGTCATTGATGTAAAATTAAGTCATAGGATCACAAATACCCTGCTTTCTGCTTATTGCACCTAAAAATCGTGAGAAGGGTTCTACAAAGAATTAAAGGAAAAAAAACTTCGGCTACTGCAAATACAAATACAAGTCCAGTAAATCACAAACACAAATACAAGTTTTTTTTTTTAAATAATTATTCACCATTAAAACTTTAAAGCTATTGATTTTGTAGAATAAGGGCGACAAGCGAATGCACAGTACAACTGATAGTAAGTGGATGCATACCTTATGCAATAAACACCTATATCTATTCTCGATTATAACTCAAAATGCTGATGCGTTTAGACCTAAATACTAAGGTTGTCGAGGCATTCGTTACCAATAAAAAGGGTCTTCGGTTCGCCACATCCACCGCTCTGCTGATTAACTCTGGTATTCTGTGAGAAATTAATGTATTCCTATCGAGCCGGCTCATTAGTTCTGCAACCACAACCACTGCTGCTTGGCTCTACTATACTCAGACACTACTCATAAGTTACCACTATTCATTTCGTGATAACTATTCTTTTCTTTTTCAAAATATAAACGTACAATAAACGTACACCCCTGTAGGAGTATTTCCTCTGTATCTATGAGGCAGTTTAAACACATACATTGAACGACGAGAAACTACCACACAAGACACAGAACAATTATTTAAAGACCATAAAAATATTTGACTTTCCGGGATTCGAATCTGCGGCTTTGTAGCGCTTTAACCAAACGTTGCCGTGTAGTGGCGGTCAAGAATATCCACTACCCCATATCCTCCCGTGGGTGTCGTAAAAGGCGACAAAGCGAAACAGGCGGGAGATGGGCAGCAGCATCTTCCTGATAATAGCCAAAATTACAATAAAAAAACTGCGGTTGCCAACCCACCCGCCAAACGTGGCAACTATGGCAAATACCCCCCAATGACGAGAGTAACAAAGAGACGGCCCCCAGTCCCCGGTGGCCCCGCTATTCCTGGCTACGGTGGCGACCATTGTAACGGCGGGGCAGGGGGTGCTAAGAATCTCCGGTGGAGGTTCGGTTGCCACCTACGACGACTCGACCTGGCAACGTACAACGCACGCACCGTGAGGACTGACGAGAAGATCGTGGAGCTGGAAGAAGAGATAGACAAGTTGCGCTGGCATATTATAGGATTATCCGAAGTCCGAAGAGAGGGGGAGGACATGGTAATCCTCGAATCCGGCAACTTGCTCTATCACCGGGAGGGCGAATATCTGTCCCAAGGAGGTGTCGGATTTATCGTCCACAAGCCTCTTGTAAACAACGTTGTAAAGATCGGGAGTGTGTCGACGAGGGTTGCGTACCTTATACTCAGAATCACCAAACGGTATTCGCTGAAGGTCATACAGGTTTACGCACCAACCTTGGTATACCCCGATGAGGAGGTGGAGGAAATGTATGAGGATATCTCTAGAACCATGCATTCCTCCAAAACCCAATATACGGTGTTAATGGGAGACTTCAATGCAAAACTAGGCACAAGAGAGAACGGTGAGCTGAAAGTAGGAAAAATTGGAATAGGGCAACGGAACCCAAGGGGCCAGCAGCTGGCCGACCTCATGTAGAAAGCGAGACTCTTTATGATGAACTCTTTCTTCAAGAAGCGGCCCCACAGGAAGTGGACCTGGTCGAGCCCCGACGGTTCGACAAAAAATGAGATTGACTTCATTATGACGACCAGACGACAACTGTTCAGTGATGTCTCAGTGATAGCGAGGGTGAAAACCGGCCGCGATCACCGAATGATTAGAGGCACACTGAACCTAAATGTTAAGTTGGAGAGGTCTCGTCTGATGAAGTCAACGCTCCGTCCCCCTCGTGCTCTAATTCAAAGTCCCGAAACCTTTCAGCTCGAGTTACAAAACCGTTTTCAGTGCCTAGAAGACTGCAATGAAGTGGACGATATGAATGACAAGCGCGTGGAAACTGTCCATGCGGTCGGAGCTAAGTTCTGCAAGACCTACCGCAGAAGAACACAAAAGCTCACCGATCACACTCTTAATCTCATGGCTGTTAGACGGGAGATGAAGCTACATTCTTCAACAGATTTGACAGCATACAGGCAACTGAACAGACAGATCTCCAAATGCATACGGCGAGACTTACGCAACTTCAATACAGCACGTATTGAAGAAGCGATCGAGCGGAACCAAGGCTCCAAAGTCTTTGCCAGAGATCTGTCTGCCAGAAAGAGCCAACTGTCAAAGCTGAAGACCGAATGTGGCAGCATCGTTTTCGGGGCACCTGAGATTTTGAGTGAGATTGAGAGGTTCTATGGGCAGCTGTACACGTCATCGTTGGAGCCACACGCAAGTGTGAGTAAAATCCAAGAGCGAGTCTTATCCGACACTATTCCGAAGATATCCCGGACGTCAGTCTGAGCGAGATTAGAATGGCTCTCTAGCACCTTAAAAACAGTAAGGCCCCAGGCGAGGATGGAGTTACAGCGGAGCTTCTGAAAGCGGGTGGAAGACCGGTACTTAAAGTCCTTCAAAAGCTCTTTAATTTCGTCCTCCATGGTGGCATTACACCGGAGGCGTGGAGCAGAAGTGCGGTGGTCTTGTTCTTCAAGAAAGATGACAACGCTCTCTTGAAGAACTACAGACCGATTTCCCTTCCGAGCCGCGTCTTTTCGAGAGTCATTACGAATCGTTTCGCGCGCAGACTTGACGACTTCCAGCCTCCCGAACAAGCCGGTTTCCGAAAGGGATTTAGCACCATAGACCACATACATACCCTACGGCAAATTGTACAGAAGTCCGAGGAGTACAATTTACCACTATGTCTGGC
The DNA here is from genome assembly GCA_033319125.1 of Parnassius glacialis. Classification (NCBI taxonomy): domain Eukaryota; kingdom Metazoa; phylum Arthropoda; class Insecta; order Lepidoptera; family Papilionidae; genus Parnassius; species Parnassius glacialis. The sequence continues at coordinate 2,448,331 of JAVANC010000011.1, forward strand.
GTATGTGGACTATGAGAAAGCCTTTGATTCCGTCGAAATTTTGGCGGTGCTGCAGTCCCTTCAGCGGTGCCAAGTTGACTGTCGGTATATCGAAGTGCTGAAGTGTTTGTACAGTAGAGCTACGATGGCTATCCGAGTACAGAACCAGAGTACGAAACCTATCCAATTGCATAGAGGTGTAAGATAGGGTGATGTTATATCCCCGAAACTCTTCACCGCTGCATTGGAAGACGTTTTCAAGCTTCTGGACTGGAAAGGATACGGTATTAACATCAATGGCGAGTACATCACTCACCTTCGATTTGCCGACGATATAGTCCTTATGGCAGAATCGCTGGAGGACCTAAGCACTATGCTCAATGACCTCAATAGTGTCTCCCAACGGATAGGTCGTAAGATGAACATGGACAAAACAAAAATCATGTTTCACGTCCATGTCACACTTATGCCGGTAGTTGTTGGGAGCACTAAGGTCGAAGTTGTTGACGAGTATGTTTACCTGGGACAAATAGTCCGACTAGGTAAGCCTAACTTCGACCGAGAGGTCAATCGACGGATTCAACTCGGCTGGGCAGCGTTCGGGAAGCTACGACACATCTTTTCGTCAGACATACCTACCTCAAAACCTTAAAACGAAATTGTACAACCAGTGCGTGTTGTCAGTGATGACTTACGGAACTAAGACGTGGTCCTTCACTGCTGGCCGTATGAGGAAGCTCAAGGTCGCTCAGCGAGCTATGGAGAGGGCTATGCTCGGAGTTTCTCTGCGTGATAAACTTAGGAATAAGGATATCCGCAGTAGAACCAGAGTAACTGACATAGCCCAACGGATTAGTAAGCTGAAGTGGCAGTGGGCCGGCCATATAGCTCGAAGAACCGAAAACCGATGGGGAAGAAAGGTTCTCGAGTGGCAGCCTCGTACCGGTAGGCGAAGTGTAGGGCGTCCCCCCTCGAGATGGAGTGACGACCTGGTAAGACATGCAAGAAGTCGATGGATGCAGGTGGCTCAGGACCGTGCTTTGTGGCATTCTTTGGGGGAGGCTTATGTTCAGCAGTGGACTTGTGAAGGGCTGTAATGATGATAATGATGATGAACCAAACGTTTATTTACTGCGCTGTGGAATCACCAAAATAACTACCATATTATATTTTATAAACAAGGTTTCCGAAAAATCAACGGCGTAAGATGTCTACCATTTGAAAATGTTCAGCCTAATGAAACAATTTTAAAAATGTTAAAATTAATTAGCTAAGTTGAATTATAAAATGCTTCTTACCTAGTTTGAAGGGCACCTGCGTGTAATATCACCACTTCACTAGGAAAGATATACCACCGTCGAAAATACGACACGTGTTTTGCCTCAAAATGAGGCAACTTCAGGAGAAATATCTCTAAGATGGCTAACCGCTAAAGCAATTATTTGGTTCTAGACAACATTTGTTTATCTAAACCGTAAAACAAACATCTAAATGCTAAGGCAACAGTCAAATATTTGTTCCCCCCCAAAACACTTGACCGAAGGGTTGAGACCGCAATTACTGCCAACACTGACCCAAATTAATACCAAAGCAAATTTATATGTAAACTTAAGTGCTTGTTTCACGCCTCAGACAAACTTTCGATGAAGTAAGCAAAATGATCCTTCATTATACGTTTATCGTTACGTTCGTTATTTACATGTCTTTTTATAGAATAAGGGTGATAAACGAGCACACAGTCCACATGATGGTAAGTGGTTGCTGTGGCCCACAGACATCTAAGTCTATCCTCGTTTGCAAATTAAAATGCAGATGCGTTATCAGCCGTGAAGACTAAAATAGAATGCCTCTTTTCCAGTAAAAAGGGTCTCCGGTTCTCTACACTCACCATACGAAACACAGCAGCATTAAGCTGCCATTTTACGCTGGTATTCTGTGAGAGCGTGGTCCTTCCCCGGTCGAGCCGACCCATTCGTACTACGACTATACTGTTAATATAGCTGCAGCATGGCTCTACCAAGATTATAAAAAAATGTTCGTTGCAATCAAGTTAAATAAAAGAATAACTTGTACATTAATTTGGTTCGATATATTTTTGGAAATCATGTAGTGGCAGTGTATGAATATCCACTAATCCTTATGGAAACAGGAGATAGAAGTAATTCGGTTGCTGACCCGCCTGTCCAGCGTGGCAAATATATTAAATATCACCCCTATGAGGCTGTCTATGGGGGAGTCCTTTGTTTAGTAGTGGACATATTAAAGACTGTTATGGTATGTACTGGATAGGTTTTTCATATCAAATCGGTGTCCGAAACCAAGTTTATTTCAAAAATCTGAAAAATTTTATATTTTTATTTAGAACAAGCTGTTCCCGCGACTTTGTCCGCGTGGAATTTGTTACGATTGGATTTCTTGGGGTTTTAATGTTTTTGCGTGGAACCCTTATTCTTTCACTAAAATAAAATAGCCTAAGATACTCCTTACGACACCAGCTATCTGCAAATAAAAATTCCATCAAAATCGGTCCAGCCGTTTTGGAGATTAGCCAGAACAAACAAACATATAGACAGACTAGTGGGAAGACGCTCTACACTTTGCCTGCCATCGGTTGTCGGTACTTCGAGCTATATGGCCAGTCCATTGCCACTTCAGTATACTGATTCTTTGGGCTATGTCTGTTACTCTGGTTCTACTGCGGATATCCTCGTTTTTAAGTCTATCACCCGAATACCCACTACCCCATATCTTCACGTGGGTGTCGTAAAAGGCGACAGACGGATAATGAGGCAGAATATGGGCCGCTCGCCAAACGTAGCAACTATTTCAATAAACCCCCCATTAGCAATGACACTAATAATATATAGGTACAGGAAATTATTTAAAAAAAAGTAAAGATATATTTAATATACGTCTTATTAGTGGGTACCTCTCTATTTATAGTTACATAGTAGATTTATGAAATATACTTTTGTGTTTATCGATAAATATGATACCAAAATGATAAACGAACTTACAGTCCACCTGATATTAAGTGGGCTACTGCAGTCCATAGACATCTGCAGCCAAAATACAACTTGGCTATAGATGCTTTGTCAGGATCCACTTCGATTCTCCATAAGCGGAACCAATCGCCTAAACGGATGACGGCTGTTTGGAGCGTCTGGGCAAGTATCCTTTTGTTGTGATGGGCGACGAAAAGTGCCGTGTCATCGGCGAAGAGAGCAATATTAACTACTGCGTCCTTCGGGATATCACTCGTGAAGAGTGTAAAGAGGAGAGGGGAGAGGACTGAGCCCTGGGGGACTCTAGCTTGGAGGAGGCGTTTTGAGGATCGGGTGCCCTCTATTCGATAACGTAAGTGGCATGGAAGGCTCTGATAATGTGAGTGAGCCTATCAGGCACGCAAGCAAGCCTATGAGGTGATACAGTTTGTAAAGTAAACTTTGTCAAACGCTTTTGCGAAATCGAAGAAGAGTGCATCTGTGTTAGTGCTCCTAGTGCTTCTTTTTGAGAGAACTATCTCTGAGGAGTAAGACAGAATGATTCACATCCTTTAATTACAAATTATAAGGCTCTCTATACTCTATGCTATATGCTGTGTTCGGAACACTGCAGTTCAAGCGCTGCTATTTGATGGTAGATATAGGTGAGTCGCTGATAGAGTTATTGTAGTATAGGTCGCTCCCGATTTCTGGCCCTCTGGGGTAGTGTTTCGCCGATACAGGGACGCGCCAAAGAAAAAAGTTCCCTAGATAGTGTTAAGTTATGTCTATATTTTATATATATTTTTAGGTTAAGGTATATATTGCTATGGGCCAATGTTCTTAATTTTTAAGTCCTTGATGCCTGAAATAAAGTTATTGTATTGTATTGTATTGTATTGTATTGTATAGGTAGGTGTTAGGTAGGTAAGATAATCAAATTGATAAATTTTAATAACACTGTCATTAAATACCATTTGATGAGATATAGCTCGAGGCTTTATCCATAAGTATCATAATAAGACCATGTATCTTGAAGATAATTCATTAGAAACTGTCACTTGAAACCGACCTACATCATAATGTAAACTTTAACCTTTCTTTGTTAGAATTAACTACATAAGAACTGTAATATTTTTAATAATAGTCGATAATTCTGAGTAGAAAAGTCTAGTACTCTTGTTTGAACCATCATCACTAGTCTTTCATTTACCCAAAGCTGCACAAATCTCAGCATGATGTAGCTACATATATATTACGGTAGTAGCACATAGCATGTTGATTCTAAACCAAGGACAGATGTAGATGTCTATGGATTACGGCATCCACTTACTATGGGATAGAATTTGTGCTCGATTTTCACCCTTACTCTTTACAAAGAATATTCACAATAATAATAATTTCTCAAGTTCACATTGACTGAATCCTATTGTTAAAAGAATACATAGCAATTAATTTCCCAGAAATTGACAAGTAGAACAAAGTTCAGCACTCTTACGAAACTCAGTGAAAAAGTAACCTACCCACATAGACTCTAAGGCAGAACTCTAATTGTACTTTGATTATCTGCTCTCTCTATATACATAAGCCGCAGTAACTTAGGGACTTAGTGCTCGCAGTAAATATTATAGTACGTGAGCGACCCAGGTTCAAACTCCGCCAGCACCAATAAAATTATTAACTGCAGTTACAAGTGCCAATTTACTACGTGCTCAGCAGTGAAAAAAATGCGAGGAAACCAGCATATCTGAGAAATAAAATTCGAAGACATGTGATGTCCGCCAACATGCACTGCGGGCATTTATTTAACCGTTAAAATCCTTTCAGAAATGAGAAAAGGTCTGTACACAGGAATGAGACCTAACTACATAATTATTAACTGGCTGTAATTTCGACTTTGTAATTGAGAGATTTCTGGATAATTCGGTATTTAAATAATAAAACACGGTGTGACTTCATAACATGTATTGAGCGACTGACAAGAGAAAACGCGCGGTGGCGCCTACCTACATAATACAATATTAATTTATACCTACATATATCACACCTCCCTTCTTAATATATGGTATTATCAGATATTATTAAGTAAGTACATAAATTATGTAATCACAAATTTACTTATAATAATACCTTAACTATATAATACATTATCTATAAATCTAATAAACTAAACTAAACTTAGTTACTAAATCTAATAAACTAATAAACTAAGCTAAACTTGAAACCTAACTTAAACCTAACCTTACTTATAATAATACCTTAACTATATAATACATTATCTATAAATCTAATAAACTAAACTAAACTTAGTTACTAAATCTAATAAACTAATAAACTAAGCTAAACTTGAAACCTAACAACAGGTTTACGAACTCGCCCGGATCGGGCTCGAGGCGGTTCAGGCGACGGTGCACTAGGTGACGTTGGCGGTGTACTATATTCGATTCCAGGACTTTTAATGCGTTCACTCGAAACCCGTTTCCTCTCCTTTCCCGAATCACCCACAACCGTAGTCGGAGATGTGTCCGGGCCGTCGTCCTCCTTCGACATTCCGTCTCTCGCCGAGCCACTACTATCAGGTATTTGTACCCTCATTGACTCGCTTTGCTCCTCAGGGTATGGTATGTCGTACAACCCTGATCTGCGCTTGATTTGATCAACGTGCTTAACTACTTGTCGACTGTCCCCCTTGTCCACAGCATATCTCCTCGAACCTTCGCCATGAACTATCGTTCCCTTCACCCACCTATCCTTGTGGCCGTACTCTCGCACCCACACAGGTTCCCCCGGTGCAAACGAGCGCTGCACCCCGCCCGTGTACTCCACTTGCTTACTTTGAGCCTGATTTACCTTATTTATGAGCGCGCGATCGCTTCGTAATAAGTCTAGCCGTGATCGTAACGTTCGTTTTTGTAACAGCATTGAAGGGCTTTCACCTGTGCTGCTATGTATACTGTTACGATAAGTAAGTAAAAATGTTTGCAACGCGGCGTCGACATCGATTGATTCCCTATGTGCATTTTTTATTGCTTTTTTACAAATATTTACAGCATTTTCCGCGGCGCCATTCGAAGACGGGTGATAAGCAGGCGAGAAACGTTGCTGAATACCATTTCGTGTTAAAAACTCCTTAAATTCCGCGCTAGTGAAGGGTGGCCCTTGATCCGATACTAGCTCTAGTGGTAAGCCGAATCTTGCGAACGTACACCGTAATACCTTAATAACCGCTGTAGCATTTGTTTTTGGCATTTCAAACACTTCTAGCCATTTCGTACTGGAGTCTATTAAAATAAGAAATTTTTTTCCGTTAAAAGGGCCTAAAAAATCTATATGGAGTCTGCTCCATGGCTGCAAATGGTACGGCCAAGGCTGCGGTGGGGTGCGCGGGGGTGCTTGTGACTCCACCGCGCACGTCTCACATGCTCGGCATTCGGATTCGACGTCTGTATCTATATTAGGCTACCATACGTAACTTCGAGCTATGGACTTAGTTTTAACAATGCCCATGTGACCAGTATGTAATTGCATAAGTATTTTTTTTCTTAAAGTGCGCGGTATCACCAAGCGGTAACCCCACATAATACAGCCCCTATCTATGTATAGTTCATTACGTTTAATATAATATTGCTGCAACACTTCTTTTGGGCAGGACGCGGGCCATCCGGACTGAACATAGGTTAAAATTCTACTTAATTCCGGATCGCTTGCTGTTGCCGTTCTGACGTCATCATTTGTGACCGGGAGAAAATTTTCTACGAAATTAATGTAATTCATTCCCTCCGACTTCGGAAGCCGTTTATGTACCGGTTGCGGCAAACGAGATAACGCATCTGCACAATTTTTGTGTGAACTTACATATTCTATGTCATAATTGTATCCCGACAATAATACTGCCCAACGCTGTAATCTCGAAGCGGCCATAACTGGAATGCCCACTTTACTGCCGAAAATATACGTCAAGGGTTTGTGATCAGTCCTTAAAACGAATTTTCTACCATATAAGTACTGATGAAACTTTTTAATACCGAATATTATTGCTAAGGCCTCTCGATCTATCTGCGCATAGGCCCGCTCGGCCGCGCTGAGAGTACGCGACGCATATGCGATCGGCCGCTCTCCCTCCTCAGTGATATGCGATATCACGGCGCCGACTCCGACCCCGCTGGCGTCTGCCGTCAGTACCACGGGTAAGTCTAACGTATAATGAGCAAGCACTTCGCTCGAACTTAATATTTTTTTTACTTCATTGAATGCCAATTGACACTCAGTACTCCACAGGAATCGAACCCCGGTTTTTAGCAAACGATATAACGGGGCTAGCAATGAACTAACATTTCGTACGAATTTACCATAATACATTACTAGCCCGATGAAAGATCGCAGTTCTGAAATATTGGTGGGTGCAGGTGTGTTTACAATTGCCCGGACTTTTTCCGGACACGTGTGAACACCCTCTTTACTAATGACGTGCCCTAAGTAGTTAATAGATTCTGCGAAAAATACACATTTTTCTTTCTTAACGCGCAACCCGTGAGACTGCAATCGCTCGAACACTTTATATAATTTTTTTATGTGACTACGACTATCAGGACCCGTTATAATTACGTCATCTAAAAATACACCCACGTTCGGTAACCCTGTCAATAATTCTTCTAAGTGTTTTTGAAAAATTCCCGGACTCGACGACAAGCCGTAAACTAGTCGATTGTACATGTATAAACCCTTATGTGTATTGATAACCGTATACTTTTTTGATTCGTCAAGCTCAAACTGAGCGTACGCCTGAGATAAATCAATCTTACTGAAACGTTCCCCGCCATGTAAACGCGATAACAAATCATCTATGCGTGGCAAGGAATAACGGTCGACTTCTAGCACTTTATTCAGTGTTAATTTATAATCAGCGCATATTCTAATATTACCATCCTTTTTGAGAACGGGTACAATGGGTGTGGCCCAGTCGGAGCGCTCCACCGGCGTGAGGACGCCGTCTCGCACCAGCTGCTCGAGCGCTCGCTCCACCGGTTCCCGCAGCGCATACGCCAGAGGACGCGCGCGCATGAACACCGGCCGCGCCCCCTGCCGCAGGTGGATGCTAACCCGCCCGCCGCTGAACCGTCCAAGCCCATCCGCAAATACTTCACTGAATCTATACATAAAATTACTTTCGTCAAAATCCTTATAATTAACATTGTTTACATCGTGATACTGAAACACTGGTAGTTGAATTTTAAGTTCGGCTAACCACTGTCGACCCAAAAGAACGGTTTTACCATCTCTGATTATGAACAAATTTAATTTTTTTTGTGTATTTTTATACCTCACTAGTGGCGTAGCCACCCCCACCGGACGAACTATTTCACCTGTATAATATCTAAGTAAAACATTACATTTGCTGATAGGTAAATCACTAAAATTATGTTTATAAAATTTGTAACTTATACAAGATACGGCGCTACCCGTGTCACACTCCATGTCAATATCTTTTCCGTGAACGTTGATTGAAATACATAGCGGTGTACACTCTTCTATGGATAATTTTTTAATATCAAATATTCTTACCTCGTCACTGTCCGTCTCGTCCGATTCGACCACTTTAGGTGTTCTGATGTCTACGTGATGGTACGTCGTCAGGTTTGGGCACATCCGACGTAGATGCCCCTTACGATTACATACTCTGCACACATATGCCGCGAACCGACACTTCGTGCCGCCATGGGGTCCACCGCACGCAGCACATTGTTGTGCTCCGTCCGCTGCTTTTCCTTGCTGCCGCTGCCACCTCGACGCCGTAGGTGCCGTCCTCCCTGGCCGACCGCGTCCGTTGCCACGTCGAGTCGCTGCCATCGCCTGGCACTCAGCCGTGCTCGAGCTGCCTGACGATTCACCTTGCCCGTATCCTTCCACAGCCGCTGCATCCTTCTCCGCCGCCTCCATGTTCACTGCCAAGCTATACGCTTTCCCATATTCCAACGTGCCTTCTGCGAATAGTTGTTGCCTTATAGTTTCACTTAGAATACCGCACAACAGCTGATCTCTTAAACTTTCTTCCAACCATTGACCAAATTCACAAGATTTCGACATTTTCTTCAATATTGCTGCATACTCCGCTATTGTTTCACAACTTTTTTGTTTCCTATGCCGGAATTTATATCTTTCTGCGAGGGTACTTGGTTTTGGTTGGAGATGTTTTTCTAGAATGTTTGTGATTTCCAAAAAAGATTTATCTTTTGGCTTGGTTGGAGTACATAAATTCACTAACAGTTCGTAACACTCGGCTCCCATCACGGTAATTAACGTCGGAACTTGTAAATCCTCCGAAATTTTGTTGACAACAAAATATTGTTCTAGGCGGTCGACGTATGACCTCCAATCGTCCTTATGTAGGTCAAACTCAGGAATTTTTCCAATCGACATTTTAATTAAATACTTGTCGTTTACAACTACTTTTCCAAGAGTTCGTTGCTATCCTCGTCGCCACTGAGAGATTTCTGGATAACTCGGTATTTAAATAATAAAACACGGTGTGACTTCATAACATGTATTGAGCGACTGACGAGAGAAAACGCGCGGTGGCGCCTACCTACATAATACAATATTAATTTATACCTACATATATCACAGTTATAAATTCATAAATAGCAGGTACATGTAAAATAATATTAAAAGATCGTGGAGCCACGTTAAAGGTATGCTGGCTACACATAGCTGCATCAAAAATGAGTCGGCTCGACCGGGGTAGTAACTCGCATTCATAGAATACCAGCGTAAAATAGCAGCTCAATGCTGCTATGTTTCGTATGGTGAGCGTAGAGAACCGGAGACCATTTTTAATGCAAACGAGATTCATCAGTGGCGAAAACGTATATTTATTCCTAATCGAGGATAAAACAGCTAAACTTACCAACAGGTGAACTATGTGCTCGTTTGTCACCCTTATTCTTTACAAAAAATATTCATAATAATATTATTTTCTCAAGTTCACATTGACTGAATATTATTGTTAAAAAAATACATAGTCAGCAATGAATTTCCCAGAAATTGACAAGTGGAACAAAGTTCAGCACTCTCACGAAACTCAGTGTCCCGGATGAATTTCCTATTATTTTGCAGAGTAAAATAAGACATTCGTGCCTTGAACTGCCAAAAAGTGCACCCGTCAGCCCTACGTATTAACGTTAACGAAGCGAAGGGTCCCGTGGCGGACCCCACCAAAAAGGGCCGCTCTCAGTCCAGCGAGCTGCAATAAGAGGATTCTACACCCTTCTATTTGGTCGGTGTAAGTTATGAACAGATAGATACATATGTGTTACTTATACCGGTGAAAAGGTAAATAAATTTTTAAAAAAACTTTAATATAGTACAGTGTAGTGGCGGTGTAAGTATATCCACTATCCAGTATCGTCTCGCAGGTATAGTAAGAGGTGACAGAGGGAAGTTGAATCAGGACTGAAATTCTTATTTACGTTGCTTACCCACCTACAAAGCGTGGCAACTATAACAAATCCCTCCTATGGAGTAATCAATGGGATAGGCATACGTTCAGCGGTGGACTGTTATAGGCTTTAATGGGTGGATGAATTAATGGAAATGTTGTAAATATACACAAAACCGACGCAATGAAAGTATTATTGTATTATATTTAAAATACTTTGGATAGATTTCACAAAGTTTGAAAGTTCTATAATGAATATATAAAAGTATTATGTTCTGCACATCACTACAAGATTCTCGGTACCATCCACATTATCTGGATGCTTGGAGTTCCACTACGGTGCGATTTTCGAGAAGTGTTTTGCCTCACACCACGGAATTTTAGAATCTGCAACTACCATCATATTACCACAAAATTTTCCTGACCATCTGCCACCTTTTTAGCTTATCTCATAGTCGCTGCTTAACACACACATATGGGATAGAAAGCTAAAAAGATTTTTCTTCTATAGAATAAGGATGAAAAACGAACACAGTCTACCTGATGGTAAGTGAATACAGTAAAACGGGATCTCTACACTCACAACATGAAACACAGCTACATTAAGATGCTATTTTACCCTAGTGTTCTGTAAGAGCGTGGTCCTTCCCCGGTCGAGCCGACCCATTCATGCTACAATCATAATATAGATGTAGCATGGCTCTACCACGTCCAAAAATTATCAAATGTGCCTCATAAATCAAAATCGCAGTCACCTTAACAGACAAATAAAATGCGTCTACCAAAGTTAATTACTTAGCTTAACTTGCACCACTGAATGTACGTAGTGTACCTTTAATCGCTTCAACTCGTAACGTGTACTGCACAATATAAGAGGAAATTGCATTAAATTATAAGTCGACGAGCAATCACGTTTTGTTTCCCGGCCGCTTACGGATTTAACGGTTTGAATAAATCCGAACTCATAATTAGTAAAAATTTAAGGCTTATATCTTAAAATGGCGAATGTCAGCTGCCGTCAACCCACCAAGAATCTGCTGGTAGCAGCACATTAATACGTCACTTAAATAAACTCTTCAGTATTTTCGCGACTGTATACCAAAAAGATAAGAAACAAGTAAAGAAACCTTCTTACACCAAAATATTTTTTATTTAACAAAGTCAATAAACTTACGGCAATACCTTAGCGACAATTTAATCTATATCTATACAAATAAATATAATTGAAGTGTCTGTTTGTAAGTTCAAAATTACAGCTTTTTACTAAATACATTTGAAAGTATATACGGTACTAATAACAAAAATACAATTTTTAAAGATTTTGTCTGTCTGTCTGTCCGTCTGTCTGTCAGTTTGTTCCGGCCAATCTCCGAAACGCTTGGACCGATTTTGACGGGATTTTCACTGTCAGATAGCTGATATCACAAGGAGTAACTTAGGCTACTTTTATTAAAAAAAATAATTATGGTTCCGCGCAAAAAAATTAAAACCTCAAATAACACGCGGGTGAAGTCGTGGAGAACAGTTAGTATAAAAATATAATAAAGAGCGTCGGAAGTTCCAAGGGCACTTTCATCTTACGACTTCATCAGCGTAAAATTTATTTAAGCTGTTTACTCCCGCGACGTCACTATGAAACATATTTACGACGAAATAAACTTTTAAAAATATTCCGCTGTAGATTAAAGCACCAAAATTTATATATTCTGCCTGTAATGTTGCTGGTATTTTAGTGTAAGCTTGTAATTCTTAAATTTCGCTCTTATATTGCGTTGTTTTCCTTCCTACTTAAGTGAAGGAGAAAGATATGCTAAGTAGTTGTCTATTAAAGTTATGTCTGTGGCTGAAATTCTAGAATTGTAGGATAAAATTTTTTGAAGATAGTTCATGGACAGGGGTTGAAAATTGTTGGAAAATTTAGTTACGATTTTCATATAACCTAAAAGTTCAACTTTGCGGTATTGTAACGTTTATGATTCCAGTTACTATATCTGTTTCAAAATACCGATTAATTACTTAGTGGAATTTCAGTTTCCAAATTGAGAGCGGAAGCTTGACCGAAATGATGCGGAAAAAGGTTAATAATGCTGTTGTGTTTCGTATAGCGAGTGAAAAGAACCGGAGTGATGTTTAACTGGTCACACGACATCTGCATCTTAATGCTTAAGTAACTAATAAATGTATGTTAGTGTCTGTGGGCGACTGTATATCACCAGGCGGACTATATGATCGAAGTCACTGTCAATCTTTACATTATGCAAATAAAATTGAAGTGTCTACCTGACTGTTGTATTGAAATAACAGCCCTTTATCGAGGTCAGGGGTTATTAGCAGCTTTAACAGTGGCAGAGCCAGGCGGCAGCTTTTGCTGTCGCATGGATGGGCCGGCTCGAACCGGGGTGGTACCACGACCTCACAGAACACCAGCGTGAAGTAGAGGTTTTCCTCTGCGTTTCGCTTGGTGAGTGCAGGTGGCCGGAGGCCCTTTTTATGGAAATGAGGCTTTCCATCCTAGTCCTTACTGGTGAAAACGCATCTGCATTTTGATTCGTAACAGAGGATAGATGTAGATGTCTATGGGCCGCAGCAACCACTTACCATCAGGTGGACTGTGTGCTCGGTTTTCACCCTTATCCTATAAAAAAAATCATTAAGACATGAATAAACATTTTTAAATTTTTAAGAGAGAAGATGAAAGAAAGATATAAGCTGCAGAAAGTTCACACTAAAGCATTGATTGAGGAAGTGCGTGAAAGGTGTAGAATGGAAGCGGACGAAAGGTTGTCGCACAACTTTAAGGAGAACTCCAAACTCTTCTGGAAAGAGGTTGGAAGGACCCGAAGTGGTGCGAAGGCCTTAAGAATGAACAAAGTGCTTTCGAGAACTAATGACGTCCTCTCAGAAAAATCGGACGTCATGCAGCGATGGAGCGAATTTTATAGAGAAATGTATGCGTGTGATGATCTTAGTGAGGGATCCGGGGATGACGTCGAGACTGGTACGCCAGACCCGGACCTCGATGACACTGAGGTCATCAGTATGAAAGAGATTGAACGTGCGATTCGAAGTTTGAAATGTGGTAAGGCTGCGGGACTAGACAGAGTTACTGCTGAAATGGTCAAGTATGGTGGGCCTCGCGTCTGGGACAGCTTTCATCTGCTGTGCAATTTGTGCTGGCGGACGGGGGATGTCCCGGATGATTGGCGATCCGCAGTCATTGTGCCTTTATATAAAGGTAAAGGTTCACATTTTGACTGCGGGTGCTATCGGGCGATCAGCTTGACCAGTTTAGCAAGTAAAGTTTATTCGAAGGTTTTGACACGTAGGATGCAAGAGAAATCGGAAAGATTTCTATGGGAGGCACAATGCGGATTTAGACCTGGAAGAGGATGCACGGATCAAATGTTTTCTCTCCGCATGATCACGGAAAAGCTTCTAGCTGCTAACCAGAGGATTTTCTGTGCTTTTGTGGATCTTGAGAAAGCATTTGATAAGGTTGTAAGGAAGAAAATGTGGGAACTGTTGCCGGGGTATGGTGTGGATGGTCGATTGCTAAGGGCTGTGCAGTCACTTTACTGTGACTGTAAAGCCTGTGTGCGGGTAGGGCATGACCTGTCACCCATGTTTAGCGTCCAAACAGGCGTAAAACAGGGTTGTGTCATGTCTTCCTGGCTGTTCATACTGTATCTCGACAGCTGTTTACAGAAACTGAAAGATAGCTGTTTGGGTGTGAAATTGGGTGACATTAAAGTAAATTGTCTGCTGTATGCTGATGATGCAGTGCTTATGGTGCACCATCAGAGGCAGAACTGCAGGCATTAGTCACGTGTAGGAAAGAGGAATGTGAAATTAAAGGTCTCCGTTTGAATGCTAATAAAACTAAGGTTCTGGTATTTGAAAGGGAAGAGAGAGAACGAAGTGTGAAATATGGGTAAATCAGGAATGTCTAGAACAGGTAAATGAAATTGTATACTTGGGGAGTGCTTTTAGCCGGGATGGAAGATGTGATTTAGTTGTGGACAAGCGTGTCGCTGCCGGGAACAAAGTCAATGGTGCCCTGACTGCGTTAGTCAAAAGGCAAGGCGTAGTGAAGAGTGCACGCCTTGCAATACATAACGCAGTGTTGGTACCGACTTTGTTATATGGCAGCGAAACCTGGGTATGCCAGAAGAAGCATAAAAGCAAGTTGAATGCAGTGGAGATGCGATCTCTTCGTAAAATGTGCGGCGTCACCATGGCTGACCGAAAGCGAAACGAAGAGATTCGCAATATGGCAGGTTTGAAAGATGACCTTATCACAAAAATTGATAAGGGCGTGCTTCGATGGTTTGGGCACGTTGAGCGAATGAGTAAAGACCGAATGGTGAAGAAAATATATAGCGCGAAAGTTAATATTAAAAGGTGTCGAAGTAGACCGAGACTAACTTTCGAAGACCATGTGAGCAAATTGCTCGAAGAGGGGAGGGTCAAGAGTACTCGGATACCTAGACGTGCATGTATAAAGAAGATGATGAATCTGAAAGAAGCGAAAGAGGTATGTAAGGATCGTGACACTTGGCGATCGGTTCGAAATTTTTTGTATGTTTCTTTGTCTGTCTGTAAAATCGGGGAATCTTCGAAATTAATAAATCGAATGTATTAAAGTTCACGAACTATACAAGGCAAAATTTTATCCAAAACTTGGAATTTACGAAATATTGATAAAATAAAGCGTCTTAGATTATCTTATATCTAAATAACGCCACATTAAAATACCTTTGATGAAGCCGCGGCGGCTCGTGAGTTCTATAATAAGAGAAAAGACAATGAAACAGTATGGCGGGTCCAGTTTCTTCCCGGATAAAGATACTCGAAGCGCACACATGCCTTGACCGCAAATTAAATTCTGTCGTCTTTGCAGCGCAAAGAATTAAGCAATTAATCTGTAAAATTTTCTGTGTTTCAACTTTATTAGCTAACTTGTACAGAGTATCTTACTTTGTCATGCACTATAACGTCTCTTTCTGGCGCTACAACTATGCAATCAAGAACCATAAATAAAAATATACTAGAGAAAAAAGAATTGAGTCCATCAATATACCATACTAAATATGTCCATTGACAACTGACCTATGAAAAGTCCACTGTTGAACATAGGCTTCCCCATAAACTGTATCATAGGGGGGATATTTGCCATGGTTGCCACGCTTGGCAGGCGGGTTAGCAACCGCAATTTTTTTCATAATATTTTATTGTATTGTACGTAATCCCTCCAGAATACTAAAATTGTGTCCCTACGATAAATGAAACAATAGATAGGGTTAGTAAAATAATAATTTACTAATGTCATTTTTTAATAATAATAATAATAAAAAATAATCATAATAATTCATTTATTTCAGAAAGGAGCAAAATATTTTCTCTTGTATCGTTAAAATTAATTTATTTTGCAAGTTAACGAATATTCGTTTGTGCAAAGAACAGTACGGTTTGCGGTTAGGCGAACTACGAGCAAGCTTCAGTATAACCTGTGGTATAACCCCAATCTAGATTCTGGCAACGTTCCAAAGGCCCAATTCCATACTCTATCGGTGTGATCGAGCAGAATTGCGAGAGTCAAACGCCGCTAACAATTGAGTATATCACAAACGAAAGCGAGTTGTAGGAATTTTCTAAAGAGTAATATTAATCTCTTATCGAAGTACTTTCGACTATTTCATCTCCTTGCTTTGCAATGCACTCGTATCTGGATTGAGTTGAAATGAAATTATAAACAGATTTCGATTTGTGAGGTTCAAAAGGAACGAGAGCTTTCCAAACTCACGTCCAATAAACAACCGATCTTACGCTTAGAAGTCGGCTGTGGTTGAAAATTCTATGCCATGAATAGCAAGATTTCTATAGATATGTTACTATAACTTTTAAGGCGGCTATTTTAATTTTGGTTATTGAATGGCGTTATTTTTTTATTTAAATCTGTTTTACCTGACTGGCCCAGAAGGAGTTTAATGTTCTTCGAATGTATGTAAATTTCTTTGGCACGCTCAAATGCCAATGTGTCGATATATTCTATGGCCATATTGTAGCAGTAAAAATGGGTACATGATATTTAAATATGTTGCCAGCAAATCATAAAATAGATATGAAATGGAAAAATATCTTAATGTAAGAAAAACCCAAGCATACCACACCAAGACTTCAAGACACTGTAAGCTCATTCTGCGTAGATCGAACAAAAAATAATATTCCAAAGCTGAAGATATATCTGGGACGTCATCCACCTCTGTCACCCTGTGACCATATGTACTGTAGCACCCGAAACGTAAGGGGTTAAAAAGTTAAAATTAAACACAATAAAAACCGTTAAATTAATTTCATTTATGTGTTCATTCGCGCTGATATGGTAAATCATTATATATTTATGTAGTAAGTAATATATGTTACGTATACAGGTTCAACCGTAAACATTCGAAAAGGTAATGGGCGAAATTAAACAAATCAAGGCAGCATTTTTACATCAATTACAAATCGTAGGACCATTTAAACAATTTCCTTTCCAGTTTATAGCCATTGGGACGGTTCCGAAAGCACGCTCAGGGCTATTACCTCACAATTACAGTTCGACTTGCGAGGAGCTATTTTATGTAATGACGATACTTACGGGCTTCGAAGCTTCGCATGTAAAGTTATGGCTAATTTCATGAAAGTTCAAATATATTAAAAACTCGCTTTCCTCTTGATAGAATAATCTAATATATAATAATTTAAAATTAAAATTTTTGTACAATCGATAACTCAAAAAATGTTAGTCAGACCTTGATCATATTTTATCTGCCGACTTTCAAAAAGGAGACGGTACTCAAGTCGAGTGTATGTTTTTTTTTATGTGTGTTACCTCATAACTTTGTACTGGGCAAACCGATTTTGATGATTCTTTTTTTATATGAAAGCTGATAGTTCTCGTGTGGTCCCATATGAATTTGATCAGATCAAGGTCAGACCAATGGTTATTGAGTTATTCTTAAATAACCTATATTGAAGTCGGCTGTACAAAATTTTTAATTTTAAATTATATGGGACCACATGAGACGCACCAGCTTTCAAATAAAAATTATCGAAATCTGTTCACCCAAAAAAATGAGGTAACACACATAAAGAAACATACAGTCGAATTAAGTACATCCTCCTTTTTGAATTGGGAAGAAAATTAATGTTTGTATGTTCTCATTTTATGCCCTGCTATACCTTTCATCAGAATGTGGTAAATCTTTGTCAACTTATTACTTGAACTGACGTGAAGGTTATAGGCATAGAACAATCAACTTACAGCAGGTAGCGCCCGTATCGTACCGATTGAAATTTATATATCATTTAATTTCAGGTTATGAATATCATTCCTAATTAAACAATATAACTCTTCCAAATTTAAAATGATATTTCCCACAATTATTTCTTCTGCGGCAGCAATATGCCGGGTACCAGCTAGTAATATGTAATAATTATTTTTTTTCTCATTTTCTTACTGAGTTCAAAAGACGAGGAAGTTGTATTTTTTTTATAGAATAAGTATGACGAACGCGCATACAGTCCACCTGATGGTAAGTGGAGTGTACATTCGCCGTGTATATCCTTTTTGTTAAAAAAAAATATAGTTCATAGGTGGTCAATATCAATTTGAATATGAAATACTATCCCAATTGAATGTAAAATAATAAATGAAGATTTTAATATAACTAGTAGACGGCATTCTAGATTTATAACTATCCACTTTGAAAATTAGTTATTTACAAAAGTAGGAAGTTATAGATTTCGATCTCATTTTGACAATACGAGTTTTCATTAGATCGCCACGTTATGAGGTTATAGGAAGCCCGATTTATTTATTCCCGACTTAACGAACGGCTGTGTGTGTGTGTGTGTGAGAGAGAGAGAGAGAGAGAGAGAGGGGGAGAGAGAGAGAGAGAGAGAGAGTGTGTTTGTGTGTGTGTGTCGTGTGTGTGTGTGTGTGTGTGTGTGTGTGTGTGTGTGTGTGTGTGTGTGTGTGTGTGTGTGTGTTGTTATAAGATATCTTTAGAACGAATCAACCGATCTAGATGTTCGACACGGCGTTCTAAAGTGTTCATTGAGACTTCGAGTTGATTAGATTTTCAAGTCAATCGGTCGAGCCGTTTCAAAGATTTTCAATAAATAAGAACGAAAAAAAAACAAAAATTAAATATTGCATTGCATTGCGCTCGAAAATAAGCGGAAAGTACCAGGGATGCCCTGCAGGGTCAGCAGTTTTTCAGAATTTATTGTAGTCTATAGGTATCTATGTCTATATCTAAAGTAATATATATATATATATATATATATATATATATATACATATACATATAGCACAGTTCACAAGATGGTAAGTGGATGCTGTGGTCCATGGACATCTACATTTATCCACAGATACGCTGCCACCCTTCAGAACTAAGATGGAATGTCTCGTTTCCAGTAAAAGGGTCTCCGAATCTCTGCACTTATCATATTAAACACAGCAGCATAAAGCTGCTATAAAAAGAAGTAAAAAAATATACTTTTAATAAAAAGGAAATTATATAGCCTTCAAAACCACAATGATTAAAAATATCTACTTTATAGATTCTGAAGTCGGGGTTTAATTTTTCAATACACTTATGTCTCAGCACCGACGAAGCTACTGTGTTTTTTTATTTTTAAATGAATAAAATAATTTCAGATATTTTATTAATTTAAATTGTAAATATGTAATAAATATTACTTTATATTGAAAGCTTAATTATTTCGATCAAGCACAATTTAAATTTAGCAGTATTTATTTAAAGTATTAAAATAATATATTTTTAGTAAAATTTTTACTTAAAAGTTTACTAAAAAGAATTTCTTTTGAATTTCGAATTTCGTCATTCACGCAAACTAGAATTTCGTCACTCACACAACTAAGACGATAATTAATATATAATAGGCGCTACTTTGCGGAAATCCATTAAATTAAAGTTATTATAATATATTTTTTACCAACTTCAACTAAGACGAACGACATCTCATAAGTTAATAACCAGCAAGCCGTTAAACTTATGTAGCGTGCTAAATAATAGACATACATACGAGTACATAATATCCTAGAGACAGAATTTCAGTCACGGCGGCCAGTCCCAACGAAGACTAGCCACCTCCACAGGACAGAATTATAGTGCCCGAGTGTGTGTGCGAACACGTACACCTGTGTTCGCACACACACTCGGGCACTATAATCCTTATTCTCTATCCCCTTACTCTCATAGTCCGATGGAAGGGTAACCTGACACAACTGGTGAGAGATCAGGCGCAGGACCAACGGCTTTACGTGCTTTACGAGGCACGGGAGTTAAATGCAGCCGACTTTCTGATTGCGGGTTACTACTAATGACATTATAACTGATTTTTATAAAAATGATTTTTTTATAGAATAAGGGTGACAAACGAGCACACAATCTATCTGATGGTAAGTGGTTGCTGCGGCCCATAGACATCTACATCTATTCTCCATTATAAATCAAAATGCAGATGCGTCACCTGTGAGGACTAGGTTGGAATGCCTCATTTCCAGTAAAAAAGTTCTCCGGTTCTCTACACTCACCAAACGAAACACAGCAGAGTTAAGTTGCTATTTTACGCTGGTATTCTGTGAGAGCGTGGTTCTTCGTGGCCTTCCCCGGTCGAGCCGACCCAGTCGTGCTACAACTTTACTACTAATACAGCTGCAACATGACTCTACCACGTAGAAAAATGATATTTATAAATAAACAGATTTTTGGCCCGACCCGGGAATCGAACCCGGGACCTCATGATCAGCAATCACGTTTACGACTACAAGACTACAAGGAAGAAAAGGAGGTTATTATTTGTCAATTTTTATTTACGATAAACGATTTTTAAAAAATTTATTGTGTTACTTTTTAATGTATCATTTTTTAGTACACTCAAGTCTGGCAACTTTACCAATGGAAGGTAATTTTGCCATCAGTGGTGTACTGGTACAAAATAACGATTAACACGTAAAACTTAACGTTATTTGAGATTTGTCATTTTTTGAATGAAAATTTAATAACTAATTAACAGCACTATTTTCAATATGACAATATCAGAGTAAATTTTGACATTTTATTTTACCGCGAAATTATGCCGGCGACTTAGACACCTTTTTCAGTGCTCCAGAACTTTTGTGGATTTTAGTTGAAATACTGATTGTACGTACTTATATCTTTGTAATAACGTAATATTAATGGTTAGGAAATGTAATTTTTCGTTTTTAATATAGTAGTCTTAATATTATTTGTCTATAAAACTAACTTGGCAAAGTTACCATACTAGTGATTTCACGATGTGACGGTTACTTTGCCATGTTTTGCTACAACCAAGGGTTGTCACTTTTAGTTTATATTTTGACCCGACTATGGCGATTCAAATTATGAATTTATATATGTATGTTTGTATAGATGTTTCACCGTAGCAGACTATTGGACCGATTTTATTTTTAATAAAAATGAATCGATTGGCATTTAATCGATTCATTTTTATGAAAAAAAAAGAAGAGAAAAGGTAAATCTATATTATTTTACTAAGTTTTCGGGTATTAATAAAATTATACCTTTTTAGTATTTTTCATATTTTCAACTTAGAGTATTAATATAATTTGCACCCAAATAACAGTGTAATTTTAATCGCTTACTTATTCCTTAACTTAACTAGTTTTGCTATTGTAGGAAATCAAAATTTAGGTTGTTTATAAAAAAAATCCTGATCTTAATAATATGATATCACTTTCGTAAAATGGGTTGCCAAAGTAGTAACTATATTATATGAACTTAAAAATACACTAAAATACAAAAAATATTTTGACTTGTCACAATATGGTCCAATAACATTAAACAGAATGGATTTAAATTTTGACATTTGTCAAAAATCGTCAACTGGTCACATCTATATGAAAACCTTGTGGCGAGCACATCTAGACTTAATAATGATAAAACTCAATCAGAGAAGCGGAAATTGTCTAATAAAAGCAAAAAGCCGACGAAAAGGCGGAAAGTTTAATTTCTTGATAGTGAAGATGACTCTAGCAAATAAAATTATTCATAATTATTCTTATGTTTATTTAATTATAATTTTTGAGAATTTAATTTAAAAAAAACGTATACCTCCTAAAAATTGTTGTGAAAATATTGAAATAAAAAATTTAAGTATAGTACGTAATTAAGATTTTTGACATCCCTGACACATATCTTCAAGTTTCAAAAATTTCAAAAATGGGAGGGCAACTTGGCCACAAAAGTAAACTTTGCTATTTACAACACAATTAAAGAAGCAAATCATAACTCTGAGTATTTTGTATTATATTATGAGGTAAACTTACCTTCAGCCTTGAAGTCAAATCCTATTATTTTCATTATAAACCCCGATGGCAAAGTTGCCACAAAGTTAGGTTAACTTTGCCATTTTCTTTTTTTAAGTAGTTTGTCTATTTAATTTTATTATTTGTTTAAATCACTAATAGATACCAAATCTATGAAGATATAATGTTACATTTAACATTGACGCCCAGTGTGACAGTACATATTTTGTTGGAAAATTGGTCCTAAACTTTTAAGTCCTTCCAAAAATAGCAAAGTTGCCAGGTTTCACGGTACTGTATAAAATAATTTTAATCTTGATAATTGTATTTTAATTTTTTTTTAATTATTAATTCGAATTGAAATTATCATTGACATTAAACTGACATCGTTTTCATTCTTTTATTTATTAATAAACATTTTATTTTCTTTATATAATAACATTTTAATTCTTTGACATTGAAATTTTGGTATTGTTTTATATTTTCGTAAGCGAAACGTAATGTTTAAGAACTGTGTATTTGTAAATCTGATTTGTATTGTTTTTATTGTAATGTTCCCTTTATGATAACTATTTATAAAGCAAAAGTATGACGCTCAATATTCATGTAGTTTACACCTATAAAAGAGGTATCACTGAGCATTAAACTATTTATTTTCTCTTAGAAAGTTTGTAGTGCATATCTTGTTGGTGTGACAAATAAATAAATAAATAAATGAATAAATAAATGTTATTCCACTCCTGAGCGTGGGTGCTCAGGCTGCCCCGCGTATTCTTTGGGGGCAAAATTCCGCTCAAAAACATAACTGCTCCGGGCAAACTGAGCAACAACACCAAGGCGACCCCTGCCACGTTATCCGTGGATTTCTGCAACATCAGGAGACTTCACTCGAACCTAAACGCCGTCCACTACCATCTCGAGACGGCGAAGCCGGCCTTGCTCTTTCTGACCGAGACGCAGATGTACTCTCCGGCTGATACTTCGTATCTCTCCTACCCGGGGTACAAATTGGAGCACTGAACGCACATCGCGGCAGAACTCCCGATACCATCCACACCATCTGGATGATTGGTGGTCCATCACAGTGCAATTTAGAAGATGTTTTCTTTCTCGCACAACTTCCTTGTGGAATCGATTACCATCAGCGATTTTTCCGGACCGATACGACTTAGGGACCTTCAAGAAAAGAGCCGACTCCTTTTTAAAAGGCCGGCAACGCATCTGCAATTCCCCTGGTTCCCCTGGTGTTGTTGTTGTTCATGGGCGGCGGTAGTCACTTACCATCAGTTGAGCCACATGCTCGTTTGCCCCCTCTCTTATTAAAAAAAAAGTGATTCTATTGTGGACTTGTTAATTTATTTACAGTGTTTTATTGCCACATAAAACTTATTTCTACCCCAAAGCAATTTGAAAGTAAGACCTTCGCATGTACAAAGTATTTCATTAAACTTTAGGCTGAACATCTTATGTTATAGGCGAAGTTTCGGACGTGATTGGTTACACGAGGGTTTTCATCACGCGAACATATTTACGTCAAATAAACCTAAGTCCAGCCGTTGACCGCTTTACAGGCTTCTTTATTTGGAAAGTTTTGTAATAGGTCAGATAAGCCAAAGTGCACACTTTAAGATGTCTCCAAGTTTCAAGGTTTTTTTTAATGGAATAATGGTGACAGACGACGACAAAGTCCACCTGATAGTAAATAGATACTATGGCCTATAGAATTCTACATTTACCTTCGATTAAAGTTCAATTAAATTTTATAGAATAAGGGTGACAAAAGAGCACACAGTCCACCTGATGGTAAGTGGTTGCTGTGACCCATAGACATCTACATTTATCCTCGATTATAAATAAAAATGCAGATGCGATGTCACCTGTGAGGACTAAGATGGAATGCCTCGTTTCCAGTAAAAACGGTCTCCGGTTCTCTACACTCACCATGCGAACACAGCAGCATTAAGTTGCTATTTTACGCTAGTATTCTGTGAGAGCGTGGTCCTTCCCCGGTCGAACTGACCCATTCGTGTTACAAATATACCAGAAATATAGCTGCAGCATGGCTCTACCACGTAAATAAGATGCAGAAAAAGATGCATGCAGATGCGATGTCACCCCTGAGAACATTTTACTGAAAACGAGGCATTCCATCTTAGTCCTCACGGGTGACAATGCATCTACATTTTGATTCGCAAACGAGGATAGATGTAGATATCTATGGGCCGCAGCAACCACTTATCATCAGGTGGACTGTGTGCTCGGTTGTCACTCTTATCCTATAAAAAATTACTTAAGAATAAACAAACAAACTTACCGCATTTGACAATCGATAATATTTTTTACTCATGCAGACAGATATGACCAGAATATTTTCTTTAATATTCCTACTGGAAAGTTTGTACTATCAAACACCCATTCATACATGGTAGAGCCACGCTGCACCTATGTTATGGTTATAGTTCTCACAGAATACCAGCGTAAAATAGCAGCTTAACACTGCTGTGTTTCGTATAGTGAGTGTAGAGAACCGGAGACTCTTTTTACTGGAAACGAGGCATTCCATATTAGTCTTTACGGGTGACTATGCATCTGCATTTTGATTCGCAAAAGAGGGTAGATGTAGATGTCTATGGGCCACAGCATGCATTTACTATCAGGTGGACTGTGTGCTTGTTTGTTACCCTTATTTTATTGAAAATCACACATTCAAAAAAAATAATAAATAACAAACTGGTAAAGAGTTTAACATGTGGTTATGGTAGGTGCCAATAGCAGCCTAAAGATACCTGCCAGCAACTTTAAAGTATGCTTGCAACAGATTGTCACATTGTGGTAATTAGAGATATATGTAACTATTGGAAACTAACTCTTAGGAACGTATTAATAAACGTTACTCAGCTCAAGTACACGCACAGGAGTACAATCTTGAGATTATGATCTTATTAATAAACATATCTCAAGATGCAGTTTAAAGAAATTTTACTTGTTACTCCCATGACTGATTTGACACTGGCAGAGATCTATCAAGAGAAATCATAATTTAAAAGAAGAAGAAGAATTTTCATTTTATATATTTTTTAAAAGCATTTCCTCCAATCTAAGATTTTCTCCTGTATCGTGGCGGAAGTTAACATACAAACATTTCACAAGGACAAACATCCAGATCCGAAAAAAATATTTGTAGGTCATACAAGTACTTGTTTCGTGCGAGATTCGAACCTGCGGCCATTGCAATTCATTGATAAGCCAATGCGCCATGGAAACGTAGTCCGCTGATCCGCTATCTGTTTATATTTTATGCCACTTTTATTATTTTGAGCTTAGAGTGGTAATCGGACCTACTAGTAATGTTAATAGAGCCATCATTATCATCATTATTAGAGCCCGTCACAAGTCCTCTGTCTTACACTTGCATCCATCTACTGCCTACGTATTTTATCAGATCGTCACTACATCTAGAGAGGGAACGCCTAACACAGCACTTGCCAGTACGAGGCTGTGACTCGAGAACCATTATAGTAAATAATACTTTTTAAAAAAAAGGTCCCGCTGGGTTTTTGCTGGGTCTTCCCAGGACAGAGGTTATTTTTCTGCGAACCAGTAGAAGTAAAAATAACTTTCAATGAGTATAATGTACAATAATGTATATTGAATAAAAATGATTCTATTCTATTCTATTCCATTCCATTCCGTTCCAATCCATTCCATTCTATTCATAATTCATTTATTGCATGTCACAAAGTATAAAGTTGTTACAATATATCTACAGAGCATGTGACAACCCTGTACCTACGGGCGTGACGGATTTTAATTGTTAATTAATTTAAAATCAAATTAAATTACAATTTTTAGGTACATAATCTATACATTATTATTAATTAATTCATTAAATATTAAACTAAATAATACACACTTTTATTTAAAATGATATGTCAATAAATATTTCATCTCAACTATTGGTCATTTTAATTCATGTAAATAAGATTTAAAACTTTGATTAAAATATTAATAATGTCATTTAAGTAAATAGAAATAATATATTTTGGCAAATAATTTGCATTTATAATTTATCATTAAAATATTCATTCAAATTATAATAATTTTTTCACAATAAATACATTTTCTTAAGTACTATTTCAAATTTACGACTCTGGAGGGCTATTATATATTATAGGATATATTATTAGGTAAATGGTTGTTAACCCTTATCGCCATGTATTAGGGACCATTTTTAAATATTGTTAGATGTGCGGTAGGAGCAACCAGGTTGTAGCCACGGTTACGTGCGCCGTATCGTTTTCTATTCTATTCTATTCTGACTTTGAGTCCGTTTGGGTAGATACCAACCTCTTACCTATTTCTGCCAAAAGGCAGTAGTGCTTGCACTATTGTGGTGCGGTCTGAAGAGTATAGAAGTCCAGTATCATTACATGCTGTGAGGCTTGTAATCTTAGTCCTCAGAGGTGACAATGTATCTGTAGCCTTCATTATGAAGTTGGTTCCAAATGTACGTTGGCTTCAGTAGCCTCTTACCATCAGGGCACTGCAAGTATGTTTGTCACTTTAATTTAAAAAAAATAGCTGTATTACATATTTTACTCCAAATATAAAACTTAAGTGTACTTAATTTTCGAGCACGGCCCTCTGCGTTTAATACAAAATGCTCCCACTGGAATTAGCGTTGCAAGAGAAGACTCAGGAACTCCAACCACAAAGCCGTGTTGTGATCTTCTACATATTATGCGAACTAGTTTCCTAGATCCTAGCGTGGAAGTTTGCCTATAAATTTAATGCTTTAGATTGTGGCCATTGCGGGTAAAAGTTTTCACTGTTTTAATATCAATATGCAGATAAAATATGGGTGGCCCTAAAAACTTTAACTGTAATAGGCTGTCTTTATAATATATCACCAAAATTATTATCGAAATGCAATTATAAATTAATTTTGTTTAAAATATGCAACAGTGTAGCATTTTCTTATTTGATTATATATCGTTATCTATAATTATTAGAAATACCTCAAAACCTTAAAAAAAATTGTACAACCAGTGCGTGTTGCCAGTAATGACTTACGGAACTGAGACGTGGTCCTTCACTGCTGGCCGTATGAGGAAGCTCAAGGTCGCTCAGCGAGCTATGGAGAGGGCTATGCTCGGAGTTTCTCTGCGTGATAAACTTAGGAATGAGGATATCCGCAGTAGAACCAGAGTGACCGACATAGCCCAACGGATTAGTAAGCTAAAGTGGCAGTGGGCCGGCCATATAGCTCGAAGAACCGACAACCGATGGGGAAGAAAGGTTCTCGAGTGGCAGCCTCGTACCGGTAGGCGAAGTGTAGGGCGTCCCCCCACAAGATGGAGTGACGACCTGGTAAGACATGCAGGAAGTCGATGGATGCAGGTGGCTCGGGACCGTGCTTTGTGGCATTCCTTGTGGGAGGCCTATGTTCAGCAGTGGACTTATGAAGGGCTGTAATGATGATGATGATAATTATTAGTGCGTCTGTTATTGTATTACCGAGTAGTTGCGGTGTAAGAATACCCACTATCCAAATACCATCCCGTGGGTGTCGTAAGAGGCGACGGAGGGAAAGAAATCGCGAGATGGGCAGTGGCATCTTCCTAATATCGATTAAAAATAAAAAAACTGCTGTTGCCAACATGCTTGCCAGGCGCGGAAACTATGGCAATTATCGCCTCTATGAGGTTTATGTTCAGCTGTGGAATTTAATATGGTATAACGGTAACGGTGCCGGCGCCTGTTAGTGGTCGGCCAACTTTTAAACGACTTGACAGATTTTTTGTTTGTTATGTTATAGTCTTTTATAAAACGTTACCTCCACACTAGGATTTTCTCCTGTATCGTGGGGGCAGTTTACATACATAAATTTCACACGGACAAACATCCAGACCCGGAACAATTATTTGAGGCCATACAAATACTTGTTCCGTGCGGGATTCGAACCCGCGGCCCTTGGTGCTGCAATTTATTGCTAAGCCACTGCGCCACGGCACCGTCAACAACAACAGATGGATTTTATATGCATATTATTATTTACATAGTACTTATTATGTACATATTTGGGGATGACTATGATCACCTCTGAGAATTGTGATGAAATACCCTAAAGCCTGTAATCGTAATGGCTATGTTAACCCTTCATATCGAAGCACAATATTGCACGTTCTGCTACTTGGCAACAGAATTAGGTAAGAGAATGGTACCAAACCTGATGGACGGCTAGACAGAAAAAAACCCACCTCCCTAGTACTGTCTCAACTTCGAAAACAGAAAAGTAAACTAACATACAATAATAAGTTCACGAAGTCAATATCCATGCGTGGTTTAAGTCACTTGAAATTTAGGGTAGTAAAAATACATTAAAATTAAACAGTATAAGCACGTTATATTAGTTAAATTTATTTATTTTGTTCTTTATTGCACCAAATATTTGTACAAAAGGCGAGATTGGTATTAGCATTCTCTACCAGCTAACCTTAGGTAGAACATAGAGTGAGTTTGGGCAGTAAACTTGTTACGATCAAATTCAATTCAAATACATAAAAACATGCAAAACATACATAAAATATACAGATATAAAAAAAAGTATATATTTATTTATATGTGTATATTTTATGTATGTTTTGCATGTTTTTATGTATAAGTATTAAATTTGTATAAATTGAATATAAATAAATTGACACATATATCTCATTAAACATATATATCTCAATAAGTGTACATATTTTATTTTATTTATTTATTTATTATTATATAATATTTAAAACAGTGGTAGAGCCACGCGGCAGCTTTTGCTGTCGCACGGATGGGCCGGCTCGAACCGGGGTGGTAACACGACCTCACAGAAATCCAGCGTGAAGTAGAGATTTACCTCTGCGTTTCGCTTGGTGAGTGCAGGTGGCCGGAGGCCCTTTTTACTGGAAATGAGGCATTCTATCTTAGTCCTCACGGGTGACAACGCATCTACATTTTGATTTGTAATAGAGGATCGATGTAGATGTCTATGGGCCGTAGCAACCACTAACCATCAGGTGGACTGTGTGCTCGTTTGTCACCCTTATCCTATAATAAAAATATTTGCACATGGTAGAGCCATGCTGCAACTATATTAGCAGTAGTATAATTGTAGCATGAATGTTTCGACTCGACCGGGGAAGGAACACGCTCTCACAGAATACCAGCGAAAAATAGCGGCTTAACACTGCTGTGTTTCGTATGGTGAGTGTAGAGAACCGGAAACCCTTTTTACTGGAAAAGAGGCATTCCATCTTAGTCCTCACGGGTGACAACGCATCTGCGATTTGATTCTTTATTGAGGATAGATGTAGATGTCTGTGGGTCACGGCAGCTATTTACCATAAGGTGAACTGTGTGCTCGTTTGTCACCCTATCATATAAAAAAATATAAATAACTATAAACATATAAAGTACTTAAACTCAACTTTATACGCTACGGATATGCTCGTATAATTTTCTTTTAAAAACATTTTGACAGGTTTTGTTCTCAGTTCAACAGGCAATTTATTCCAGAGGGAGATGGAAATAACTGTGAAGGAATTTGACATAAACCCAGAATGGTGGAGAGGAGTAGAGAGGAATAGACTATATGAAGAACGAAGATTGAGAGAATGGGTAGTTTTATTGGATGTCTCAATAAATATAGCTAATAAATCAATAAATTATTGTTTTAATTTGTTATATGGCATGATTTATATGTATTTGTCCTACTACTATTTGTGTTACTAGAAAGGGAGAGTAAGGGGCTAAAATGCAGCAGCGAATTTAAGTTTAGGCCTATGATGCACGGGCCGGAAGCTAAAGAATTTTGAGCGACAAAATTCGTAAAGACGACTTTATACAAAAACCGTCTATGGTGTCTCTACATCACTATTATATTAAAACTTAGTTTTTTAAGTAAAATTTGAATTACTTAAGATATATCTTATAATTTTGACAAAGTAATGTAGAAATGAGTTCAAGCTTAGGTCCATTATTCCCAGGCATAGTGGACCTACTAGAGTTGCAAATTTTTAGGAATGGCAGAATGCGTAAAGGTGAATATATATCCAAACCGTCTGCAGTTTTTCTCTACTACAAGAACTTATTTTAAAACTTAGTTTTTTTAAGTAAAATTTTACGGTTATAGGAACTAGCGATATATCGTGGAATGAAACGTGGAATGAAATGCAGAAGCAAATTTAGGTTTACGTCCACTAATGCATGGGCTTAAATCGTTAAATTACACAAAAAACTTCCATAGTTTCTCTCTACTACAAGAACATATTTAAACTTAGTTATTGAGTAAAGTTTAGTGTTGAAATATATTACTTAATCGTCAAAAATTTTAAAAATCCATCCATTACAGCCTATAAAAGTCCACTGCTGAACTAAGACTTTCCCTATAAATTGTCTTATAAGGGGGATATTTTGGATAGTTATCACGCTTGGCAAGCGCGTTGATCACTGCTAAAAAATATTTTTTATTTTTAGTCGTTATTAGAAAAAAAATTAAAATGAAGAGAATATCGTAGAACACTCGGTTGTAACGAAGTTCCTTGCGTAGTATATTACTATTGATAAACGTAGATATTATATTATTGATTAACAAATACAAATCAATGAATTATTAGCGTCTATTAAAATGAAGCGTCATTTGAAATAAAATAATATTTCTTTCATGGCAAGATAAGAAAAATGTGAGGGAGGCAGATATTATTCCATCTCTTATTTCACCGCCAAGGTTGTCTACACTACGACACAAGCTCCCATTCGCCAAACCCATACCGTCCGATAAAGAACTTCGTTCCAAGAAATCTCCTATTTCCGCGGGAAAATATGTGATAGTGGATATTCTTACTCCGACACAACACAATACAACCGAGCTAATAATACTATCAATATTCCAGCATTACAACCAAACGGTTTGCTTCGTCTTTCGTAATGTGTACACCTAAAGAGTGGAATAATTTTCCGGCGTCTGTCTTTCCGTCCGATTTACCATCTGGGGCTTTATCACCATTTACCACCCACCAGGTGGCATTGTGGTCACTGGCTTATAATAAGTAAAAAAAATATACTACTACTAGCAATCCGCCGTCTAAACAAAAATAACTTAAGTTTTAATATAATGTTTGCTCAGGTTTGACGCAATAATTGAACAGACACTTTTAAAGCAAAAAGACAGTGAGCCAAGTTCGCACAGGCGCGGAGAGCTCGCTGGCTCGCACGGCGGGCGGTAATAATCAGCCGCCCGGCCGAACAATGCCCGTCGACGCCGGATTAAAACTTTCACTGTACGGACCATGTGATTAGCGGAAAGCGTGTTTCTTATTAAAAAAATATTTTTGAAGTAAAATATTTTTTAATCGTTGTGATTTGAAACTCGATATAGCGTAAAAGCGATACTAAACAGAAACATACATATAGAATTAAATATATAGGATTTATTCTGCGAGAGAATGAGATAAATTATTATCTCTGTCCTCTTTTCTGAACGTTTCTACGGCGTGTTTTACACACATGCTTTTTTATTCATTCATTTACTCTTTATTTCAACAACTAGAACACCACAAAGGATGGACTAAATATTTCTACCAGTCAAAACTAAGAAAAATGAAATAAATAAAGATGTTGGTAGGTGCAAATTAAGGACAAAAAATACTTAAAAAAACAGTTAAACTATTAACTTCTATTCTACTTAAATACATTGTATAAATATGACACATATAGATACAAAACACATTATTTAAATGTACTGTGTATTTTGCATATTTTATATTTAATTCTTATAAATAAATTTTCTTGATTCAAAATTACTTTTGTAGAGGGAGTATCTTCCTCAGGGTTTAGTATATTTGTATCATAAATAAAAGATATATTGAAAAAACACAATATAAATAAAACGCATTAAACATAAAGAGTACATGAGACGAGGCAAACGGTCTAATTGTCTAATATTTGACCATAATATGTCAAATAATTTTCTATTTCTGCTTTGCATTTTAGTTGTTAATAATAAGTACAATACCTTTACCTTTTAAGTAATATTCTTTTTTTGGTTTAAGTCATTTATGTATCAACCTCACTAACAGAAAACTTTTGCATCATCAACGTCTATTATGTCATTACAACATATAAACATAAAATAAAGGACAAGAGACTCGTTGCGTTATTTTGAAGGAAATGTCACGTCTCTCTAAATGTAGCGATTAACGTCTTCGTAACGATGAAGAGAAAAGGGTATTTAAGTCGTAAGAGATGACTAGAAATGATATAAATATTTCAACATACAGTAAAAAATATTAAATAGCCTGGGACCAACATGCATGCACTCGAAACATCGGGAAAATAAAAAAAATAAAATTGATCACTATAAAATCCGTAAAATAGTATTATTTTAAAATATAAAATTTCTTATCACAAAACAAAATAAATATACCTGTTTATTAATACACAAAACAAAATTGTCATACGCTTGTAAATTAAAACAGAATGAACATTGGGTGTTGTATTATTTCGGTTTCAGGATTTTAACAACTTGTCTGAAACGGATTTATGAATACTGTAGCTTCACATATTTTATTTGTTTTTATAGAATAATATACTATATAATGTTTATTTTTGTGTAAAAAATAAAAGCGTAATGTCACAACTACCATGACATTTGCCTCGCTCATATTATTGAATTATAATCGAAACCACATAAACATATATGTATAACAAGCTTTACGTGGTAGGGTTATACTGCAGCTATAGTCGTATAGGGTTGACTCGACAAGGAAGGCCACGCTCTCACAGAATAACAGCTTAATACTGCTATACTCCGTGTGGTAAGTGAACAGAACCGGATACCCTTTTCACTGGAAACAAAACATTCCATTTTAGTTTTCTAGGGTGACGATGCATCTGTAGTTTGATTCTTAACCGATTAAGACAGATAATTGATGATAAATAAACGAGGGAGATGTCTGTGGGTCACAGCAACTACCTAACATCAAGTAGACTGTGAGCTTGTTTTTCACTCTAATCCTAAAAAAATATTATACTTATATTAGCCTGACCAGTATAATGAATGTAATGGAATTTTGTAGTTGTCAGTTTTCACTTATTTCTGGATGTCTAAATAATCGGAAATTTCGTAAAAGTATTAACAACCGATAAAAACACAATAATTTTATTTTTATAACCACACATTGCCACGCGGCTCATGACAGCTCGTGATCAATAACGTGTTGTTTAAGTATTTTTAAACTCTAATATTATATCTCCTTGTGAGCTTTAAAATAAAAAAGTGATCAGACGTCGGCAGTTTTAATTTTCCCTCCACAATATGAGCATGCTGATTTTTCATCCCCATCTGGTTTGTGAACCCTAAGTCTGGTGTTATAAGAATGCGCCGCAAAGGACATTTTTAATTAAAAAACATACAAACATACTGCATTAAATCAGACGATGGGGTGACGATACGATGTTAAAACTCGTGATGTCGTGATTGTCGTCTCGAATATATTGGCAACTTTATAATAGCAGCTTCTTAATATATTGGACTATTCCTTGAATTTAAAACATTTGAAAATAACTTTATTCAAAACGTGGTGGACCCACGCTGCAACCATAAGTTGCAGCACGAATGAGTCGGCTCGACCACGCTCTCACAAAATACCAGCGTATAAGAGCAGCACAATGTTGCTGTGTTTCCTATAACGTCAGCTGGACTGTCTACTCGTTTGACACTCTTACTTCAATAATACACCCTTAAATCTAAAACACTACATTGCACTCTGCATTGTTACTTGACAACAGAAACAGGTAAGAGAATGCCATCAATACAAATGAACTCCAAGGCAATGAATGAAATTGTTAGCTTACTTTAAAGATTAAGTTTATACAGTATTGGGGAATTTCCTATCTCTGTCAGTAATAATAATGTCCTCCTGATGGAATTGTAGTCTCAACGGAAACTAACCATATGCGCATGACAGGATTATAGTGCACGAGTGAGTGCGCAAGCACAGGTGCACTCTCTATTCCCTCACTCCCATCGTCTGATGGTACGGTAATCTGCCACGACCGCTGGACCAACGGCTTAACGTGCTTCCAAGGTACGTTCGTGCAAGGCACGGGCCGAAACACCGCCTTCTTCCTGACTCCGATCTGCTACTGAGGATTTCTAGACAGAAATCCAATAAGTGTCTTAGGCACGACTCAGGAATCCAAGACCTCCTAGATCAGTAATCGCGTTTACGATCACTAAACAAACGAGGCAGTGAAGTGTTCAATATAAATTTTGTATAATGTTGTTAAATTCCGTTAAAGTTAAAGTTACAGCCTATATACCGTCCCACTGCTGGGCACAGGCCTCCTCATTTCTGAGAGGGTTTTAGGACAAGGAAATGTCCGCCACGCTGCCACAATTGGCGAACTTCACATGTCTTTGAAATATTTTTTTCTTATTTCCCAGACATGCAGGTTTCCTCACGATTTTTTCAATTACCGCCGAGCACGTGGTAAATCAGCACTTAAAATTGCAATTAACAATTTTTTTGGTGCCACCGGCACGAACCGGATTGAACCCCGGTTGCTCGCGTACTATGAAATATACAGCGAGCGCTAACCATCTGAGCTACCACAGCTATATACACCTTTTAAATTCCATATTTAAACATTTTTTTTAAATTGATTTGACAAACGAACTTACAGTCCAAACCATGGACACATGCAGCCAACTTAAAAAAACCAGCCAAGTGCGAGTCGGACTTGCGCACCAAAGGTTCCGAACAAATCCGTAGGTAGTTTAAAATTATTAAAAATATTTTTATTATATGATGTAACTAAAAATTTATGCTTTTCGCAATTTTTCCATTATCTGTGCTATAATACGTTGTTTTGTACCAAATTTTAAGATTCTGAATTCACGGGAAGTACCCTGTAGGTTTTGATTCCCTTGCGAATGTCGAATATTTGCGGCATAAACGGCTGTATCTTTTGATTGCGTTGGCTTGGAAGTTTGATTTTTTTACAGCTCTAAGGGACAGTAGACTTGAGTATTTAATATGAATTTCAGCTTGATACCTCCACGCGTTCCTGAGAAAAAGGGTCTTGACAGACAGACAGAGAGATGGACCACAAAGTGATCCTATAAGGGTTCCATTTTTTCTTTTTGAGGTACGGAACCCTAAAAAGGGCTAAAGATGCATTGTTACCTTTGAGGACGAAGATGAAATGCCTCACAACCTATCATTGTTCCAGCTCTCTAATCGCAACACAGCAGACTGTTATTTGGCGGCAGGAACATGTAAGAGGGTTTTTGTACAACCGACTTCAATATAAACTATTAAGAATAACTCAAAAACTATTGGTCAGACCTAGATCAAATTTATATAGGACCACACGCAAAGCACCAGCTTTCAAATAAAAAAAGAATCATCAAAATCGGTTTACCCAGAAAAAAGTTATGAGGAAACACACATAAAAAGAAACATACAGTCGAATTGAGTACCTTCTCCTTTTTGAAGTCGGTAGAAAAGGAGTCTCATTACCTGATGGCTCTAGCAATTTATTCACATTCCAATCAAAAGTGCGTGCATTTTTTTATGACTACTATATTATATTCTATACTTGCTGGTCCCCGAGACTTAGATCGCGTGGAATTTATTACGATTTGATGTCATGGTTTTTAATTTTTCGCGAGGAACCCTAATGATATTTTTTGAAATAAAAGTAAACCAAGTTACTCCTTATAATATCAGCTTCCTTCCAGTGAAAGTACCGTCAAAATTTATCCAGCCATTCCGGAGTTTTGTCAGAACAAACACACAGAAAAGTTATTTTTTTTTATAAGTACCGTATATACTTTCATATTAATTTAGTGAAAAGCTGTTATTTAGACATTACAAACAGACTTAAATTTGATTTATTTGTGTAGATTGATATTCTGTCATAAAACACCTAGAAGACAAAGATTGTTATTTTCTATTATCCCAATAGTAAGACATTTTTAATTAAGGGAATTGGACGAGCATTGTCATGGGGCGGGACGGGGCCCTTTCGTCAATGATTTCTTCGACTGCCTTTGTTTTAGCTATTAGGAACATCGCTTTTGTTTCCCTAGATGCATTAAGAAATGAAGAGATTGAACACAAAGGGTATTGTCGAAAGTTTAAAATTGTCACTTTTCAAGTTGTCTACTTCATTATTCCAACAGACAATTGACACGTTAATCAAGATAAACTAAGCATTCATTTAATATTATTTATAACAGCCTATCAAAACTCCACTGCTGAACATAAAATAAAACAAGTTACATTCTATCTATATACATGCCACTGCTGGGCACAATCCTCCTCTAATTTCTGAGAGGGTTTTAGCGCAAGGGAATGTCCGCCGCGCTGCCGTGAACTGTGAAGTTCACCAACACCACGCATTGTTGGTGAACTTCACAGTTGTCTTCGAAATATTTTTTTTTATTTCTCAGACATGACGGTTTCCTCACGATGAAACGCAAACTTTTTTATTCGATATTGATTATAAATAATACTTATTGAAAGTCATTCTTTTGTTGAATCACCATTGATTTGGCAAAAACTTCTGTCCTGGGAAGAACTAGCAAGAAATCCAACGGGACTTTTATTTTAAATAACCGCTTACAGTCATGTATGTTATAAAATAAACAACACAAAATAAACAAGAAATAGTTTGGTGGCGCTTATTTCCAAGGGTTATTATCACCCATAAATTCCTTTATATTATAACAACACTTTTTACGCAAACTTAGTTTAATAAAGTTTTTGAACTTTTCAAATCGGTCGAATTTTGTATTTTATGTATATTGATTGTATTTAGATATATTATTGTATTGATGTTTTCCTTCAGCGCCGAGCACATGGTAAATCAGCACTTAAAATTTCAATTACCAATTTCATTGGAAGCGGCGGGGATTGAACCCGGGTTGCTCGCATACTGTGAAATTTGCAGCGAGCGCTCAGCCCCTGAGTTACCACGACTCATGCTGAACATAGGCCTCTCGTATAGATTCCTCATGGAAACGATATTTGACATAGTTGTCACTTAGCGGTCAGCCACCGCAGAGTCTACTTGAAACACGTCGTATAGAGCCCTAGTGTAGTGGTGCTGGGAGTAGTGGTAACGGGGATAATGCACACAATGTGGACATCCACGACTTTATCTGCCACCAGGGTGGGGCCACTAGAAAGTAAGGTATAATATTTGACAGATTTCATACCGGGGAAGTTAATTTGTTTGGAAAATGTAACGGTTATTGTTTCTTTCTGCACTATTAGCTATATTTTATATTAATAACATTAAAATAATATAAACCAAACCACAGATATTCATAAAAGTAGAAAAATTAAAAGAAAAACTAAAAATGTGCAAACATATTAAAGAGCAAACCACTGACGCATTGTTTTGTGTATTAATTTAATTCTCTAGAAACTGATAAAATTTTATTAAAAACCAACTTCTCAATTAAATTACACTGTGTAACAAAAAAACTTTACCTCAGTGTCAACTAGCGACATCTGGTGAGCAGAAAATGATGAGCCCTCATTAAGAGAGGGCGGGTGCTCTTCAAAATAGGTAATACACATTTTATTTTATTACGCGGATCTTACCTAATTTACTTTTAAAATCTTTAATAGTTGTCACACATAGATTAATAATAGGTCATCGCGCGCACACTTGGCATGCGGTTTGACAACCGTAGTTTTTATTATTTTGTTTTGTTATCAAAGAAAATATGCTACCCATCTCCTGTTTTATTTCCCTCTGTCGCCTCTTACGACACCCACGGGACGCTACGGGGTAGTGGATGTTCTTACACCGCTACTACACCGCACCTTAACATTATATTTACTTAATTAATTCGTCTTTATGGCTATTTATTGACTATGTAAAAGAGTCCACTATAAATTATATATGCTATTTATCCAGTGGAAGTCGTAAAAGGCGACATATGGAAGTGAAACAGGAGACAACAGTATCTTTCTGATATCAACTAAAAATTATAAAAATCTGCAGTTGCCAACCCACCAGCAAAACTGGAAACTGTGGCAAATATCCCTCCAATGAGGCAATTTATGGGGAGGCTTATGTACAGTTGAGGACCTTGGATAAATTGAAATGTATGGATAATGAATGATACTAAGACTGATCTCAAATTTCTTACCTACTGTAAAATTTAACTAAGCTACCATCTTTTTCTTCAGACTGTAAAATCCACTTCTAGACTTGGCCATTCTCATTGTAGTGAGGATTTATACTGAGGGTTCGTCACCAGTTTGGGTTTATTACGTCTGTATTCCTCTTGTTTAAAATTAAAATAGAATTTTGAATTATATAGGGAATAGATTAAAATGTCAGCGCTCGTCAAAACGTCAAACAAAAGAAATTATTACATTAAATTTCAACACCCTGCCGATGTCGCAGCGAGAATTCTAAATTGGAAAATTCCCGAAGTGCCCTGCACCCCATTGATTGTACTACGACAATGGCTGCAGAGAGCGCACTAATCTTTTCATTAAAAAGCGATTATTCGCTGCACGAGCCGTTGCAGTAATAGGAAACGACAAACTTACAGGTGTTCTAAAGTTGCACTCAATTCCAATCCACTAAGATACAATATTGAATCACATGGAAACCACTGGCACTTTGCAAAAAAATAACCCCTGCAATATGCCACGTTGCCATCTCTGACGTTACGCGATGACATTTCAATTTGAATTCTTGTTGCGAATCAGAGAAATGCTTTATAAAAAATGGTTTTTATTCGGCAAAGAATGTAGTATTCGAGAGGACAAAGATACCGTCCACGAAAATATTCCAAATTGTCCCGATTCTTGAAAACGTATCCATTCTCTAGCCTGTCACAGGCCTTAACCTAATTTTAACTCCGTGATGTAACTTCAACTTCAAGAATCTTCGTTTTCAGAGTATACAGCGCTCTTACAATTTGGTCCAATTTCAAACCAAACGATGACCTCGTTACGAAGAAATTCTCTGAATTTTTATATCTTTAATTTGTGACTTGAATCAGCATTCGGTGAACACCGAATAATTTTATATCTGCAGAAATATCCTACGCTTATTAATCTACGGTGCTCAACACCATGATGAACTTAAAATTCTACGTAACTATTATATTATATATTTTTAAATATATACCCTAGTTACAGCCTATATACGTCCGACTGCTGGGCACCTGCCTCCTCGGTTTTTTTAGGACAAGGAAGTGACCACCGCGCTGCCCCAATGCTTGTTGGCGGACTTCATGTCTTCAATTATTTTTATTTCTCTGACATACAGGCTTCTTTACGATGTTTACCTTCACCGCTGAGAACGTAGTGAATGTTTTCAAAACTCTTTCATTTATATATGTTTAACAAATAAAAAAAAATTTACGCTTACTACATAAACTCTCACACTTGTCATCCAGAGAGGTAGCCAAAGACTTCGAGATTCCTCGTCAATTATGGACCGATTTTAATGATATTTGTTTATTAAATAGGTTATGCCGATTACTTATTTTACTCGTATAGGATCGCTGACATCGGAATCTTAACACCGGTGGAAATTTTGTTTCGATACTCCTGACCTGGCTTTCCTAATTTACTTCAAGGATAGTCCCAAATAGATTTGGAAAAAAATATCTCCCATTAGAGTGGCAAAATAGGGAATTAAATTTTAAAGGAGCTATTGATACAACAATGATATTGTGATATTCGTTGCAGAATAATTAAATAATTTCATATTCTAATATATTTTTATTATTAGTATTATCACCGACTTTAATAATTATAATAATAAATCTTTATTTTGGATATCAAATGAGATCCATATCAGAGATATTAGAAAAATCACAAAATAATAATACAGCTAGGTGGACGGAGGAAATAAAATGACACGCACGCATGCACGCATTTATGCATGCACATACCCACGCTAACGCACGCACACACATCCACACACACACACACACACACACACACACACACACACACACACACACACACACACACACACACACACACACACGAACACACGCACGCGCGCGCGCGCACGCGCTTTATTATTACAACATACTTTTGAATGTGAAGTTTTAGTTTCCACAATTTTACAAAAAAGTTATCTATATAAATAAA
Organism: Parnassius glacialis; assembly: GCA_033319125.1. Classification (NCBI taxonomy): domain Eukaryota; kingdom Metazoa; phylum Arthropoda; class Insecta; order Lepidoptera; family Papilionidae; genus Parnassius; species Parnassius glacialis. The sequence continues at coordinate 2,488,270 of JAVANC010000011.1, forward strand.
TTAAATTGAAGTGTCTGTTTGTAATGTCAAAATTGCAGCTTTTTACTAAAGTAGATGTCTATGGGTCACAGCAACCACTTACCATCAGGTGAACTGTGTGCTCGTTTGTCACCTTTATTCTATAAAAAGAACACTAAACATTTTTTGGTAATAAACAGCACCTATATTTCTGTTTAAACAAAACTATTGGTGAACAATCCTATACGAGTATTCGAAGCTATTACATAACTATGTTTTATATATACAGGTAGATTGGTTTTAGGTGTCTAGTAACAGTATCGTTTAGTACTTTGTTGGACTAGTTTAACCTCCAATTTTATTACAAGCTCGTACGGTCGGATCGAATGTAGTTTTCCCTTTTAGTTTGTAACGAAAAGTGAATAACGGTTAGCTGAAAATAACTAACGAAGTTCTTGATGATGAAAATATTACGAAGAGCACCTTAAAAGTATTTTTTTTCTTTATTTATTTAGGGCCTTTTATCCCGAACAGACATGTCAGCGCCGTCATACCCTATTGAAATCTTATCGACACACATTTGAAAAAACGCCCTATTGAGAAGAACTAGAATTGTTGGAGTTTCGTAACCTTTTTTTATACGTGGCAGACCTACGCTGTAGCTGTATTATAGATGTAAAATAGCAGCTTAATGCAGCTGTGTTTCATATGAGTGTAGAGGCCTGGCGACCCTTTTCACTGGAAACGAGGCATTCCATCTTAGTCCTCAGGGGGACAACCTATTCGCATTTTGATTTTTCATCGAGGTTGAAAATGTAGATATTTATGGACCACAGCATCCACTTACCATCGATTTCCTTTGTCCTCATTTGTCACCTTTATTCTATAAAAACATATATTCACTAAAAATTTTCCAACATCAGTAGTTCTTCTAACACAGTTGAACAAACTCCTAAATCGTACATATTTATCTTAAAACTTTGCATCAATAACTGTCTTAAGACATATGCAGACATAAGTAGTTTCAAGGAAGTAGACGTAATAAATAATATGTTACAATTGATAAAATGTTTACACTAGCTCATTAGGTCTTATAACTATCATTAATGTTAGTGATAAGTTTGGCTGCATAAATAAATAAATTTTTCTCTCCCTTACAGAACTCTCTCAACTTAACAGGACAGAGTATCATGTTTACCAGTAATTGAAAATTCACAAACTATATCATAAGATTGATTTGATATAAGTTCACAGTATAACTAGCTGTTCCCCGCAACTTCTCATCTCAGAAGGTCCAACTGTTTCAGAGATTACCCAGAACAAGGCCCTTTTTTACTGTAAATGAGGCATTCCATCTTAGTCCTCACGGGTGACAACGCATCTGCATTTTGTTTTGTAATAGAGGATAGATGTAGATGTCTATGGGCCGCAGCAACCACTTACCATCAGGTGGACTGTGTGCTCGTTTGTCACCCTTATCCTATAAAAAACAGACAAATAGACGGACAGATAAACAGACAAAAATATTAAAAGTGTTTTTTGTTATTAGTGCCGTATATTATACTTTCATGTGTATTTAGTAAAATGCTGTTAACTTGATATTACAAACAGACACTTCAATTTTATTTATTTGATAGATGTGTAGATGTTTATTTATATGACTGCCTCGTTAGTATAGTAGTTGCAAACGTGACTGCTAATCGTGAGGTACCGGGTTCAAATCCTGGGTTGGGTCAAAAATCAATTATTGGGTTTTTCTGTCAGCTCGGAGTCAACATGAACGCGAATGTCAACACCAAATCATATAATTTATTTTGATTACCTATCTAATATTTTTACGTCATCAAATAAGTTCTTTCAAATTAAATCGCAATAAAGAATATATTTCTTATTTTTATCACAATATACATTTTAACCAATTTCAACTAGAATGTCCTAAATTCAAGGCGTATTTTTTATGCATTTTCACCGATTTATCCGAAACAAATAGGTTACATTATAAGGCTGGTTGAAACAATTCAGCATCCCAAGTGGAGGAAAAATAGGGAATGAATATTTTTTTTAAACTATTTAGACTATACTTAAATTTGAAATTATGACAAATTTTAATTTTGGTAAAGACTAGAAACCGACTTTAAAAACGAAAACCACATAAAACGAACGCCTTTGAGGTTGTAGCTTTGATTCTTCGATACATCATATCATTGTAGTTTTAATTATCACATAAAAAGAGATTTAAAAAAAGTTAACATGATTAAATCAAAAGCTTGCATTAAATAAAAAAAACTGTACTCTTTGACTACATTCAATGGAATAAGCACGAGTAAGATATGAGCAAATGAGTGCTCTTCAATTATTTATGCCGAGGTGGGCAACTGTGGCCGATAAGTTACAGCATGATTCATTATTGGTGAAAATATTATAATTTGTAAATTATTTATGTGTGTTATTTTGGACCTTTTACTTTTAACATTATAAATGTTTGTAAATTAATAAATGGGATGAGCCGTCGTTAATAATATTAATGTCCTCCACATTGAGTTTCAGTCACGGCGGCCAATCTCAACGGAGACTACCCATCTGCGCAGGACAAGATTATAATGTTCGAGTGTGTGTGTGAATATAAGTACACTTTCCATTCCCTCACTCCCATAGTCCGATGAAACGGTAATCGAACATGGCTGGAGAGAGAGCAGGCGCCGGACCATCGGCTGTATATACTTTTCGAGGCACTGGTGTGTAACATCGCCAAGTTTCTGACTTTCTTTTTACGTGGTAGAGCCATGCTGCAGCTATATTAATAGTATATTTGTAGCACGAATGGGTCGGCTCGGCCGGAGAAGGACCACGCTTTCACAGAATACCAGCGTAAAATAGCAGCTTAATGCTGCTGTGTTTCGTTATGGTGAGTATAGAGAACCGGAGACCCTTCTAACTGGAAAAGAGGAATTCTATCTTAGTCGTTACGGCTGACAAGGCATCTGCATTTTAATTCGCAAATGAAGATAGATGTAAATGTCTGTGGGCCACAGTAACGGCTTACCATCAGGTGGACTGTGTGCTCATTTGTTTCACCCTTATACTATAAAAAAGTTTCAGACTCCCGATTGCTACTGAGAATTTCATAACAGAAAAGCCCATTAACTAATTTTGGCCCGGTCCGATAATGGAACCCGACGACGTCTATCTAAGACGACATGGTCAATAATTGCTATTATGATCACTAGACCTATGAAGCAGTCACCAAGCCGTGATTACTCATAGGGTAAGCACTCGTCGTGAAATCACAGTACACGAGCAGCTCCGGTTCGATCCCCGACGGCAACATTGAAGTTGTTAGTTGCAAGTGCTCAACAGTAACGGAAAACATCGTGAAGAGTAGGTTTCATCACGACTTTTATCTAATGAATGATATATATAACAGTGGTAGAGCCACGCGGCAGCTTTTGCTGTCGCACGGATGGGACGGCTCGAACCGGGGTGGTACCACGACCTCACAGAATACCAGCGTGAAGTTGAGGTTTACGTCTGCGTTTTGCTTGGTGAGTGCAGGAGGCCGGAGGCCTTTTTTACTGGAAATGAGGCATTCCATCTTAGTCCTCACGGGTGACAACGCATCTGCATTTTGATTCGTAATCGAGAAAAGATGTAGATGTCTATGGGCAGCATCAACCACTTACCATCAGGTGGACTGTGTGCTCGTTTGTCACCCTTATCCTATAAAAAAAATATCTTGTGGGCAAATAAAGTGCGCCAACATGTAAGTACTAAACCAGCGCAGCGGTCTTACTTCTCCATATCCCTCTCAAAAGTGAGAGGCCTATGGCCAACTGTAAGAGATAAATAGGCAACTTAACACTTTCATTTACTACTTGTTGAAATCTTGCAACTTTTAATCTTTCATTTATAGAAGATAGATTGACCAACGAGCATACAGAATACCTGACGGAAAGTGCTAATGTTCTAAAATGATAACTGCCCCATAAACACCTACGTCTGTCTGCAAAGCATGTCTAATATTTTAAGATTGCATGTTACCTTTATAAAGCCTGTAGCCAGGATTGCATTTACAAAGGCTTGTTAAAAATTAAAATGCACTTAATGAATCAACGCCACCATAGAACAAATTCGCACCTACATTTCAAAATAATTAAAAATTAAAAATTTTGTACAACCGACTTCAGTATAAGTTATTAAGAATAGCTAAAAATCTATTGCTCAGACCTTGATCAAATTAATATGGGACCACATTAAAAGAATCACCGAAATCGGTTCACCCAAAAAACAAGTAATGAGGTAACACATTAAAAAAAACATATAGTCGAATTGAGTACCTCCTCCTTTTGGAAGTCGGTAGATAATAGTCATAACATTAACTTGATATAATAAATCGATGTTAATAAAACAAAAACATGCTTTCTAACTTTCTTAAAGATCCTGTTGAAAAAAAATAATACTTTAGACGTGATGCGTTCATAAATGTACAGACACACACACACAATTCTAAAAATAATAGAAATGTATTTGATTACTTATTTTTATTCCCCCTTAATCTTTTTTGTCACAAAAATATACAATGTGCAGATACTTGCAATTTACATCTTTATTATTTTTATAGATGATGTTACAAGTGAACCAACGATATTATACTAACTATTTAACCAACGTTATTGTATAAAATAATATATTGTTAATTAATTGAATTTAAATTTAAAATACCATTGGGTTTCCTGCTGGTTCTTCCCAGGACAGAGGATTTCATCAAATTAGTGGTAAAAATAAAAAATGACTTTTATTAACTATTATATATTATATATTATTTTACTATTATATATTATTTTTATTTTATATATATTATATTTTATATAATTTATATAAAATAAAAATTATTCAATTCTATACGAAATTGGAAACTCAATTACTTGTATATGTATGGTCATATTATAGTTTATTTTGTAGAAGCTTAGATAAAAAAAGCCATAAAGCTTCAGAGTACATGAAGTCGTTTATAGGACATACATACGCTTGCCGCTTACGGGTATATGTTTTAAAACGTGCTTGTACGTAGTCAGTCAACAACTTTTCCCTTGCCACTGTAATAAAATTCTAGTAAGCCAATTATTTAAGCAAGCTTCTGTTTTTCTTTCCCTCCAAGTTGTTTCTTTACAATTCATTTATTTTAATGTTCTTTTTTTATTAAAATGACATTTTTATTAGTATAATTTTTAAAGTTATATAAACGCGTTAATTATTTTTTTAAGAAACTTGTAAAACAAGGTTCCTGTGTCGAGGGGTTATACGGCAATGTTCAAAATATCAAGGGATTCCAGGATGTATCATCGCCATTATTACAGGCCGTCGAATGTTCACTAAGTAGGAATAAATTTTTTATAGGATCGGGTAACAAACGAGCACTCAGTCCACCTCATGGTAAGTGGTTGCTGCGGCCCATAGACATCTACATTTATCCTCGCTTACGAATCAAAATGCAGATGCATTGTCACCCGTGAGGACTAAGATGGAATGCCTTTTTTCCAATAAAAAGGGTCTCCGGTTCTCTACACTCACCATACGAAACACAGCAGTTTTAAGCTGCTATTTGACGCTGGTATTCTGTGAGAGCGTGGTCATTCCCCGGTCGAGCCGACCCATTCGTGCTACAACTATACTACTAATATATCTGCAGCATGGCTCTACCACGTATAAAATCATAATTATAGGCCGTCGAATGTTCACTAACTAAGAATACCACAAATCACGGTCTTAAGCCACCTGCACCCATCGACTTCCTGCATCTCTTACCTTAGTTAGGGGCCACACCACCCTTCGCTTACCGGTACAACGCTGTCACTCAAAAATCTTTTCTGTTCATAGGTAGACGGTTATATACAAATAAGGCCGGCCCATTGCCCCTTCAGCTTACTAATTGTTGTTAAATGTTGGGTAGTGTCAATCTTTCTAGTTCTATTGTTAATATTTTCATTTCGAAGTCAATCAAAGGGTTTTGCTCGGTGTTTCTCTGCACACCGAGCGAAACCCTCTCCATAGGTCACTGAGCAACTACTACTAAACATTACTAACCATCCATGAGTAATGAGTTTTTTACTATAATATCATCTAGTAATATCAGCAATAAAGCGAACATTTATTTATTATATCGATAAGGAATAAAGTGATGTCAATTCTCTTAAAAGTTATCTTTTTGATAAAAAATACGCTATCAGTACCGCTAACGGTGAAAAACAATTTAATGATATCGTCATATGAACTGATATTTGGGAACTTCTGTCAGCCATCTCTGCCATCTCTGCACAGGGTGGACGACTCACTGGCCCATGACGCAAAGGAGAAAGCCGATCTGCTAGGCTCTCTTTTTGCTTCCAACTCGACTCTAAATGACGGGGAGAACACATCGCCGAACATCCCGCGGTGTGAGTGCTCCATGCGGGAAGTGCTGTTTACACAGCGCTTGGTGCGTAAAGCACTCCTCTCCCTGGACGTCAACAAGTCGAGTGGGCCTGATGGAGTCCCACCTATTGTGCTGAAGACGTGTGCTCCGGAGTTGGCACCGGTTTTAACGCGTCTTTTTCGGTACTCCTACTCCCTAGGCGTAGTCCCGGACTCATGGAAGACAGCTTTGGTGCACCCGATCCCTAAAAAAGGCGACCGCTCAGATCCGTCCAACTACAGGCCTATCGCCATCACCTCCTTGTTCTCCAAAGTAATGGAAACGATCATTAACAGCCAGCTCATGCGGTACCTTGAGGATCACCAGCTGATTAGTGACCGCCAGTACGGTTTCCGTCGAGGTCGCTCAGCTAGTGATCTTTTGGTCTACCTGACCTGACCATAGATTGGCGGAGGCAGTGGAGTCCAAGGGGGAGGCGTTGGCCGTTAGTTTGGACATAGCGAAGGCTTTCGATTGGGTTTGGCATAAAGCGCTTCTTTCGAAGCTGCCTTCCTATGGGCTTCCCGAGAAATTGTGCAATTGGATCACCAGCTTTCTTGCAGATCGGAGCATCAAGGTCGTAGTAGACGGTGCATGCTCCGATTACAAGCCCATTAACGCTGGTGTTCCAAAAGGCTGCGTGCTATCACCAACGCTGTTTCTTCTGCATATCAATGATATGTTGAAAACCAGTAACATTCATTGCTATGCAGACGACAGCACTAATGATGCTTTATACACCGGCCGTGCCAATATTTCTCGGGAAAACGTCGCCGAGTACCGGAACAAACTTGTGTCTGAAGTCGAGACTTTGTTGAACAAAGTCTCACACTGGGGGCGACTAAATCTAGTCCAGTTCAATCCCCAGCAGACACAAGTTTGCGCGTTTACCGCTAAAAAGATTCCCTTTGTCGTATCTCCTCAGTTTCAAGGCACTCCCCTTGTAGCCTCAGCCAGTATCGGAATCCTCGGTGTCGACATATCGAGTGACGTGCAGTTTCATGGTCACTTGGAAGAGAAGGCCAAATTGGCCTCTAAAAAGCTTGGCGTGCTCAGCAGAGCGGAACAGTATTTCATGCGGGCACACCGCTTGCAACTTTACAAGGCGCAGGTTCGGCCTCACATGGAATACTGTTCCCATCTCTGGGCAGGGGCCCCCCAGTGCCAGCTCCTTCCACTTGACCGCATCCAGCGCAGAGCGGTTCGAATCGTCGAGGACCGAGTTCTTTCCGATCGGCTTGACTCACTGGCACTGTGTAGAGAGGTTGCATCTCTTTGCGTATTTTATCGCATCTACCACGGGGAGTGCTCTGAGGAATTGTTCGGACTAATTCCAGCCGCTCAATTTCACCATCGCACATCGCGACAAAACTCGCGTTACCATCCATACCATCTGGATGATTGGCAGTCCACCACTGTGCGATTTAGAAGAAGTTTTCTCCCTCGCACAACTTCCTTTGGAATCAATTACCACCAGCGATTTTTCCGGACCGATACGACTTAGGGACCTTCAAGAAAAGAGCCTACTCCTTTTTAAAAGGCCGGCAACTCATCTGCAATTCCCCTGGTGTTGCAGTTGTTCATGGGCGGCGGCAGTCACTTACCATCAGGTGAGCCGCATGCTCGTTTGCCCCCTCTCCTATAAAAAAAATATTATGAAATAGCAACGTTGTGTTTAGTCACTTCAAATGATTTCTATTCATTAATTTGGTCAAGCTATACCATGACATGGTTAACAAATAGTGTTAAATACCATGAAATGACCACACCATTTCAAGAAATGATAGATTAATTTATGATATATGATCAATTTTACGATCTGGCCACGACATACATAAAAATCTCTTTAATAAAACTATAACGATAATGAAAATTTTGCAGCAATTGCAGACAGACCAGTTTTAATCACTTAACATATATATTAGAAATTGAAATAAATACATACCTTATCAATTTTCATATTTTTGATAGACGTCACTATTATCTATTTAAATTATTACACTTTTAAAATAAAATAACAAAAATACTAAAAAACTAAACATTAGAATTTTTTAATAATTTTAAAAATCTAATCATTTATTATCAATCATAGGCGGTAAGTTATTTATATTATTTTATTTATTAGTAACTGATAACTGAAGGCAAAATATACTACTTTTTCCATTTGATGATAGATGGCGCTATTTTGAATACCAAATCGGTGTAGCTTCATATTATTTTACCAAGATTATAAATATGTTTTAAACTTTATTTACAAATATGGTTTTTATTTGAAAAACACCCGTCATCCCGCCTATAACTAAAATATAATAGAAAATTAACATCTAAAGAAAATAGAATACTTAACCTTCCTTTTTTGAAGTTCCGTAATCGGATAAAAAGTAGCCTATACGTTACCCCGGGTTACTCACTACCTATATACAAAATTTCATGTAAATCGGTTCACTAGTTTTTGCGTGAATCCGGAATACACAGACAGACAGACAGACAGACAAAAATTCTAAAAACCACTAATTTGTATTCAGAACCCTTTATTTAGTTCTCTGGACTTGTTTTTTCAAGAAAATATTAGAATTACAGACACGACTTTTCTACAGATTTATTATATGTATAGATAATATATTGTATATGTATGTATGATATATGTATATGTAGTGTTAAAAGTGTCACTGAAGAGACGTTTTCCTGTTCTATTTTACTACTACTTTTATTAAATTATCCCTTATTTTACACTCATCACCAATATATGTCATGTCGTGTGGACTACACATATGGTTACAAAATTTTGTAATACGCGAGCAAATTGAGTCCGGTCTCAATCCGTGACAATTGAATTATTAATTACAATAGTAACTCCCTGCCGTTTTATCAATTTTATTAGATAGTAGGACTTTTTTCTGCCTAAGAGCCCTTTTAGGTAGGTATCACTTTCTTACCTATTTCTGGCGCCAAATGGCAACCTTTTTCTATTATCAAATAATAGCGCTTACACCTCTGTATTCCGGTCGGAAGGATATAAGCTTGTACGGACTGTGTTTCATCTTTGTCCTTAGAGGCGAGAACGTATCTGTAGCCTTCTTTCTCTGTTTTTAGAGACATTTAAGTGTTCCAGACCTATTGGTAAGTCCACTACTACTAAGTGGAAATATCCACGGAAAACCTATCACGTAAGTTGTAACACTCTGTGTAATAGACTCGCTCGTCTCCCCCATTGAGCGCACAATTATGAGTGGCGTGAAGTTGTATTTCTCTCTCTATTTCTTTGGTTTTCTCGCTTCGGCACCGACGCCATATGTTACTGTGGCTCTGTTGAAATTGCGAAGTTCGTTAAGTACACTTGACAAACGAAATGTACTTAATGGAAGAGGAAGGGAGTATACGTGAACAATTAATTATTTTTTGTTCACTGGACTTTCTTTGCGTCACTTAAAAACGAGGATATCCGCAGTAGAACAAGAGTAACCAACATAGCGCAAAGCATTAGTAAGCTGAAGTGGCAATAGTCCGGCTAGATGGAGTGACGATCTAGTAAGACATACAGGAAGTCAATAGATGCATGTGTCTTGGAACCGGGCTTTGTGACATTCCTTGTGGGAGGTCTATATTCAGCAGTGGACTTGCCTAACCAAATTTTAATTTCTTACGCCAAAAAATAAATATTTTTCATTTGATTCTCATTTAATTTAATTTTATATCATCTTACTAAAGAAATAATCTCGGTCCTGAGGTCCTGATGATACCAGTAAAAAGTCCAATATACCTTTTTACTTTTGTTTCTGCAGAGAAATTCCTTACAAATTTGAATATGTTGTCAATAATTAGAACAGTAATTGTAAAATCTATTTGGTACAACTGTGGCAACACATTGTTCGGAAATTGTCGCCTTTTTAGTCACGAGAAAGTCCATTATTATCATTAGTATCCTCAGAAGTAAATTAAAAACACTTTTAAAATATAAATTAAATAAAAACAAACTTCTTTACTTGCTTTCTTGTTACGTGGTAGAGCCATGCTGCAGTTTTATTACTGGCATAGTTGTGGCACAAATGGATCGGCTCAAACGAGGAAGGACCACGTTCTCACAGAATACCAGCGTAAAATAGCAGCTTAACGCCGCTGTGTTTCGTATCGTGAGTGTAGAGAAGCGGAGACCCTTTTTACTAGAAACGAAGTATCCTATCTTAATCCTCGGGAGTGACAACGCATCTGCATTTTTGGATTGGTTATATTACTCATGTTTACAGCATTACTAGTATTTTTATATTTATTAAAATAAATTTTAGTGTTTAGTATAAAATCTGATCTAAGTGTATAATATTGTCATAACTTCAGTCTTTTCATAACTTAAATTGTACATTTTAAAAATCCCCTGTAGCAAAAATAGCTAATGATCCTCAAATAGAACAACCGATTTTGATAAAACATATTTAGGAACCACCGCTGGAAAACCTACTTTTGAATTAAAGAAACAAGACTCAAATCGGGTCATCCGTTTAAGAACTACGGTGCCACAGACACACAGGCAGACACACATAGCGGTCAAACTTATAACACCCCTCTTTTCACATCAGTGGTTAAAAAGTAAACTATTTTGTATTGTTAAACAAACTACTGATGGTGTTCGATAGATCTTGCCAAAGTCAATTAGTGGTTAATGCAACAAATGGTGCAATTCATAAGCGACTTATACCTTGCAATAGAAAAATATTAGTCACAAGGACATTGCTGAGCAAAGTCACCTCTTCCTCGTTTGTCTTTTTAATTTTTATCTATTATGAAAACTTTATAATTAAGAATCTACAATTAGAGAGCCGTCTTTCCCCAGTAGGCCATTCATGCTACAATCACAATATTAACAATATTAACAGTGGTAGAGCCAGGCGGCAGCTTTTGCTATCGCATGGATGGGCCGGCTCGAACCGGAGTGGTACCACGACCTCACAGAGTACCAGCGTGAAGTAGAGGTTTACTTCTGCGTTTCGCTTGGTGAGTGCAGGTGGCCGGAGGCCCTTTTTACTGGAAATGAGGCATTCCATCCTAGTCCTCACGGGTGAAAACGCATCTGCATTTGATCTGTAACAGAGGATAGATGTAGATGTCTATGGGCCGCAGCAACCACTTACCATCAGGTGGACTGTGTGCTCGTTTTTGACCCTTATCCTATATAAAAAAATATAAGTGCAGCATAGCTCTACCAAGTAAAAATCTACCACAGTCATACAACCATTACGCTGGCTTCTAGTTGTGAACGGATATTATTGTCATGATTGCTTTCTTCATCAAAATCATTGCATCCAGCGGATGTATTACTATCGATATGACAGACGTCTCACAAGTCTGACCCTGCTTCATGATCATTTAAATTGTATATACAAGTGTCATGACTATAATCCTTTGAATACTTATTTTTCAATAATCAAATAAAAATTAACCGTCGAATAAATTATATCCTGACTGACTATGAAAGTGAAACGTTTTATCCTTTTAAAGTATATATATTCATGACATAAAATACAACTTAAACAAATTAAAAATATACAGTTGTATAAACAAAATAATTTAAATGTTGCCCTTTTTCATAAAGACAGGATATAATTTTTTTTAAAGATAACTTTTATCTGACTAAATGAAAAATCAGCCCTGAGTTTTTTTTAAAATTATGTTAAAGTAATAACTATGAATACGCTGTGTTTTATTTTCCTTATTTTTTTATTTTCGTATTTTTTTTATAGGATAAGGGTGACAAACGAGCACACAGTCCACTTGATGGTAAGTGGTTGCTGCGGCCCATAGACATCTACATCTATCCTCGTTTGCGAATCAAAATGCAGATGCGTTGTCACCCGTGAGGACTAAGATGGAATGCCTCATTTCCAGTAAAAAGGGCCTCCGGCCACCTGCACTCACCAAGCGAAACGCAGAGGTAAACCTCTACTTCACGCTGGTATTCTGTGAGGTCGTGGTACCACCCCGGTTCGAGCCGGCCCATCCGTGCGACAGCAAAAGCTGCCGCGTGGCTCTACCACTGTTGGAAATCTAAATGTTACCTGCCCATACCTTCCCTATCCATGGTAAAACGTGTCTGCCGCGTGGCTCTACCACTGTTAAAATCGTATGTTCATCATCGCAATTATAAACTATTCCGGTCTTAACTCAAGACTTGTACCAAACTACAAATATTAAATTACGCTCTCCAAAGCAGACTCAACTCTAACTGGACGCTTAAGTCGTGAACTCTCTCAAGTTCTGGTTGGTTGCAAGGAGTTATAGTCAACTTTAGTGCTGACCACTGATGGTGAATTTAACAATCTGTTAAATAAGTTGTATTGACTAAATTGACGGAGTTGAAGAGCAGTAAGGTTATAGGGTGGTACTTACTCAGACATGCTTATAGGCAGAAAGAGTCCAACCAATGAGTAAGACATTATAAAAGAGCCCTAAATTGTCTTATTTATATAAACATGGCCACAATAAAACTATAACTTCTTTTTCGGTTATGGACTCATACGATTAGTATTTTGCCAGTCGAGTAATTCAAATTCAAATTCAAATTCAAATTCAAATTCAAATTTATTTAATTGCCATAAATAGGGTAAGTGATAGGTTTTTACAATAAAAATAAGTTGCTTAAAGACCTATTTAGCCATGAGATACGGCATGCAAACTTTTTTTTTTTAAATTACCAAATAATATAGGTGGTAGTCGATTCTAAAATGTCAAGTTATTAAATATAAGTTATATAATTCAAAATGTCATTATTTACTATATCAATATCATAATTAAAATTTAAATACATTCAATCAAAAATAAAGGTCTGATAAAATAGTGATACGCAGTGATACACAGCAATTACGTCTATCATATGTCAACATTCATATTATTATCATTTTGAAATTCCTTAACACTATAGTAACATTTTCTTATTAGCCATTCACGTAACTTTTTGGTCATGAGAATCATAGAGCCGTGTTTGAACTGCTTTGGAATTTTATTAAATATTTTTACACACATACAGTAACAACCTTTCTGATAGACAGCAGTTTTTGGTTTATGGTCTAAGACAAGCCGTTTACTATCTCTAGTGCTTCGTGGATATATATCACAAGCTGACTTAAATAACTCTGCATGTTGTTTGACAAATTTATATATTTCTAATATGTACATTCCAGGGACTGTTAATATACCCAACTTAATAAATAGGGGCTTGCATGTATCAAATGGACCTTTACCGCATATAGCACGTATACATTTTTTTTGTGCGATGAGAACTCTATTTACTTCAACAATAGGACATTATCATTTGTAACAAATTAATTCAAAAAAATATTTGCGGTTTGTATCTTGCGGTCAAGCTCCCAAGCAACCTTTAACTTTGACATTTTATTAATAATTTTAAATTTTAAATTTTGTATAACCGACTTCAAAATAAAATATTAAGAATAACTCAAAAACTATTTGGTCAGACCTTGACCTTGCCAGCTTTGACCAGCTTTAAAAAAAAAGAATCATCGAAATTGGTTCCACCAGTAAAAAGTTATGAGGTAACATACATAAAGAAACATACAGTCGAATTGAGTACCGCCAAAGATGAGGTCTACGATGGAGTTTGCCCAGGAGAAACCTTTTAACACGCACCTTGAAGAGTTCCAGGTTATGAGCACTCGGAAAAACAGGTTTCACTAAAACACCTATACATACATATTTATAAGAAACATGTTTATTTAATATAGGCTTAGTGGGATGTCTTCTTTTCTCCAAATGATAAACATCTACACGCTGTGCATAAATTAATGCATTTAATCAGTTGATAGACCTATATCATATTAAAAAAAGAAAATTGTCGTGAACAAAAAGTTTTGTACCCCTTTTAATATACTTAATATTGCGCCCACGGAGAAATGTAAGATTTGGCCACTTAATATTCTGTGATCAAACAGTCGCACAGAGTAGAGACTGTGGGTAAAGAATTTTAAAATTTTACTGCCAAATAATAATTGATAGATGGATTGAATAAGGTGTGCAATTTGTGTGATTTCAAATGTTCCTTTTTCAACAATGTGTATCGACCAAATCATGAAATAATGACGAATAATGAAATACCCACGTATTACGGTCTGCCTAATCCTAAAGATCAAACTACAGCATATAGATTATCAACGTACAAAAGGCCTGAGAAGTACTAAACCGAAATCCGAAATTGGCTCTTATCCAAAATTTTCTTTGTTATCGCCATTAAAAACAACAGTTTAATTCCCACGCTATGCAGTCAAAAATATTCATTCAATAAATGGAAAATGTGAATAAAAGCAGGAGAATATTACCATAACGACCGTCGTTTAATTTTGATTGTGCTACGGCAAAGAGCTCGAATTACTGGCATTTCACCTGTGTAGCAGTCGAGGTACAATACCGGCAGTGTAACTAATAGGGGCCGGACCCCTTAAATTGGCTCAATATGTTACCCGACTTGATCCCGTACAGCGCTCTGTTGATGATTTAGCTCTGTTTGCTTAATGTATTCAACAAGGTATTAAATAATGGATCTTGTTTTAACTGCTATCAAGTTTTACTGGTACAAAATTATGTCGTGGGATTTAAAGGCAATATCATTAACTACGTAGTTTAGCGATCAGAGGTAAGTATAATATTTTAAAGTGCTAGAGGTGAGGATCTCCACCGGGGAACTTCGCTCGTGTAAATGATCCACATAAAAGTTAATTAATAATTAACTTTTATGTGGATAATTTATACCCTTTACTTAAAGGTGTTACATTTACGTTTTTAAATAAAAAAACGTGTGTGTGTGTACTTACGTACGCACGTAGCAAATTATACTTTTTTAGCATAACAAAACCAAAATAATTAAAAATTTGTTAAGATCCTGGTGACAATTAATTGACGGTTCATGGCTCAGTGGCATAGTAATGAAGTGCAGCGCTAAGAGCCGCGGGTTCTAATCCCGCACGGAACAAGTATTTGTATGGCCCACAAATAATTGTTCTGGGACTGGATGTTTGTAAACTCTTCCTCTCTGTCCACCTATGATTTATTGCAAAACATTTTTTTTCTTATGTGCATGGAAAGACAATCACTTAATGCTAATATACTTTAAAGTGGCAGATAATTTGTATTATATAAATATATTCTCCGCTATAATTTAGATATTGTTTTAACCTTTCGATTTCTTCGCCGTGTTGTTTTTTAATTGTTATAATAATCAATAGTGTATAATTATTATTATTACAACTTAATAACAGCAATTTACCAGAAACAATGTATAACTAGTCTATAATTTTATTTTTAATAAATTTGTTTTAATAATCATAAATATGTATACACAATTGAGTTTCTATTTGTAGTTTAAAAAAATTTGCATGTATACCTTAGTAAATAATCCAACATTTTAAAATTTATCGTTTGAATTGACATTATAATTTTGACTCCAGTTAATTAATTTGTTTTTAATAATCATAAATGTACACAATCGAATTTCTATTTGCTGTTTAAATAATTTTTTTCATGTATACCTGTAAGATATTTGCACACCATATGTAGTGATAGAATGTAAATGGGCCATTAGATATAATTTAAGATCATACTTTATTGTACACCTACATTCTGTTCATTCGGTTATTATTTTTTAACTCAAATATTGCTTTGAATTCTAAAAATAAACAATTGTCAATTTCACTGTAATTGAAATGAAAAAATTAGGTAACCTAATTAATTCAAAATAATTAAAAATTAATAATTTTGTACAACCGACTTCAATATATATTATTAAGAATAACACAAAAACTATTGGTCAGACCTTGATCAAATTATATGGCTATGACTGACTGACTATGGATATGACTAAGATGACTAAGAATCATCGAAATCAGTTCACGTAGAGCAAAGTTATGAGGTAACACACATATATATTATTGGGTTTTGGTAAAACATTCACCAATCAAATCGTTGACTAATCAGAGCGCTTCTATGTTATGCTTTCTTTATTATATGAAGGTGGGAATACGGTCGCTTAAGTTAGTAAAATAAATTTATAAGTGTGTGATCTTAGACGTTTTCATTATAATGGACCCAATATATGGCAGCACAACTGAGCCCTTGTCAAATGGGGATAGTCGTGCTACTTCACCAAAAAAACAACACCGAGGCTTCCACCATGACATAGATAATAGGGTTAGAGCTCTAACACATAATCGTTACTACAGTCGATACTTACTGTCACTACTATCGGTACTACTTTCATAACACCACCTTATCTCCTTGTTCTCCAAAATAATGGAAGCCATTATAAACTGCCAGCTCATGAGGTACCTTGAGGATCACCAGCTGATTAGTGACCGCCAGTACGGTTTTCGTCGGGGTCGATCAGCTGGTGATCTTCTAGTCTACTTAACTCATAGATGGGCGGAGGCAGTAGAGTCCAAGGGGGAGGCATTAGCCGTTAGTTTGGACGTAGCGAAGGCCTTTGATCGGGTCTGGCACAAAGCGCTTCTTTCGAAGCTTCCTTCCTATGGGCTTCCCGAGAAATTGTGCAAATGGATCACCAGTTTCCTTGCTGATCGGAGCATCAAGGTCGTAGTAGACGGTGAATGCTCTGATTTCAAGCCTATCAACGCTGGTGTTCCACAAGGCTGCGTGCTATCACCAACGCTGTTTCTCCTGCATATCAATGATATGTTGCTAACTGGCAGCATTCATTGCTATGCGGACGACAGCACTGGTGATGCCTTATATACCGGCCGTGCCAATATTTCTCGGGAAAACGTCGCCGAGTACCGGGACAAACTTGTGTCTGAAGTCGAGTCTTTGCTTAACAAAGTCTCGGATTGGGGGCGACTAAATCTAGTCCAGTTCAATCCCCAGAAGACACAAGTTTGCGCGTTTACCGCTAAAAAGAACCCCTTTGTCGTATCTCCTCAGTTTCAAGGCACTCCCCTTACTGCCTCAGCCAGTATCGGAATCCTTGGCGTCGACATATCGAATAGTGTGCAGTTTCGTGGTCACTTGGAAGGGAAGGCCAAATTGGCCTCTAAAAAGCTTGGCGTGCTCAGCAGAGCGAGACAGTATTTCATGCCGGCACATCGCTTGCAACTTTACAAAGCGCAAGTTCGGCCCCACATGGAATACTGTTCTCATCTCTGGGCCGGGGCACCCCAGTGCCAGCTCCTTCCACTTGACCGCATCCAGCGCAGAGCGGTTCGAATCGTCGACGACCGAGTTATTTCTGATCGGCTCGATACACTGGCACTGCGTAGAGATGTTGCATCTCTTTGCGTATTTTATCGCATTTATCACGGGGAGTGCTCTGAGGAATTGTTCGGACTAATTCCAGCCGCTCAATTTCACCATCGCACATCGCGACAAAACTCGCGTTACCATCCATACCATCTGGATGATTGGCGGTCCACGACTGTGCGATTTAGAAGAAGTTTTCTCCCTCGCACGACTTCCTTGTGGAATCAATTACCACCAGCGAATTTTCCGGACCGATACGACTTAGGAACCTTCAAGAAAAGAGCTTACACCTTTCTAAAAGGTCGGCAACGCATCTGCAATTCCCCTGGTGTTGCGGTTGTTCATGGGCGGCGGTAGTCACTTACCATCAGGTGAGCCGCATGCTCGTTTGCCCCCTATTCTATAAAAAAAAAAAATCTGCATGCGGTGCTTTCTGGTGATTGTCGGGATGATGGTGATAAATCCATAAGCTTTTGATTACAACCAACCTTTCAAGTAATGCATGCCAATAAGCTAATTGTTGGAGTAGACTAAATCCGCATCAATTCGCAATCAAGCAACTATATATTGTTCCTAAGATAAGTAACAAATGCAGCGTTTTTTAAACCGCGTCACCTTTATACTCATACAGCCCGTATGTATACGTGTGTAACCGTCACGGCCACCCTTGTTTGTTTTACTACTTGCAATTAAACCGGCTGAGTGGTGAGGATTGTCACCGAGCGCGGGAAGTGAAGTTTTTTCTTCTTTTCCGTATTAACTAGTATGCAATTGAAGTCGGTTTTGAGCGCTAAGTCCCGTGCGAATACGTGATATTCTTTTTCTAGCTTCAAGTTTTAATTTTGGAAGTTACACAGTGACTTTTAATACTTTCATAAATGCTACTACACATTTAGTCAAATTAAATTTACTGATTTTATTACGTTTATTTCACATTGTTCTAATTTCAAATGTTTTAACTACTAGTTAGCTACTGAGGAAAAATCCAAAACATAATATTTAGATGCCGCACTCCAACATGTTATACAAAATATTACATAACAACGTTACACAACACACACACACACACACACACGTGTATGTGGCAGCAGAACGAGCAGAAGGAAATGGAAAAAAATGTGTAAACTTGCCTGTCTTAGTGTATATTAGTTGTAATTTAGTTTTCTATGTAACTGATTGTAAAAAGAGCGTTCTTCCTGCCACAGGCGATGTTTTGCCTAAAGGGGAGTTTCCACAACTAATATTTGTAATATACTGAAATAAAATATTAGAATATTTGAATTTGAACGTACTACTACTTTTTTTATTTACTGGATAGGTATGACCCTTTTGACTATTTCCGCCGTCAAGCAGCAGTTCACTGCTGTATCCGATCTGAAGTATAAAGAGATCCAGTATGATTACAGCGGTGAGGTATTCCATTTTAGTCCTCAAATATGACAACGCATAGCTGTAGCCTTTCTTCTTTGAATTTGGTTAAAGGTGTTTATAGGCTACTGTGGCCGCTTACCATTTCGTTTGTCAGTACAATCTTATAAAAAACTACGTGGTAGCACAGTTTCTACTCCAATGCTCAGAACTGAGGGTAGGCCTGTTCATATAACTGGGACGTTAAGCGACTTTCAATTTAGGTAGTTATAATAAATGTCGGTTGATGCACATATAACGTGATAGGGCTACGCCGCCGTTATATTATGACTGTAGTACGGATGCGTTCGCTTTACTATGACTTGCACAAACATTTCTCAAACTCAAACTCAAACATTTTATTGCGTTCATGTGGTTACATTATATAGTGCTTATGTTGTATATATTAATAGACCCAAACATGAGCCCTGTTATTGCATAGCAACATTACATAGCAATTTAATTTTATTGATTTAGAAAGAAGTATAACTTATTTTATTTACTTTTACTATTAACAATTAAATAATTATTATTTTTCACCGAAAAACTCTGAAAACAAATAGAAATTTTATTCAATTAAATATTTTCAACCTGTCTTTGTTAAGTTGTGTTAAGTTCTCGAGTGGTAGCCTCGTACCGGTAGGCGAAGTGTAGGTCGACCCTACACTACATGCTGTGACGACCTGGTAAGACATGCAGGAAATCGATGGTGCAGATGCCTCAGGACCGACTTTGTGGCATTCTTTGGGGGAGGCCTATGTTCAGCAGTGGACTTATGAAAGACTGTAATGATGATGAAGCTCTCTTTGATTTTTTTATCAGATATGGATGACAAGCGATCATCCAGTCCACCTGAAAGTGGTTGCTGTGGCCCATAGACATCTACGTCTATCCTCGTTTGAAAATTAAAATGCAGATACGTTGTCAGCCGTGAGGACTGAGATGGAATGCCTCTATTCCAATAAAAAGGGCTCCAGTTCTCTACACTCACTATTTTACGCTGGTATTCTGTGAGAGCGTGGTCCTTTCTCGGTCGAGCCGACCCATTTATGCTAAAATTATATAATTAATATAGCTTTGTGGTTCTACCACGTTCAAAAATTTATTTAATGATTCTTCTTTGTAGAGACATTTAGGGATTTTATTATAAATTTTTACACACATACCATAAGGTCCTGATTTGACTGTGTGTAATTTTGTGATAGGTGGATCTAATTTATTCTTAGGAGGTAAAAAATTAGGCCGGGAGCATATCGAAAAAAGGTGCATATTCTGTTTAACCAATTTGCATAATTCTAGTATATATAGATGTAAGTTTTAACAGTGGTAGAGCCACGAGGCAGCTTTTGCTGTCGCACGGATGGGCCGGCTCGAACCGGGGTGGTACCACGACTTCACAGAAAACCAGCGTGAAGTAGAGGTTTACCTCTGCGTTTCGCTTGGTGAGTGCAGGTGGCCGGAGGCCCTTTTTACTGGAAATGAGGCATTTCATCTTAGTCCTTACAGGTGACAACGCATCTACATTTTGATTTGTAAAAGAGGATAGATGTAGATGTCTATGGGCCGCAGCAACCACTTACCATCAGGTGGACTGTGTGCTCGTTTATCACCCTTATCATATAAAAAAAAAGTGTTAATATTTTTAATGAAATGAAGTTGGGTTTGCAGCTGTCAGTGTTATCTATATTTGTAACTATGCAGATACATCTTTTGGTAGAATAAATAATTTATTTACATCTGTGCTGTTTCCCCACAATATAATGCCATACTTGAGTCATGCATGGGTATAAGCGTAATATGTACACGTGGCCGTTTTTGAATCTGTAATTTTTAATTTCGTATAGATCATACGAGAAACGGAAAAGTTTAAATGATACTTACTTTATGTGTTCTTTCCAATTTATACCTAATAACGTATATGAATCAACACATCCTAATTTAGTATTGTTGTAATTTACCACCTGCTCGGCGGTGAAGGAAAACATCGTGAGGAAACCTGCATGTCTGATAAATAAGAAAAAAATATATATTTCGAAGACATGTGAAGTTCGCCAACACGCATTGGGGCAGCGCGGTGGTCCTATCCTTGCCCTAAAACCCTCTCAGAAATGAGAGGAGGCCTGTGCCCAGCAGTGGGTCATCTATATAGGCTGTAACTTTTTTAACTTTAATTGTTTTAAGAATAATTTATAGATAGGTGGTATTTTTGATACGGCTTAAATTGTATTATCTTAGTTTTTGTGTTATGTGATACACTAGTTCCCCTGTGACATCATATTAACACTCGTTGTCCGGTCTTCAGACACAATAGTAAAACAATAGCAATGACCTATGAAGTGCACGGGACAGCGAAAGAGTTAAAAGCAAAGAGAAAACCGTAATCATACAACACGGTGAACAACAGGATTAACAGCCAGCGAGTAACTACAATTGGATTATAGTTAAGCGCTGGTTTAAAATAATAATAATAAAAAAAGTTTTTGATAGTAGTTACAATCAGTTACCGTTACTGTTACAGTTACTGTTACCGTTACTGTTACCGTTACTGTTACCGTTACTGTTACCGTTACTGTTACCGTTACTGTTACCGTTACAGCCAATTAAAGTGCACTGCTGAACATCTGATTTGTTTCCTCTCGCCTCTTCCGATACCCATTAGATAATATGGGATAGTGGTAATTCTTACACCGCCACTACACGATAAACGGCAGATCAATGCAATGAAGTTATAACGTCGCATATAAAGCAACAGTTAGCGTCAGCCTTTTGAAAGGAACGTTTAATCGATTACTTGGTTAATCGACTGGCAACTTTCAAGTGAAACTATTCCCATTTAAACTTGCTCAGTCACCGCTCGTCGACGCAGTGCTTAGATTGTGCGGTTTAGAACTGGATACTCGTTATTGTTGTTAAATGAATTTACGTGACGTGAAAACCAGAAATGGTAAACAATTGGATTTGATTATTATTTTAACAAGTTATTTGTAGTAGTGAAGTAGTTTTAATTGCACTTATAGTTTATTTTTTTATAGAATAAAGGTGACAAATGAACAAACAGCCCACCTGATGTTAAATGGGTGCTATGGCCCATAGATATTTACATTTATCCTCAAATTGGAATCCAGATGCCGATGCGTTGCCACCCCTGAGGACCAAAATGGAATGCCTTGTTTCTAGTAAAATGGGCTCTCTGCATACACCATATGAAATACAGTAGCATTAAACTATTACTTTACTGCTAAAGATTGCTTCATGTAAGGCATATTTGACATAATTGACGTTTTTTTATTCATTTTGTTCACCATTGTCGCCTCTTACGACACCCACGGGACAATATGGAGTAGTGAATATTCTTACTCCACCTCTACGTTAATGTAGTTAATTTGTTATTAAATATTAAGTTATGGACTAGTTAGCCAGAAACCTTATAGGTTCGCAATGTCCGTCCGTCCATCCATCCGTCCATCCGCAGTTTTGTTCAGAGACCCTAGGTGTTACAAATCTGCAATTTTGCAAAGTAATAGATATTAACCACGCCTAGAAAACTGAAATAACTCTTAACTATAAACACATACAGGATCACCCCAGTCACTATATTAGAATTGATAGACCACAAATCCTCGTTAAAGAACACCGATTCCTTCCAAGGATGATTCGCGAGTCTATTGAAATCAACAAAACGTCCTAATTTTAATAGAGAAGACGGCTGGGTGCTACCAACTGCTTGGGATCCTATAACTAATAAAATTAAATCCCCACCCAAGTATACAACTGCAAGACTTCAATATACTACTATACTGTAAGTTCATACTGCGTAGATGGGAACAAAAATTTATAATCTTAATCTGGAGGTAGCCGTGGTTAACTATGACATTAGAACGCGTCAAACACCTCGGTCCCCCCCCCCCCCCCCCGTGACCAAATACGCGATAAAATCCGTAAAACTAGTTTTATTTAAATCTGAAATTAAAATCTTAAAAACATTTTTATTTTAGGTACTTCACATACAAGACACAAGATATCGTTGGATAGGTCTTTTTTTTTGGAAAACACTGGGGGTGTGGAACAACATCTTTTCGATTAAGGGGTCCGCTTGGGAAATATTTAGTGATATTATTCATTAGTCATATGCCACCGCCCCCACTCCCTTCTTTTTTTCTAGAGAGAGATAGAAAGAGAGCCTAGGACATAGACTTCCTAAGTCTATGGCCTAGGAGGCCCTCTCTCTCTCTTTATCCTATAATATGCGACTTTATTGATTAATAGTGAGAAAGTAATTATAGACACCTTTATTGCTGGAAATGAGTCATTCCATCTTAGTCCTCAAGGGTGACAGCGCATCTGCATTTTGATTCTTCAATGAAGATAGATGTAGACTTCTATGAGTCACTGCATCCACTTACCATCAGGTGGACCGTGTGTTCATTTGTCACCCATGTACTATAAAAGAATAGAAAAGAAAAAGTTTTCATAAATGTTTGTCATTTGTCGCCTTATATCAATAATGTGTAAATGTGTAAAACCGTACATACATTTAAACGTAATAATATAATTACCTAATAATAATTTACGGTTTTAACCATTTCACATTAATGTACATAGGACTTCATTAAAATATTTAACAAGAACACTAAGCAATAAAATGACAATTGATAACATGATTTAGCCTCCTACAAAGCACTCTGCTAATGAACCAAATAAAAGTATAAAAATAGTTGCCACAATCAAGCAGATTTTAATTTTGTCGGTCCGTGCATCCAACGCATGCTCCAATATTCGATGTAGCCTTTGAGAAGTGTTGTATTCAGTCGACAAGTGCCTCTAATCCCATTCTATTGACAGTAAGGCTTGATGAACCTCTAACATCGCTCTGACATTCATTAATTAAGAGAACGAGTCTATTACATTTGGTAATGTTTAGATACTATTTATTTTTTGTTATAAAATTGAAGTGACAAAGAAACACAAAGTCCACTGATAAGTGATTTCTACAGTCTGTGGACACAAGCAGCCTCCTTTAAACAAAAAAGTATATAGATGCTTTGTCATATCCGAGGGATATGATAGAATGCCTTAAAGCTATATTTTGGTTTAAAAATAATTATTTCTCATAAGATCATACAATGTTTGTTATAATGAGATACAAAATAATCATAGTATTATGATAATATTATCTCATCTACCTCTAGCGTTGGAAGCGATATAGTCTTAGGTTATTCACTTATACATATTAGGTACCACGTATTAAAAAGATTACACTGTACGTACGTATTTAATAAGTTTACTTTTAAAGAATTTCGTGTTATTGCAGTTTTATTATGTCATCTGATAATTTATTGAACAGCTGTGCCCCTTAAATAATAGTATATTTTGCCATAATTATTTTTTATGCCATGTACCTTTGAAACCGGAACAAAGTAGTGCTATTAAGCGGCAGAAAAAAGTAGGGGGGGGTGGCTAACCTGATAGACTTTTGGGCAGAAACGGAGGATTCACCGTTAGAGGCGCTTATTTGCAAGGCCACTAGAACCATTTCGCACACATCCGCCAAATAAGCAATGTTTTGTACTTACGAGAAAAATATATAAGTTTCTTATTTATTACTAGCTGTACGCCGCGACTTCGCCCGCGTGTAATTGAGGGTTTTAATTATATTGCTCAAAACCCTAATTCTTTTTCTCAAATATAAGTAGCCTAAGTTACTCCTTAGAACATCGGCTATCTGCCAGTGAAAGTCCCATCAAAATTGGTCTAGCCGTTTCGGAGAATAGCCGGAACAAACAGACAGACAGACAGACAGACAGACCGACAGACAGACAAAAATTTAAAAAAATGTGTTTTTGTTATAAGTACCGTATATACATTCATATGCATTAAGTAAAAAGCTTTTATTTTAATATTACAAACAGACACTTCAATTTTATTTATTTTATAGATATATAGATATGTGGCCAAATGTGGATTGAAAAATCACCAATAGTTGATGTTTGCACGATATGGTCAGATTTAGCTGATCATTTCATGAAATACAACCATTTTATGAAGTGGTCCGCCGCATCATGAAGTAATCAATGCTATGATCTGCCCACGACATACTCGTATATACGCGGTAGAACCACGTTCTATTTGTAGTCGTATTATGACTGCAGTACAAATGGACCATCTCGACTGAGGGTGGACCATCTCACAGAATACTAACGTAAAATAGCAGCATAATGGACCCGTGTTTTCAATGGCGAGTGGCGGTGGTGCTGATTTTCCATTCCATCTTGATATTCAGGTATGACAACACAACATTTTATTAAATTTTGATTCCTAATCGAGAATAGATGTAGATGACTACGGGTCACAAAATCCACCTACCATCAGGTGAAATATGTTGTCACACCTGAGGACTAAAATGTAATGCCTTAATTCCAATAAAAGGGTATCCGGTTCTCTACACTCATCATACGAAACACAGCAGCATTAAACTGCTATTTTATTTTATACTAGCTGTTCCTCGTGACTTCGCCCGCGTGTAGTTTAGGGTTTTAATTATATTGCTCAGAACCTTAATTCTTTTTCTCAAATATAAGTAGCCTAAGTTACTTCTTAGAACATCAGCTATCTGCCAGTGAAAGTCACGTCGAAATCGGTCCAGCCGTTTCGGAGATTAGCCGGAACAAACAGACAGACAGACAGACAGACAGACAGAACGACAGACAGACAAAAATTTTAAAAATTGTATTTTTGTTATAAGTACCGTATATACATTCATATGCATTTAGTAAAAAGCTTTTATTTTAACATTACAAACAGACACTTCAATTTTATTTGTATAGATAACCGACTTATTTCCGCTACAGTCATTATATAGCTGCAGCAATGCTCTACCTCCTATAAAACATAATTCACAAAAAATCTATATTCGATCTTTAGATATAAAATAAACCTAGCAAGCTAGCAAGCACAGCATAGCAATAGAAAAAAAAATTCAAAATAGGAGGTTCAGATGCCTGGGTGATCAGTAATCGATTGCTGAAAACAGAATTTGAAAATTCGAAACCGTTCTCGAGATAATCGTTGGAGAGACGGACAGACGGACAGACATCGTGAAATCAATAAGTGACTTCGCAAGCTTCGCCACTTAATAATAAAAATAGAATGGAATATTTTGAGGAATACGAGGAAGCAATTTAGGGAAGTAATTTCGGACCCTATGCTTTCTAAATTGTCATTAGAGCGTCGGGAAGGGGACAGATTATTCTCATTCGGGGTTGAATAGTGGATATAATCGTCGCTTGATTGAAATTACTAGTTTTTAATATGTATCATTGAATGGGCTTAACTGTGCCATTATTATTTGCGAAGGTCTTTGTCAAACCCCCAACAAGACCTCCCTCCATAATTTTGGGTACAATTATTACTTGACAATACTCTTAAATCGAGTATGGTTGCACAAAGAAATTATAATCAAATATTGGAATTTATTGAATATATTGGAAATATTATTATTCTTCAGACAGTTTAGCAAGTAGTTTTAAATAATCTATCGGAGTTTTTTGCTGATCAGTTGCAAATAACTTTTAGTTACGTTTTTTTATGAAATAAAAGTGACAAACGAGTACACCAGTCACCTGATGGTAAGTGATGCTGTGGCAAATATGCGTCTATTATCGCCAATTGAGAATCAAAATGAAGATGCTTTGTCAGAAGTGAGAACTAAGATGGAATGCCTCGTGTCTGGTAGAAAATATTTCCGTTTCTCTACACTGAACATACGAAACACAGCAGTATTAGGTTGCTATTTTACGCTGGTTTTGTGAGAGCGTGGTCCTTCTCCTTACCGTGTAGTGTAAGACTATCCATGGTCCCATGGCTGCCATAAAAGGGTACAAAGGTAAATGAAACAGGAAATATATAGCAGCGTTTTAAATTCAAAATAATAAAAAACTGCAGTTGCCTACCCTCGTGCCAAGCCTGGCAGCTATAGTAAAATTCCTCCTATAAGACAATCTATGGGGGGAGGCCTATGTTCGGTAGTGAAATTTTATAGTTCACACAAAAACAGCCAATCAAGAGTAAATAACTCTATAATTTGAAAGTTTGCGTGATCAAGGAACGTGTTTGAGCGATAATATTTTCGTTCTTATGAATATTGAGCGTAATTTTCGCCAAATTTCCGAGGCGACGCCGCCTAATGTATTCAAATTGCCGGCCATTCCGTACACACGGCAACATAATCAAGCCCACGCACTCTTGTAAAATAGACCTTATCTATTTGCTTTATAATGAGGTAAAATAAAGTAGATACGATGGCCTTGAGTTTGAAGCAATAATGTCCTCCAGTTAGTTGACAGACGACGCAATTAAAGTGTCCAAGTTCATGCGCAAGCAAAGGTACACTTCCTTTCCCTCAATATCAAATTCTACTGGGACTATATCCGACACAACCGGACACAAATCAGACGCAGGACCCGTGTCTTGGAAAGTACGCAAAATCGTTAACTCGCTTTCCGAGGCACGGGGTTAAAGCATCACCAGCACTGAGAATTTCTTTACAGAAAAATCCAGTAACTGATTTTGGTCTGACCCGGGATTCAATCCTGACCAACAAGGCAGTTAGTGAGTTTGGAGTAACTCAGTACTGAATCGCAGGTGCTAGAACCATAATATAGCTGCAGCGTGGCTCTACCACGCTAAAAATCATATAAGTATTAACAGATAAAAAATGTCTCCGTACGTGAATGAAACAGCGGATGAATTACAAATTAATGCACAATCGATATCATCGGATAAAAAGAACGATAAAAATTCCTTCGAGATCCCGCTGCGTGGAAATCAAAGAGCATTGTGATTCCAAGCGTTATTTCACACCCCATAGTGCAACATTTACATTTATATGAAGAAATCGCTCTTCACCATCGTAATGGGAACAATGTTGTAATCACATAAATCCTTGACTTGAAAAAGTTAAGAAAAAGAGATTTACGAGTACGATAGAACTCTAGAAATAGAGTAATTATTATCGAATAAGGAACCATCATTGTGAAGACAGCTGTTAAACCTATAAAAATTGTAGTTTTGTACAACTGACCATTTTGAAATAGCTGTGGTTTATCTGGGAGTTCTTTTGTTTTTAAACGTCCCCACATCGATCCTCGTGTACTATGTGGGCAGTTTACATACATATCTTTCATAAGCAACCCATCTGGACCTAAAACGATTATTATCCGTAAGTCATACAAATATTTCTTCTGTGCGAGATTGGAACCCGCGGCCATTAGCGCCGCAACTCGTTACTAAACCACTGCGCCACGGAGCCGTCAAATAAATTTTATATTTAAGATATATTATTTATTTTAAAATGTTTGTCCAGATGTTTCTTTTGCTGGCCACAATCTGTTACCATAAAATATTTCTGGCTAATCCTTACTAATGCCATATACATAATAACTTTAAGAAAATTAATAGAATCAGGCGTTACTTTGCGGAAGACCATTATATTAAAGTTGTTTTTTTTTATAGAATAGGGGGCAAACGAGCATGCGGCTCACCTGATGGTAAGTGACTACCGCCGCCCATGAACAACCGCAACACCAGGGGAATTGCAGATGCGTTGCCAGTCTTTTATAACGGTGCAAGCTCTTTTCTTAAAGGTTCCTAAGTCGTATCGGTCCGGAAAATTCGCTGGTGGTAATTGATTCCAAAGGAAGTTGTGCGAGGGAGAAAACTTCTTCTAAATCGCACAGTGGTGGACCGCCAATCATCCAGATGGTATGGATGGTAACGCGAGTTTTGTCGCGAGGTGCGATGGTGAAATTGAGCGGCTGAAACTAGTCCGAATAATTCCTCAGAGCACTCCCCGTGATAGATGCGATAAAATACGCAAAGAGATGCAACATCTCTACGCAGTGCCAGTGTATTGCGCCGATCAGAAAGAACTCGGTCATCGCCGATTCGAACCGCTTTGCACTGGATGCAGTCAAGTGGAAGGAGCTGGCACTGGGGTGCCCCGGCCCAGAGATGAGAACAGTATTCCATGTGGGGCCGAACTTGCGCTTTGTAAAGTTGCAAGCGATGTGCCGGCATGAAATACTGTGTCGCTCTGCTGAGCACGCCAAGCATTTTATGCGCCAGTTTGGCCTTCCCTTCCAAGTGACCACGAAACTACACACTATTCGATATGTCGACGCCAAGAATTCCGATACTGGCTGAGGCAGCAAGGGGAGTGCCTTGAAACTAAGGAGATACGACAAAGGGGTTCCTTTTAGCGGTAAACGCGCAAACTTGTGTCTTCTGGGGATTGAACTGGACTAGATTTAGTCGCCCCCAATCCGAGACTTTGTTAAGGAAAGACTCGACTTCAGACACAAGTTTGTCCCAGTACTCGGCGACGTTTTCCCGAGAAATATAGGCACGGCCGGTATATAAGGCATCCCCAGTGCTGTCGTCTGCATAGCAATGAATGCTACCAGTTAGCAACATATCATTGATATGCAGAAGAAACAGCTTTGTTGATAGCACGCAGCCTTGTAGAACACCAGCGTTGATAGGCTTGAAATCAGAGCATGCACCGTCTACTACGAACTTGATGCTCCGATCAGCAAGGAAACTGGTGATCCATTTGCACAATTTCTCGGAAAGCCCATAGGAAGGAAGCTTCGAAAGAAGCGCTTTATGCCAGACGCGATCGAAGGCCTTCGCTATGTCCAAACTAACGGCCAATGCCTCCCCCTTAGACTCTACTGCCTCCACCCATCTATGAGTTAAGTAGACTAGAAGATCACCAGCTGCTCGACCCCGACGAAAACCGTACTGGCGGTCACTAATCAGCTGGTGATCCTCAAGCTACCTCATGAGCTGGCAGTTTATAATGGCTTCCATTATTTTGGAGAACAAGGAGGTGATGGCAATAGGCCTGTAGTTGGACGGGTCTGAGCGGTCCCAACGCTAAGCTTAGCGGTCAGCCATCGCAGAGTCTAGATTACCTGAAGATGCCTCGTGTAGAGGCGAAACACGTTTCGTATTGTTGTCAGTGGTGTGTCTTTCCTAGTTTAGTGGTGTTGGGAGTAGTGGTGCTGGGATTAGTGGTGACGGTGATAGTGCACGCACTTGAGGGAGGGCGGGAGGTGCTCTTCAAACTTAGTAAGAAGTAATTTTTTACCAACTTTAACGTAATAACTTTATTTTTTAATATTTTAATTACTTTTTAAGTTAATGTTCTTTGTCGTGGTTTTGTCATAGAGTATAGATGAAAATAATGAGTTCTTACTGTTATCAATCGGCTCAGGATGAGATAAAAGAACACATATTGTCCCTGATGAACAAGGTATGTAGTGCTGATACTCACTCTGATGTTAATTAAGGAGTTAAAGCGCTCCTCATTATACTTACATGGCTTTACCAGATCATTCACGGCCAATATGTGTTCTTTTATCTCATCATGAGCCTATTTTTATTTGATATAATTTGTAGGGTTTTAAGTGATAAAATTGTTGATTTAGATACTCTATATGTGTCTCATAACCGTTATTCATATCTACCACCTCAATTGAATTTAAGTTTTTAATTAATTCTTGCTTTTCTTTACATACATTTATATTAATTTTAACATTAATTTTAGTTTCAATTAACATTTGCACTTTCCTAATATATTTATTAATTTTTATATATTTCTTTAATTTTCTTCTACTGCTGGTAATCCGTGCTGCTGTTCCTAATGTGACATAATCATCACCAGTCAATTCGATTGTTGTGGAGGGTTGCAATGCTTTAGAAGATTCACATTCTATAAGCTCATTGAACAGACTTTGAGTTTGGGACGCTTTCAAGTTATCTATGTATTGCCTTAATTGCACAATCTGCTCTTACCTGAAGGAGTCCTCATACCTTGCTACATTGGTCAAACTCATCTACTGTTCTCTGAAGTTGATCCCTTTCTTTAAATAAAAGAATATTCTTTGTGCAACTTAACCATATAACTTTACACTCAGTGTTTTTAGCAATTATATTATTTATTTCCTTTTCATTGTCATCCCTTTCTGTACACAAAAGCTCACACAATATAATACTTCATTCTTTTCTGAGAACACAAAATGTGTCAAAAAGTCATGTATATTAATTAAAATTAATGGAAGTTGGATGTGATAGAAGAAGCATGAGAGAAAAAATCCTTAGAAGTACGGTCATTAATAAGCATGTTAGGGATGACTCTAGATAAAAGACTGAAGACGAGCGTAGTTTGCAAGATGATGTAGTGATTTGGACACGTTTTATTCGTGGTAGAGCCATGCTGCAGCTATATTAGTAGTATAGTTGCAGCACGTATGGTTCGACTCGACCGGAGAAGGACCACGCTCTCACAGAATACCAGCGTAAAATGGCAGCTTGACTCTGCTGTGTTTCATATGGTGAGTGTAGAGAACCGGAGACCCATTTTACTGAAAAAGATGAATTCCATCTTCGTCCTCATGGGTGACGACGCATCTGAATTTTGATACTTTTTTGAGGATAAATGTGGATGTCTATGGGTCACAGCAACCACATACCATTAGGTGTGTTGTGTTCGTTTGTCCCCCTATCCTATAAAAACATGTATTCTAAGAATATCTAAGGAACACTCTAGACGGAAGTTTATTAAACACATTGGTAATATATAAACTTATATTTTTTATTTGTTACTTCCACACTTGGATTTTCTCCTGTATTTTGGGGGCAGTTTATATACATGATATTCACAAGGACAAATATCCAGACCCGGAAAAAATACTTCTTGACCATACAAACACTTGTTCCGTGCGGGATTCAAACCCGCGAGCCCATAGCGCTGTAACTCGTTGCTAAGCCACTGCGCCGCGGAGCTGCAAATTAAAGATGGGCCAAATTCTCTGTCTCTTTGTCAGTTTTGCATACCTCTTTGGGACAGGCTAGACAGTTTATGTTATGTTGTTTTGTGTTTAATATAAAATCTAAACGCACTTTCCGATAAACCCTCTTTACTTAAACCTTACCCTTCCGCATTCAACTCGAACATCAAACATTGATCAAACATATTAAACAAACGTCCAAAAATCACATCAATCTGTGACTAAACAAACAATCCACGATTTATTGTAAAGCTAATTACACACCACCGCAGTGCTGTGAATAATGACGTCGACACACCGCCGACAATATTGCGTATATCGAATATTATTTTATACGACGTGGGGTCGTCACATTCCTTAAACACGTGACGGAGGTTAACCTTAATGAGCTGAGGGATTATTTTATTTAATATTGAAAGTTCATACAGTTCTCTACCCCAAATGCGTAACTAGATGTGACGTTATGATCTAATTTTGGTTACGAACAAAATTTATGTACTAATAAAGGTGGTATCAATTTCCAGAACGGGCACGGCAAAATGAGGGGTAGAAAGTCACTTTAATAAGCGATGGACCAATATAATGTGGGCGTAAACAGTCATAAGATTGCATTATGGCTGCAACTACTGAAAATTTACGTAGCAAAGCTAAGTTGCAGCTGTACTTTGTAGCACGAATTGTTCGGCTCAATCGGGAAAGGACTACATTCTCACGAAATACTAGCGTGAAATACCAGCTTTATGCTGTTTCGTACTTTGTACTCGTTAGTTACCCGTATTCTATAAACATATTTTTTGCATATTTGCATTGGCTCGACCGAAGAATGACCACGTTCTTACAGAACATCAATAATGTTGCTGTGTTTTGTATGGTGAGTGCCGAAAACCGGAGACGCTTTTTACTGGTAACGAGGCACTTCATCTCAGTCCTCAGGAATAAAAGCGCATCTTTATTTTAATTCTTACATAGATTACAATTAGTACGATGCTGAGCTCCCGCATCTCTTAACCCTCTACATTTTTCATTTATTCGTTACTCTATCTATTTGATGTCACAAAACACGCCTGCCATCAGAGAACCTTTTTACCCGAAAGCTCAAGGAGATGAGTAAATTTTTTCTAGAGTGTATATGCATGAATGTATGTATGTTTATTTCTTTATAACGCTCTGTAGCCAAACGGATTGATGGATTTTAACATATGAATTGTCATTGGCTTTGTCTTAATTGTAGGAGTGATATAGGCTATATAATATTTATTCACCGTGGTAGAGCCATGTTACAGATATATTAATACTATAGTTGTAGCACGTTTGGGTTAGCTCGACCGGGGAAAGACCACGCTCTCACAGAATACTAGCGTAAAATAGCAGCTCAATGCTACTGTGTTTCGTTCGATGAGTGAAGATCACCTTTATTACTGGAAACGAGATAATCTATTTAAGTCCTCAGGGATGACAACGCATCTGAATTTTAAATCTTCATCAAGGGGAATAGTAAATGTCTATGGGCGACAGTGCCCACTTACCATCGAGTGGAATGTATGCTCCTTTGTTATCCTTATTCCATAAAAAAAAATCTGCAAATATATAAAAGGGAGGGCAAGGTTTTTTCATCAAAGTTTTAACGCAGTCGGGCAGTTTAATTACTGTTTAGCCATTAAGCTTGTTCGTCCATCGATTGTCAGCTTACGCATTAAATAGTAATATATCACCCACCTCACATACGAACACTTCGTTATTACATTGGTTAATGTTACACCGAACGACTGCACCCATTTAGCCAGTTTGAAAACGCATTACTTTCGAATGATTGCGTCCATGAATTTACTATAGCTAATTAATAATTTAAAAGCCAATTTCATTCGAGAGAGTATCAGTGAACATTGAGTCCAATTTTTTTTAGAGTCCAATTTTTATCAGTAACAACTCTAATGTGTTGCTTTGCTTACACGACGGCAATGACATAAATGTATACAAGCAGTTGTTAGGCAGTTGCTCCATAAGATTGGTATTTTCTATAGTTCCTATGCTTGGTAAACGCAATTCTTTTAATAGTTTGGATTGTTATAAGGAAAATGCTTCTATCCATCTCTTGCTTCTGTTACCTCTTTGTCGCTTCTTATGTCATTCAGAGGATATGGGGTAGAGGACTTATGTCGCTATTACAAGGCAATAACAATAAAGCCTATCGAATTCTCGTTATCCGTTCTTCTTTCCTTTGCCAATCTATCTGATAGTCATTCATCATTCATACTACACTTCTGTTGAGAAAAGCGCTCACTGTTAATCTAACAGTACATAAGCACCAGAGTACATAACCAGAGCCGTGGTAGCTCAGATGGTTAGCGCTCGCTGTAAGCTTCACAGTACTCGAGCAACCCGGGTTCGTTTCCCGCCGGCACCAATGAAATTGTTAATTGTAATTTTAAGTGCTGATTTACCACGTGCTCCGCGGTGAAGGAAAACATCGTGAGGAAACCTGCATGTCTGAGAAATAAAAAAATATATTTCGATGACATGTGAAGTTCGCCAACACGCATTGGGGCAGCGCGGTGGACATTTCCTTGCCCTAAAACCCTCTCAGAAATGAGAGGAGGCCTGTGCCCAGCAGTGGGACGTAAATAGGCTGCAACTTTACTTTACTTTTACATAAGCAACCCTAGTTCGATCTTCGTCGGTACCAAGAAAATTGTTAATTACAATTTTATCTATTGATTTACGACGTGCTCGGCGGTGAAGGAAAATATCGTTATTGTGAAATCAGCCACAATTTCGGCAGCGTGGCGGACATTTTCTTGTCCTCAAACCTTCTTAATAATGAGAGGAAGCTCGTGCCCGCTGGGTACGTATATAGGCTGTAATTTTTTTTATTTGCAGTGGCAAAATACGTATTAAAAATAAACAATGTAACTTAAAGTACACTTTAAGATATATCATTTATAAGTTATATCGTAAGTTATACACATATAATATATTGTTATTTTTTTAAACGAGCACACAGTCCTCCTGATGGTAAGTGATTGCTGTGACCCACAGACATCTTCATCAATCCTCAATAAATAATCAAAATTCGTTGTCACCCGTGAGAACTAAGATGGAATGCCTCTTTTCCAGTAAAAAGGGTCTCCGGTTCTCTGCGCAAGTATTCTGTGATAGCGTGGTCCTTCCCCGGTCGAGCAGACCCATTAGTGCTACAACTATACTACTAAAATAGCTGCAGCATGGCTCTACCACGTACAAAATATAACGGTATTCAAAACAAAGCCCACAATGTGTATTAAGGATAAGCGCACGATCGACTACAGCAAATTTCAATTTGGGCAAACCGCACCTAAGAGAGCGCGGGATTAACGCGGTCCTGAAGTGGCGGGGACGCGAATGGATAAAACCCTAAAATCCATGTAAATTACAGCTTTTTTTTTTCAATAAGGAGAATAATTGTTATATCTTCATATATTATCTTTAATCGAGCACCGGCATTATTCAATTTAGATATAAATCAATTGTATTTATAGAATCAATTTAAAATATGAATGAATCTTTTTCTTTGTTATCAAAATACGCCCTAACATAACATATTTATTATTTTAATACATAGGGCACACTCGAAGGTCTGCGCTATGTGCTGCTCATAAAAATTATAATTTCAGACATTATATTTTTAAAACATACGTATGTAACTCATATGTTGATTTAAATAATTTTTGGCGGGAAATCGAATTTACTTATTTTTATCACAATGTGAAGCCTGGCATCCGCAGAAAATGGAAATTAGCCACAAGAAGTTATGATAGCTTTCAACCAACATGTGGAAAACATGCTCTTAGGCCACTGGTTCTTTTGATAATTGTTTGCATGAATGAAAAAAGTGTTTAAAATTTAATTGAGAATACTTTAAAAAGCAGTAAATAGTTAAATATCTATTGCCCTAAATATAGTGACTAAAATTTATATTTTCTTAGTCCTTTGAAATCGACTTTTTTTTATTTTGATCTTTGTATTTGTACCTACTCCGATTTTCAATTAAGTCTTAAAAGTTTTCACATTCACGTTATCTGTACTCTCTTGATATGTTAATTCCTTCACTGAATAAATAATTCATTCGTTAAGACGTATCGTTCAACGACATTGTTATATTTCTGACTCGAATATTATATTCTAAACCTTAATAGTACAAGATAGAGTACGATTGTAATTGCATTTTGCTTTTTGCTCGTTATTAGTGACGGAATCTGTAATTTTCAATTCTAAGCATTTTGGTTTTGGTACGTAATTTTACGCTTAAAATGTTATCGAAGTAGCAAAAGCTCAGAGTTGTTTACTAAGTTATATGACTTCCTTACTGCCTAGAAATCCGTCTGGGTTTTAATATTTTTCCTAAGTATTACGCATTTTTAATTTTTACAGTCCTGTGGATTATTTAGAGACGATAGCAGGAGACTCGACGGTATGACTTTGGTCCCTTGGAAGAAAGTTAAATCCCAAGTGTAGGATCCTAAATGTGTAGACATTTTAACAATCTCTCATCTCAGGGGTACCTCGTGTAGGGCTGGAACTCTGCATCGGAGGCGATTGAACTGGGTAAGTGGCAAAAATATGAGAGAGATGACTACATATTCGTGCCGATTTCTGTAGAAACTGTCGGTTCGTGGAGTCTACGTTCGGTGCAAATCTTAAAGGAACTATATCCGCGGCTTGTCGTCGCCACTGGTGATAAAAGTGGTGGGTATTTTCTAAGCGCAGCTATTCAGCGAGGAAATGCTGACTTCATCTCTACCTTGGCACTATACGGTGAGGAGTAAGACTGTATAATTTAAGTTTTGACTATAAATATCTTATATTCATTTTAACACATACTATAAACATTAAAACAATCCCTTATGTTACAAAATATTCATGATTTAGAAGTGTAAATATTATGGAATTCATATTGAATTTAATATATTACGTTAAGTATCTACCACATTTGACTAAATTGCGGAATTCACTTATATCAGCGGTTTTTCAAGACCGACATTACTTAAGGAGTTGCAAGAAAAGAGAGTAATTTTACCTTTTCTTTTATAGAATTAGGGTGACAAATGAGTACAATGTCAAACTGATGATAAGTAGATGCTGTGGCCCATATACATCTACATTCTACATCTATCCTTGATACGAAACACAGCAGCAATAAGCTGCTATTATACTTTGGACATGCAGGATTCCTTACGATGCCTTTTTTACTATTTATTACTTGGGTAATTATTATTTATTTATTCTTTATTGTACATCAAAATACAAAATAACGGGTACAGTTAAATCTAAAGTAGAATATATACAACAGGCGGTCTTATCACTCTGAAAGTAATCTCTTCCAGACAACCTTAGCGTAGAGAACTGATGCCAACAATAGTTAAAAATAGAGGGGGGCGTACAAAATAAAAATAAAAATAGAAAATACATATAAATAAAGATAAGTGAAGATTATGTATGATACCATATAATAGAAAAGGAGTACGCAAATTTAATATTAACCATTTCAGTGGTGCCGGTGGGGTCAAACCCGTGTTGCTGGCGAAATTTCAACATTTGTTATGAAATAAACCTTCTATTAGAACGGGGTTAAGTCCGCTGCAAAATAAAAGATAACCTCTTTTATTACCCAATCTAAACAATTAACTTGGTAACTTTCTTTATACGGTCCCAGTGATCCACTAAAATGTGAAATACCCATGCAATCCTTCGCTTTTTATACCTCGGTAGGGCTGTCAATAATATATAATAAAATTTATGTTTGAAAATACTAAATAGGTAGCTTAATTAAATATGTCAAAATTAGAACATGTGTGTAAACGTTATTAATTTTGACGCTGTTATTTTTAGCATCCTAATCATTGCAGTTCTTCAAACCTCCACTGCCGAATCCAGTCGACGTAAGCCCATCCAATAACTGTTACTGAGCATAATATAGATCTACCAACTCGGAAAAATCACGAATCGAGTTAACTCGAGTTGAAATTCATGCAACTCGAGTTTAAATTCAAATTACGCAACTAGAGGTAGCAGTACTAAAGAAAGTAAATGATATGTTACAAATTATTTTTATACATTTGTATTTTTATCTAGCTCTTTGGTGGGTTGGGATAACTATAATTACCAAACTTATCATTTACTCCTAATATTAAAATAAAAAGGTGTATTTAGTATGTATCACATACTTATGTATTTTTGGTTTCAATGTTACTTATAGTAAGTATCTGTATTTAACAACAAAACTAGCTATATATCACTCATCACGAAACAAAATTAGTCAAACTTGACAATGTACGCACATAAGCTGTTAATAGTTTAATTATCACAGTCACACACACACACACACACAGTAGTTTAG
Source organism: Parnassius glacialis (assembly GCA_033319125.1). Taxonomy (NCBI): domain Eukaryota; kingdom Metazoa; phylum Arthropoda; class Insecta; order Lepidoptera; family Papilionidae; genus Parnassius; species Parnassius glacialis. The sequence continues at coordinate 2,526,554 of JAVANC010000011.1, forward strand.
TTTTAACAGTGGTAGAGCCACGCGGCAGCTTTTGCTGTCGCACGGATGGGCCGGCTCGAACCGGGGTGGTACCATGACCTCACAGAAAACCAGCGTGAAGTAGAGGTTTACCTCTGCGTTTCGCTTGGTTAGTGCAGGTGGCCGGAGGCCCTTTTTACTGGAAATGAGGCATTCAATCTTAGTCCTCACGGGTGACAACGCATCTGCATTTTGATTTGTAATAGAGGATAGATGTAAATGTCTATGGGCTTCAGCAACCACTTACCATCAGGTGGACTGTGTGCTCGTTTGTCACCCTTATCATCATCATTATAAAAAAAGTCAAAATATTCTTAAATAAATCAAATTGTATCAAATTCAAAAATTTTATTGTTAATTTAAAATATGATGTATCTTACAACTTAACCTTTTCAGGTATTACAATAATAGGTCTGTGACTTATATAACTATTTTGATCATAATTAATCAAAATTATAAATGAAATTAAATTATACATTTTAGCTATTATAATATACTAAATAACAAATGTTTTGGATGTAGCTAAATACTCTTTGAAACACAAAGCGCGCACACAACGAACGAATCGCGCTCTTACTCTTTTGCTGGCTCACTTGATACGCTCATGTACAGCAACCTAAACTCGAGTTAATTCGAGTTAGTAACTCGGATTAATCCAACACTGAGTACATTTCTGAACAATCTGCATTCATTGATTTTCTTTTTTATTTTTCCGGCCTGCTATTGTCTCATACTGTGCTTAATTCATTAATTATTAAATTGATAACGTATTTTTTAAGGTTCATGTTTAATAAACTAAACATACATTTGAATTTTTACTGGAATAGATATTGTAACATCAAAGTTCAATTTTAAAAAATATTTCTTTTTGCGTTAAATAGGTATATTAGTGTGAGGCGGATGGTAAAATGGTACATACAGGACGGACGGTGAAGGTGGCTCAGGATCATATTTTTTCGATGTGTATTGTGATGGGCAGTACAGATGATGAAATAGATACAAATTTTGTAATTATAAACATTACAAAGTGAAGTGAGTAACCCTGATCCAAGATGGCGGCGGAGATATATTGAAGAGAATTCAGAAAAGACATTGACAGAGCGCGCGGAGACGCGTAGTACATTCTATTCGGGTTAAAAAAATCGTTAGGCAATCACGCTGAATGTTATTTGAATTAAAAAAAAAGTATATACAAATTATTCTTTATTTCTTGTCCTATTTTAAAAATTTGCGCTCTGATTATACATGATTCTTTTGGTTTTATAATTTTTAGGCTATATATAATCAAAATCTAATATCTTAATACTGTTAACGTACGGAAACGACTCTAACAACTTTAATGATTATTTATAAAATTTGGAACTGAATTTTTTTGGAACAGTTCGTGTATCTCTTACGAGGTCGTAATCACTTTGCTTACCTGGACTCGAGAACCTTTCTTCTCCATCGGTTGTCGTTGTTCAAGCATATATAAAATTAAATATAAGTAACGCTAGGATACCTTTTATGTAAGCATAACACTGTTTCTATATTTCTATACCTTGAAAAGTTATTCTTGTAACTTGGCGTATTCCTAGAACTTTACCTGCCAGTGGATTAAGATGAAGTGGCAAAAAAGGAAAAAATGTGGTAATAATCTAATTAATATATAAGTGATTAATAAACTACAAAAGAAAAATAAACTATTTCACATTTGCTCATAACACGAAATATAGGTGAACCAGACCTTAAATCGCTTAGGAGGTAAATTGCGGTACTCGATGAAAAATTCCTTTAACGCCGGGAGTGGGACATTTTCCATAGAAGACATGAAATTCGTTGCTTAGACAAAATATTTGATGGTCTAATTAAGGAGATGGAGCGATTTATAAATGCTTTAATAATAATAATAATAATATACTATAATACTGACCATCAGGAAGACTTTTTTCTCGTTTGTCACACTTATTCCATATAAATAAAAAAATATTGCGTATCGCCGACTTTTATAACTTAATCCACATTAATTTTCCTAGATATATTATTTACTTTATTGCTTTAGAATTATTGAGATTATTCGTCTGTAAGATACCAACGATCTCTGTATTACCTATTGCGTCTTCTTCATCATCAGCCCGTAAAAGCTGCTACTTTACATGGGCTTCTCTCGTTGCGGGGAGGATTTACACGCAGTACCATCGTTCCAAACTATTGACTCAGCTGTCCGTTACAGGTCTGGGTAATTAACGTCTGGCGAAAATGAGATAGTACCGTTAGAGCCTATTAAAGTCCACTCGTGAACATAGGCCTCCTCTGTAGATTGCTTCATAGGGGGGCATTTGCCATAGTTGCCACCGCCCCTACACGGTTAAATTGACATCTATCGGAAGCCATAAGATTTTCCTAGCATCATCTGTATTCGCCTCTTACGCATCTGTGGAGGGGGAGACTGGCTATTGGTTAAATGCACTGCCCACATCCGTTTATTATTATTAAATATCTATACAATTTTTTATCTAGGGTAAAGGTGCTAAATATGAAATATCATTTTAATTTTTGCGTATTTCTCGTAAAATATCACAGCTAACAAGGTAATTTTTTACGTGATAATAAATATACCTATATAATAAATACTATTAATTTGTCAACACATGTTGCCGACAAATGTTTCTGCCAGGCGCGTCTCCACCAAAAATGTTGACGACATTTATGTTTCCGACATGTTGACAAATCAACAAAAGTTGACGACATTTGTTTCAAAATGTTGCAAATCAAAGGAATACGCTTGTTACCGACATTTGTTGCCTCGGTGGAGACGTTTCTTGCAACATTTTGAAACCTTTGATTATGACATGTATATAATCAAAGTTTGAAACATATGTCGTCGACTTCTGTTGATTTGTCAACATGTCGGAAACATAAATGTTGTCAACATTTTTGTTGGAGACGCGCCTTCATTGTATAATATGTTGTCGACAGAGTTCCGCACTTCAGCTGAACTAAAATCACCCGTAAACATAGGACAAGAGCCAAATGTGTTGATAGAAAAATAACTTTTTAATTAAAACTTTGAGGCATGTCTGCACGTTCTCAACGGATATTAACTTTAACCAACGGACAATAGGAAATATCGAAATATTCTATAGACAGACGAGTGCGCGTGGTGAAGTGAGGTGAATTATTTCCTCGGTCCTTGACAGTCGAGGACACTCGAATATGCGAAATAACAGTATGTTGGTTTTCGCGTATTCCAGTGAAAAAAAATCCCGCTGAGTTTCTTTCTGGTTAAATTAATCTATATTAAATTAAAAAAAAAGTTTCTATTACTATTGCTGTAATTGTAAATTAAATTCTTTAAAGCATCGATAATATTTTAAGGATATTTAAAGTAAGTTAACATCTGAGTGAGCACGGCGGCTTCTTTCGTACATTAAATCCTTAGAAATAACAAAAACCTATGCTCAACTGTGGGATATATGAAAGTTCTAAAGTCACACTTTTACAATGATATGCAGTTATTTTCAACTGACTTCAAAAAGCAGACGGTACTCAATTCTACTGTATGTTATTTTTATGTGTTTTACCTCAGAATTTTTACTGGTTGACCCAGTAAATTTTCGCGTCGATTTCGATGATTCTTTTTTTATTTGAAAGCTGGTGCTCTACATGTGGTCCTAAATAAATTTGATTAAGGTTTGACCAATATTTTTTTGTTGTTATTCTTAATATTTTATATTGAAGTTGGTTGCACAAATTTTTAATTTTAAATTATATATTGACGATTCCATAGCGCAGTATTTAAAAAGTATGTGTTAGATTTATCGCATGATACGAGTTCTTTCTTATATAGACGTAATTATCAACATTTACACATAGGGATAACTACTGCTCGCAGTGGTGTTGTATGGCGGGTCGTCCACTTCCCTTGAACATCGCCCGATCACTGACACATGTTTCGTCTTTGCTTGCTTGTAAGGCAGGGCTGCTCGATTTCGCTAAACGTTGATAAGTTACAAAACTTTAATCGTCTTTTTTTGAGTTCATAATAAAAATAATCTCCGATCTACGCCGAAGTGGGTGGAAACGTAACAGTTGAAGATAGCCTTCGTTAAGTGTGACATCAGGACGAAATCAAAACAAATACCCCACGATCATGGGTACAGGTAAAGTACGCACAAAATCGGGAATTAAAAAAATTTAAAAAAGAGTAAAAAGTTATGAAATTATCTTTTCATAATATGACATAATTCAGTTACCGACAGTTATATTGTCATTTCCCAATATGTATGTACTATGATCGGTAATATTAAAATATTAACTTTAAAAGAATAACCATAGAAAGAGGATACCTTCGGAGTATTTTTCGTCCTTTGTTTTTCACATAAAGGAACGCCAAAGATGGTTTTTTCATTAGGTTTTTTTTTTATTGAATAAGAGTGACAAACGAGCACCCAGTCCACCTGATGGGAAATGGATGCTCTGGGCTAGAGACATGTACATTTATCCTCAATTAAGAATTAAAATGCCCATGTGTTGTCACCCCTGAGGACTGAGATTGCCTCTTTTCCAGTAAAAAGGGTCTCCGGTTCTCTACACTCACCATAAGAAACACAGCAGCGTTAAGCTGCTATTTTACGCTGGTATTCTGTGAGAGCGTAGTTCTAAGGGTAAAGACACGCTCACATAGAATACCAGGCCAGGTGAACGTATGTGTCTGCTCGGCCACCCTGGCCGAGTCACCCTGGCCGACCCGTAATTCGTGCTACAATTCTAATATCGAGTATATTAGTACTACTAGTATTTGTCTGCTCCGTGGCGCAGTGGCTTAGCAATGAGTTGTTGCGCTGGAGGCCGCGGGTTCGAATCCCGCAAGGAACAAATATTTCTATTGCCTACAAATAATTGTTCCGGGTCTGAATGTTTGTCCTCGTGCAATCTATTTTTGTAAACTGCCTCCACGATACAGGAGAAAATCCTAGTGTAAATATTATAGCTGCAGAGTGGCTATACCGAGTTCAAAAACTTTATTTGGTTGTAAATTAGATTTGGTAGGTTTAAAAAAATTACATTGAGTAAAAATTAAAAACAACTAGAGAACTTGATTTGTACCTATGTTTAAAATTACGAAAAGGAATCAAAATTTCGAATAATTAATAAATTCAGGCTATTTTCATTAGCCGCTCATTTATCGGTTGGCCACCAGTCAACTTCTTTGGTTGTTTTTAGGGTTCCGTAGCTAAATGGCAAAAAACGGAACCCTTATGGATTCGTCATGTCTATCTGTCTGTCCGTCCGTATGTCACAGCCACTTTTTTCCGAAACTATAAGAACTATGCTGTTGAAACTTGATAAATATATGTATTCTGTGAACCGCATTAAGATTTTTACACAAAAATAGAAAAAAAAAACAATAAATTTTGGGAGTTCCCCATACTTAGAACTGAAACTCAAAAAAAAATTTTTCATCAAACCCATACGTGTGGAGTGGGTTATCTATGGATAGGTCTCCAAAAATGATATTGAGGTTTTTTATATATTTTTTTTCTAAACTCAATAGTTTGCGCGAGAGACACTTCCAAAGTGATAAAATGTGTTTCCCCCCCACCCCCCTGTAACTTCTAAAATAAGAGAATGATAAAACTAAAAAAAATATATGATGTACATTACCATGTAAACTTCCACCGAAAATTGGTTTAGACGAGTTCTAGTAAGTAGTTTTTTTTTAATACGTCATAAATCATTAATTATGTTACTTGCTGCTACGGAACACTTCATGGGAGAGTCCGATTCGCACTTGGCCGTTTTTTTATAGGATAGGGTGACAAACGAGCACACAGTTCACCTGATCGTAAGTGGTTGCTGTGACCCATAGACATCTACATCTATCTTCAATAAAGAATCAAAATGCAGATGCGTTGTCACCCATGAGGACTAAGATGAAATGACTCATTTCTAGTAAAAAGGGTCTCCGGTTCTCTACACTCACCATACGAAACACAGCAGAATTAAGCTGCTATTTTACGCTGGTAATCTGTGAGAGCGTGGTCCTTCCCCGGTCGAGCCGACCCATTCGTGCTACTACTATACAATTAATATAGCTCCAGCATGGCTCTACCACGTACGAGTACGTGTGAGTGAGTACGACTACGTAGTGGTGCTGGGATTAATGGTGACGTCGATAGTGCATGCAATTCACACAGGACAGAAGGTGCTCTTTAAACTATGTGAGACACATAATTTTATTTTATTACGCAGATCTTAGGAATTGTTTTTTACCAACTTTAAGACAATTTCGGATGCATACAATAAAAACCCTTACGTGGTGGAGCCATGCTGCAGCTATATTATGGCCGCAAACGAACGGGTCGGCTTGACCGGGGAAGGAACATAACCTTACAGAATACCAGCGTAAAATATCAGCTTAAAGCTGTTGTGATTCATACGATAAGACCCAAAGATCGTTTTTACTGGTGGTCCTCAGGGGGGACAACGCAACATTTTGATTCTTAATCAAGGATAGACGTAGGTGTCTATGTGCTGCAGCAACAACTCACCACCAGGTGGATTGTGTTCTCGTATGTCACCCTCATTCTATAAAAAGAGGATATCTTCATTACTTTTTAATACGGAAATATATTGAAATACATCATAAGGTAAATGACGACGCGAAAAAATGTAATATTACGAGGCAATATCAAAGTCGCATCGCACGCAATGTGATTATTCATCTAAATCCATTAAAATGCGCAATTGAAAGTTGTTCAGATACAGCTTATATAAGTTATGGGCATATTTTTAAAGATTTACTTTTGTCGTGACTGAATGAACATAATTATGACAGCTGCGAAGATCTATTTAATGTAAATACTTAATAATTGATTAAACATATATTTTTTTAGCTCTTACAATCACTATCACGCGTTAACGACACTACTTCACAAATTATAACATACACAAAACACTTACATAAAAACACATACATGCACCCACACATTTGTCATATTACTTAGTCATTATCACATCTTATTATATATTTTTTAATATTTAGTTTTTAATGTTTATCTCTAATTTTTAATTTAATAATTTATTTAAACTATTTTTGTCAATTTTAAATAAAATAAAGTAAAATATAATTAAGTATAATTAAATTAAATTGAAATTTATAATTAATGTTAATATTGTTTGTGCATAATGTATGGAAGGGACTTGCTCCTGACCTACAGGATTAGGAGCAGGAGCTAGGGCTCAATCGGAACAAGTGTAACATTTATTTGAGTTCTAATAAATAATTTTATTTAATTTTGCAGCAAATAAGCAAAGAATATATATTATTAATATGTAATAACTGTCTCCGAAGTGAGAGGAGGTCTGTGCCCAGCAATGGGAAGTATATAGGCTGTAACTTTACTATTAATACGTAATACGTATCTACTGCACGTATAGACCAGTTGGACCTGGAGTGTAATTCTGCTTTTTTTTTAAATAATTAGCGTAAGAAACGAGCACACAGTTAACTAGCTTAGTTAGCTAACTTTTGTACGTGGTAGAGTCATGCTGCAGCTATATTAGTAGTATAGTTGTAGCACGAATGGATCGGTTCGACCGGGGTAGGTCCACGCTCTCACAGAATACCAGCCTAAAATAGCATCTTAACACTGCTGTGTTTCGTATGGTGAGTGTATAGAACTGGAGACCCTTTTTACTGGAAAAGAGGCATTTCATGTTAGTCCTCACGGGTGACAACGCATCTGCATTTTGATTCGTAAACGAGGATAAATGTAGATGTCTATGGGCCACAGCAACCACTTACCATCAGGTGGACTGTGTGCTCGTTTGTCACCCAATCCTATAAAAAAAAACTAGGCAATATGACTCCTTCTGTAGCTAGGAGACCGTCTGGTATGCCTTACCTATTTCTACCACCAAATAGCAATACCTGAATTGCTGTGTTCCAGTATCTATACCCTTCAAACTGTAACACTCTTTACAGAGATAGTATAAGTTCAGTCTGTAAGGCATTCTATTTCAGTTTTCAAAGTGACAATGCATTTGTAGCCTTATTTGTTTGAAGTTAGCCGCAGGTGTCTATGGATTGAAGTACACTTAACATCAGATGTACGGTAAGTTTATTTTTAATTTTAATTTTAAATTATATATTGGTGATTCCATAGCGCAGTAGTTAAAAAGTCTGTGTTCGATTTATCGCATGATACGAGTTCTTTCTTATATGGACGTAATTATCAACATTTACTTATAGGGATAACTACTGCTCGCAGTGGTGTTGATGGCGTCCACTTCCCTTGAACATCAACATGTGTTACAGAAGCCCGACATCATCGAATAGATTACAGGCTTGGTTGTCAATTTTGTTTTAAAAATACTATATTCAATGCCTGAAAAAGACAACTGCTGGAATCAGCCTATTCCTGCATTATTTCTTACATTTACGTAATTACAAATTATATAAACTCGTTGATTACATTGCGTAATTTAAAAGGTATCTTTTGCAAAACTTCACAATTTACTTTGGGGGACCTTTTTAATGAGCCTCATTAAAATAATTTTTACCCAAACGTCGCAGAAGTTTATTAATACAGACTCACTTTGAAGTTTCACTTCTTTAATATTTTTAACTCAAATATTCTAAAAAAGCAAATTAAGTAAAAGCGTCGTAAAAAGATTAAAATCTTAGACTTAATATAAACATAAAAGGACTACAATTTTGTAATTTTTTTTGTTTAAGGTTAGTCCATATTTCCTATTATGAGATGAAATTCAAGTTCTATGGGAGATAAAATGAAAAGATAGAGCCATTCTGTATCTTTTCATTTTCTACCGACTTCAAAAAGGACTCCACTCCTTTATGAGCAGTCGGAAGGTGTCTAACAAGGCTCGTTTGGCTGTGCATGAGGGGGTATTGGTTCCGACACTCATGTACGGAAGTGAAAGTTGGGTATGGCAGAAGAAACATGAAAGCAGAATAAATGCAGTTGAGATGAGAGCATTAAGAAGTATGATAGGAGTTAAACTGAGTGACAGGATAAGAAATAGTGAGATAAGGAAACGTTGTGGTCTGAAAGAAGATGTAGTGACAAAAATTGAGAAAGGTATGCTGAGATGGTTTGGCCACGTCGAGAGAATGAATGAAGAACGATTGACGAAAAAAGTGTATAAGGCGAGTGTGAATGAAAGTGTTGGAAGGGGTAGACCTAGGCGGACATTTCTAGACCAAATCAGGGACGTCTTGAAAAAAAGGCCAGGTCAAGAGTACCCTAAACCGTAGAGCATGTATGAAGGGAATAATGAAAGTGGACGAAGCGAAACAAGTATGTAAGGATCGTAGCAAGTGGAAAGAAGTGGTCTCTGCCTACCCCTACGGGAAAGAGGCGTGATTACATGTATGTATGTATGTCAAAAAGGACACGGTATTCAATTCGATTGTATGTTTTTTTATGTATGTTACCGCATAACTTTTTACTCGGTGGACCGATTTCGATGATTCTTTTTTTATTTAAAAGCTGGTGCTTCACGTGTAGTACCATATAAATTTGATTTAGGTCCGACCAATACTTTTTCAGTTATTCTTAATAACTTATATTGAAGTCGGTTGTTTAAAATTTTTAATTTTAAATTTTACCTCCGAAGAACCTAATATAAACACGGTTGTATTTGAGTAACTATGTCAAATTTGATTCTATTATTGATCAAGAAACTTAAAAGAATGTGTACGCCATAATAAAACCATTTATTTAGTAAATTATTGCAACTGTGTCCTTAAAATTTTGAGAAAGAAAAAGGGTCAGGCCATTATAAATCATATCAGTATATAATATTAAAGTTTCGGAGAAAACAGTACGAGATAAGAGCTTTAAATAGAAATTTTTACAAATGCTCGAGAGAGTTTCGATAGTGAAGCAGCGCAAGCTATTAAGAAAGGGAAGTAGAATTACGATTTCTAGATATTAGTTTTTAGTAGATTTCGAATCTAAAAATTAACCTACTAATATTATAAACGTGTAAGTTTGTAAGTATGTATGGATGTTTGTTACACGTTCACGCAAAAACTACTAAATGAATTTTAATAAAACTTGACAATAATATAACTCATACATTAGAATAACACATAAGCTATAATTCATTAAGATATTGTGTAAATTGGCCAAAATATAATCTATCATCTATCTATCTATCTATCGCTAAAGTAAAACTCTATCACAGCGTATGTGTGAACACGCATCACGCAAAAACCTGTGAACCAGTGAAGATATGCTGGTTCACATGTTTTTTCCTGCTATCTGAGCTGATGTTATAAGGAGTAACTTAGGCCATTTAAATTTTAGGTTCCCGCGTAAAAAAATTACACGCGGGCGAAGTCGCGGGGAACAGCAATAGTTTATAAAAATGTCCCACGAGACTAGCAATCTACTCAGGACAGTATTATAATGCAAGTACATACAGTACTCCTTCACTCTCATAGTCCAATAGGACGGCTACCCGAAACGACGGGAAAGATATCGAATGCAGTGCCTACGGCTTACTTGCTTCCCGAAGTACGGATTGAAACACCACCAACTTTTTCTATAGGATAAGGGTGACAAACGAGCACACAGTCCACCTGATGGTAAGTGGTTGCTGTGGCCTATAGACATCTACATCTGTCCTCGATTAAAAATCAAAATGCAAGTGTGTTGTCACCTGCAAGGACTAAGGTGGAATACCTCAATTCCAGTAAAAGGGGTCTCCGGTAGACACTCACCATACGAAACACAGCAGCATTAAGCTGATATTTTACGCTGGTATTCTGTGGAGCGTGATCCTTCCCCGGTTGAGCCGACCCATTCGTGCTACAACTATGCCACTATACATCTACTATTGCTGCAGCATGACTCTACTACGTAAAGACTTCAAACTGCTATAGAGATATTTTGACTACGCTCTTGCAGAATACCAGCGTAAAATAGCAGCTTAATGATGCTGTATTGCGTATGGTGAGCGTAGAGAACCGAAGACCCTATTAACTGGAAACGAGGCATACTATCTTAGTACTTAGGGGTGACAACGCATCTGCATTTTGATTTTTAATCGAGGATGAATGTTTTTTTTTTATAGAATATGGGGCAAACGAGCATGCGGCTCACCTGATGGTAAGTGACTACCGCCGCCCATGAACAACCGCAACACCAGGGGAATTGCAGATGCGTTGCCGACCTTTTAGAAAGGTGTAAGCTCTTTTCTTGAAGGTTCCTAAGTCGTATCGGTCCGGAAAATTCGCTGGTGGTAATTGATTCCACAAGGAAGTCGTGCGAGGGAGAAAACTTCTTCTAAATCGCACAGTCGTGGACCGCCAATCATCTAGATGGTATGGATGGTAACGCGAGTTTTGTCGCGATGTGCGATGGTGAAATTGAGCGGCTGGAATTAGTCCGAACAATTCCTCAGAGCACTCACCGTGATAAATGCGATAAAATACGCAAAGAGATGCAACATCTCTACGCAGTGCCAGTGTATCGAGCCGATCAGAAATAACTCGGTCGTCGACGATTCGAACCGTTCTGCGTAGGATGCGGTCAAGTGGAAGGAGCTGGCACCGGGGTGCCCCGGCCCAGAGATGAGAACAGTATTCCATGTGGGGCCGAACTTGCGCTTTGTAAAGTTGCAAGCGATGTGCCGGCATGAAATACTGTCTCGCTCTGCTGAGCACGCCAAGCTTTTTAGAGGCCAATTTGGCCTTCCCTTCCAAGTGACCACGAAACTGCACACTATTCGATATGTCGACGCCAAGGATTCCGATACTGGCTGAGGCAGTAAGGGGAGTGCCTTGAAACTGAGGAGATACGACAAAGGGGTTCTTTTTAGCGGTAAACGCGCAAACTTGTGTCTTCTGGGGATTGAACTGGACTAGATTTAGTCGCCCCCAATCCGAGACCGAGAAAGACTCGACTTCAGACACAAGTTTGTCCCGGTACTCGGCGACGTTTTCCCGAGAAATATTGGCACGGCCGGTATATAAGGCATCACCAGTGCTGTCGTCCGCATAGCAATGAATGCTGCCAGTTAGCAACATATCATTGATATGCAGGAGAAACAGCGTTGGTGATAGCACGCAGCCTTGTGGAACACCAGCGTTGATAGGCTTGAAATCAGAGCATTCACCGTCTACTACGACCTTGATGCTCCGATCAGCAAGGAAACTGGTGATCCATTTGCACAATTTCTCGGGAAGCCCATAGGAAGGAAGCTTCGAAAGAAGCGCTTTGTGCCAGACCCGATCAAAGGCCTTCGCTACGTCCAAACTAACGGCTAATGCCTCCCCCTTGGACTCTACTGCCTCCGCCCATCTATGAGTTAAGTATACTAGAAGATCACCAGCTGATCGACCCCGACGAAAACCGTACTGGCGGTCACTAATCAGCTGGTGATCCTCAAGGTACCTCATGAGCTGGCAGTTTATTATGGCTTCCATTATTTTGGAGAACAAGGAGGTGATGGCGATAGGCCTTTAGTTGGACGGGTCTGAGCGGTCGCCTTTTTTAGGGATCGGGTGCACCAAAGCTGTCTTTCATGAATTCGGGACTACGCCTTGGGAGTAGGAGTACCGGAAAAGACGCGTTAAAACCGGTGCCAACTCCGGAGCACACGTCTTCAGCACAATGGGAGGGACTCCATCGGGCCCACTCGACTTGTTGACTTCCAGGGAGAAGAGTGCTTTGCGGACCGAGCGCTGTGTAAATCGCACATCCGGCATGGAGCACTCACATCGCGGGATGGTCGGCGGTGTGTTCGCCCCGTCATCTAGAGTCGAGTTGGACGCAAAAAGAGAGCTCAACAGATCGGCTTTCTCCTTTGCGGCATGGGCCAGTGAGTCGTCCTCTCTGTGCAGAGATGGAAGAGATGGCTGACAGAAGTTCCCTTGGACAGCCTTGGCGAGAGACCAGAATGCACGGGTTCCCGAAGGAAGGCGAACTAGCTTCTCGCCAATTCTGCCGATGTGCTCAGACCTTGCCTTGGCAATGACGCTTTTGGAGGACCTGGAGGCGGAATTATACTTCTTTTTTAATGCGCTGGTGTTTACATCCCGAGACGTTGATGCGTCAGCCCAGGCCTGGTAGCACTCCTGCTTATAGCGTGATGCTATTTTACAGGAGCGACCAAACCATGGCTGGGATCTGCCTCCGATGGGCACCACAGAGGATGGAATATGTGGATCTATGGGCCACAGCATCCACTTAACAACAGATAGACTGTATGCTTGTTTGTCTATAAAAAGGCAGATTCATAGTGCTTATTTTAAAAACACCATTAGAAATCTTTGTGCTCATGAACTGAGTTACTAACATAAAAGTGAATTGAATCACACAGATCGATCTCCTTTGTGTGCCAATATTTCTTTGTTGGTCGCTTGCTCGGCAAATTAGCTGTCTATGTGATAGAACTTTGTTCCTACTTAATGGCCGCCTCTCGATGCCAAGAAAGACTAAGGAATTTTTATTTAGAGTACTAGTGACGGCTGTTTTCTATTTGGTACGTAAGTAATTCATGCAAACCTTTATTTTTTATAGAATAAAGATGATAAATGAAGACACAGTTCACCTGATTGTAAGTATACTCTTTGGTTCATGGACATCCTCGACTAAGTATTTAAATGCACATGCGTTTTCATTTTTGAGGACTAAGATGGAATAAAGAAAAGCTTAAAAAAGTTGATCTCAATTTTGTATATTTATTGGTTTGTCAATTTTTGATAGAGCCACGCTGCAGCTATTTTCTACGTGGTAGGACCACACTCTCACACAACACCAGCGCAAAATAGCATCTTAACGTTGCTATGTTTCATATGGTCAGTGTAGAAAACCGAAGACACTTTTTACTGTAAACGAGGAATTTCATCTTAGTCTTCAGGGATGACAACGCATCTACATTTGGATTCTTAATTGAGGATAAATGTATATGTCAATGGGCCACAGCCTCCACTTACCATCAGGTGGACTGTGTACTCGTATGGCACGCCCATTTTATTAAAAAAAAACTACGTGTCACGTATTAGAAATTCAATAATTTTATAACATTTTTATAAAATATGGGTGACAAGTGAATATACAGTCCACCTGATGGGAAGTGGATGCTGTGCCCCAAAGACATCTACACCTGCCTTCAATTAAGGATCAAATTGTAGATGTGTGGTGACTTGTGACACCAGGGGACTCAGATGGGGTGCCTCGTTTTCGATAAAATCGTACCCAGTTCTCTACCTTGACCATACGAAACACAGCAGCTATAAGCTACTTTTTTACACTGGTAATCTGTGAGAGCGTGGTCCTTTCCCGTTCAATTCGACCCATGCGTACCACAACCATAATATAGCTGAGGCTTGTTTCTACCTTTGTAATAACTATATCAGTCGTGTCATATTCTTTACATTTATTAATGATATCTATGGAAAAAGGTAAATGTGTAGGATCCATAGATATTACCTTTGTCCTACAGATATTTTTACATTTGCTATTAATTACATTTATTTAAGGATCTAATAATAATTAGGACAGTTTCATTGGTATCAACCAATTGCTGCAGATGCCTATACTTTCAAAAATATTCACTCTTTGCTACATCATAATCATCATTACAGCCCTTCACAAGTCCACTGCTGAACATAGACCTCCCCCAACGAATGGCACAAAGCACGGTCCCGAGCCACCTGCATCCATTGACTTCCTGCATTTCTTACCAGGTCGTCACTCCATCTAGTGGATGGACGCCCTATACTTCTCCTGACGGGAAGAGGCTGCCGCTCGAGAACTATGAGAAAGCCTTTGATTCCGTCGAAATTTGGGCAGTGCTGCAGTCCCGTCAGCGAAGCCAAGTTATCTTTGCTACATAATTCCTTTAAATTTTATTCTACTTCTCCTTTTCTGCCTAGAAGTCTACTGGGGTAGGTAGCATTTTCTTATCAACTTCTCCCGCTAAGCAACAGTGAGCACTGCTGTGTTCCGATTTGATTTGTATAAGGGGCCAGTATAATTACGAAAAGTCTTATGGCTGCCGACAGATGGCAGTGTAACCGTCTCTTGCAAAAATCGGAGCGTCAGTGTCTAAAGTGTGAGACTTTTGTTATAGCGATCGTTAAGCCACCTGCCAATTAATGCACCTCCTGCGCATCATTTGAATAAATATTTAACAGTAAACTATTCAAAACTTAACCATGCAGTGGCGGTCTAAGTATGTGTATATAGACTGCCCCATTTCATCCCGTGGGTGTCTTGGGAGGCGACAGAGGGAAACAAAAACAGGAGATGGGTTTATTTTTAGCCGACTTCAAAAAAAAGGAGGAGGTTCTCAATTCCACTGTATTTTTATTTTTTTAAGTGTTACCTCAGAACTTGTTTCTAGGTAAACCGATTTTGATGATTCTTTTTATTTGAAAGCTGGTACTTATCATGTCGTCCCATATAAAATTGATTAAGATCTGACAAGTATTTTTTGAGTTGTCTTTAATAGTGCGTATTTAATTGACTTCGATTACATTGATGATGTTCCCATGTTAATTATATTGAAGTCGGTTGTAATTTTTTTTTTAATTTTACCACTTTTTAGTCGTTATTACAAAGATACTGCTTTCGTAATAACGACTAAAAATAAAAATAAATGTGGCTGTAATTGTGTACACACGTACGAAGTGAAATTTCTTTACATATATATACATTCTTGAATTTTCTTTTTACATTCTTCTTTTATTTTATATTTTACATAAATAGGTTAAATCTCATGCAGTCCAGGAGGTGAAACGTTTTAAGGAAACGTGGTGTTTTTTTTTTCATTTCTAATACCGTACTAAATTTCTCCTGTATGTCGATAAAGAAGTTTCACTTCAAAACAACTGCGATTGCAAACCCGCTTGGCAAGCATGGCAACTATGGCAAGTATCCTATAAGACAATCTATGGGGGAGGTCTATGCTTAACAGTGGACTTTAATAGGCTGTAACGGTAACGGTATTCACAAGTTGATAAGTTGAGAGGGAGTAGTCTGACAAAATTAAATAATAGTACTTTTTATACTGTTTTTAAGTAACAATTAATCCTTGACAGCTGTACTGAATTTCGCTGGGTTTTCTAATAAATTATTTCATTGCATTATCCTGGTCTTTCATCGAAACGTCGAAGCGGCAAGTATTTGTCACTGCCCGTGTTTATTGGCCCCGCTATGATTTACGCGCGAAAGCGAACACGTCCTTGTAGTAATGGCGGGAATTGTCCTCGTATTTGTCGCGGGACTTAGCAAATGTGTAGTGATATTTCAGTGGACGCTTCTGGTTTATTTCAGTGACGTATAAAAGTGAATAGTGGGAAAAATTCTCTTAAAACCTTTAAGTTCTCAAATTTAGATTAAATCTATTCATATAAATAAAACTAAAGTGTTTGTCTGTAATATTAAAATAACTGCCTTACAAGTAAGGGGATTATTTGCATGTCATAAAGATCTCTTTAGATAATAGCTAAAGTTAAAATTACATATATACGTCCGACTGCTGGGCACAGCCCTTTCCTCATTTGTGAGAGGGTTTTAGGGCAAGGAAGTGTCCGCCGCGCTGTCCCGATGCGTGTTGGCGAAATTCACATGTCTTCAAAATATTTGTTTTTCTTATTTCTCAGAGATGCAAGTTTCTTCATGATGATTTCCTTCACCGCTGAGCAAGTGGTAAATTAGCACTTAGAATTGCAATTAACAATTTCATTGATGCCGGCGGGGATCGAACCCGGATTGCTCGCGTACTGTGAAAGTTACAGCGATTGCTAACCATCTGAGCTACCACGGCTCTATATATATGAGAGCCAGACATAAAAATATGAATAAATATTTTTAAAATTTTGTCTGTCTATCTGTCTGTCTGACAGACAGACAATCAGTTAAGCAATTCCTAAAATAGACGATTGTTTTTAAAATTCACGAACAGATAAACAGTAATACTAGAAGTGATCTATGCAATCCGTTCACCTGTTACAGCCTACTAAAGTCCACTGCTGAAAATAGGCCTCCCCTATAGATTGGCAAGCGCCAACCCGCTTGCCAATCTATAGGGGAGGCCTAACCGCAGTTTTTTATTTTTAGTCGTTACAAGGAAGACGCTGCTACCCAATTCCTGATTTTGTAACGTAGTTCCTTATCAGACAGTACGAATTTGACGGATGGCGGCTAGGCGACAAAAAGTGTAAGATTTTTCCGTCACGACCCCTTCTGACGTAGTGTAGACGGCCTTGACGGCTATAAGGAAGCCAGATGGAATAATATTCTTCTCCCTCGCACTTTTTCTTATCTTGCCATGAAAGAAACTTTATTTTATTTTTAATGACGCTTCATTTTAATAGACGCTAGCAATTCATTTATTTGTATTTGTTTTATTTGTTAATCAATAATATAATAGGTTTATAAATAATAATATACTACGAAAGGAACTACGTTCCTACCGAGTATACCACGACACTCACACATGTTATTTCTCTGTCGCACTTAAGGGATCTAATGGAGCAGTGGATATTCTTACACCGCCACTATACGGTAAAATACCTGTTACCTTGATAAAATATGTTTATTTTTTCGAGGTAAGAAAATTAACTTGAAATAATAAATAAAATAAAATTAGACACAGGCTGCAGTTAGTCAGAGCGGTAAGAGAGTAAACTACCTCAATAAAAGTCTCATTTGACTTTAAAGGACCTGTAGTGCCTTAAGAATTTATACACTCATTTTAAATTTAAACGAGCTAGCTGGCAACACCCCAAAAACTCTACATGTTTAAGCCGTAAATAAGTCCCTTCAGAGAGAAGTAATTTGAAAAATAATAGGTTTAACATTACGCTAAATATATTCTGACTACGGTAATTTCAATGATTAGGAATAAATGTAGGAATTCACCGCGTAGTGGCAGTGTACGAATATCCACTACACCTTATCATCCCGTAGGAATTGTAAAAAGCGATAGGGGGAAACTGAAACGTGAGATGGGCATCAGCATCCTCCTTATAACAACTCAAAATATTAATAACCGCCCAAGTGCGAATCGGACTCGCGCATGAAGGGTTCCGTACCATCATAATAAACGTTTCTAGTAGTGGAGCCCCTTTAAATTGTTAATTTATTTGAATTTTTAATATTTGTTGTTATAGCGGTAATAGAAATACACATTCTGTGAAAATTTCAACTGTCTACCTATTACGGATCATGCGATATAGTCCGCTGACAGACAGACAGACGGACGGACGGAAGCTTAGTAATAGGGTCCTGTTGGTTACCCTTTGGGTACGGAACCCTAAACAGTTGCCAACTCGCCTGCCAAGCGTGACAACAATGACAAAATTTACTCTATGAGGCAATCTACTCGTACGTGGGAGGCCTACGTACAGTAGTGAAACTATATAGGTGGTAATTGAGGAATATAGATAGATTAAAATGTATGAATAAATGCATAAATCTGTAATATACTGCTGTGTTTCGTATGGTGAGTGTGGAGAACCGGAGACCCTTTTTACTGGAAAATACACATTCCATCTTAGTCCTCATGGGTGTAAAATCATCTGCATTTTGATTCTTTATTGAGGATAGATGTAGATGTCTATGGGTCACAGCAACCACTTACCATCAGTTAGACTGTGTGCTCGTTTGTGCACCCTATCCTATAATAATAATAATAAATATTGCCTAACCAGATGAGAAAACTTTATAGATACCCCAAAATAATAATAATAATGACCTATGCCAACAACATATAGATATATCAGCATCAAATAAATATTTAACAATAGGTACATTATTTGCCGAAACAGAAGGTTTTATAAATGCTATCCAAGATCAAGTCATCAGTACTAAAAACTATAGAAAATTTATAATTAGAGAACCAAATCTTATAAATGACAAATGCAGAAAATGTAATTTAGTACTAGAAACTATACAGCATATCACAGGAGCATGTCAAAACTTAGCATCAACAGATTACAACCACAGGCATAATCAAATTGCAAACATAGTACACCAAAAGATAGCCCAGAAACATAAACGCATCGATAACAGTTTACAACCATACTACAAATATAAACCTAACCCTGTATTAGAAAACACCTTACATAAACTATATTTCGACAGAGCCATACTTACTGATAAGACCATCCATTACAATCGACCCGATATAGTTTTGCAAGACAAAGTTAACAATATAGCCTTTCTAATTGACATAGCTGTACCAAATACGCATAATATTCAAAAAACTATAGCCGAAAAGATTAGTAAATACAACGAACTAAGCGAAGAAATAAAAAGAATATGGAAATTAAATAAAGTTTTCATCGTTCCAATTGTACTTTCAACTACAGGATTAATACCAAAATATTTGCATCACTTCCTTAAGCTATTAGATTTACCCCCAAATTTATATATTAAAATGCAAAAAGCAGTTATTTTAAATACATGTCGCTTAGTGCGAAAATTTTTACAAATCCCAGAAAATGCTCTGGATAATACATTAATAATACCAGCAAATGATGACTACTTGGCTTAAAGCCCGTATCATCATAATACCCTACATGGAGAAAAAAAAGAGGAAAGAAAATAATAATGATCATTAATTTAAATAAAAGTACAATAATGAAGTGAAGACTTTGATCCCCAAACTAGACAAGTCTGTATCTTAGGGACGGCCGCTCCCAATGTTGTGACAACAGTATTTTAATCTTTGTTTAATTAATTAAGTAACTAAGCTTAATATTTTTTAAGTAATAGTAAGCTATTTGAATGTATTTATTTACAACGAAACATATACTATAAGTTAATGCGACTAAAGTAATTTATATTATTATTAATCGTAGGTATATTAAAATTAGTTTCAAATTGTAATATATATATATATATATATATATATATATATATATATATATATATATATATATATATATATCAATCGACGGATTCAACTCGGCTGGGCAGCGTTCGGGAAGCTACGACACATCTTCTCGTCAGAAATACCTCAAAACCTTAAAACAAAATTGTACAACCAGTGCGTGTTACCAGTGATGACTTACGGAACTGAGACGTGGTCCTTCACTGCTGGCCTTATGAGGAAGCTCAAGGTCGCTCAGCGAGCTATGGAGAGGGCTATGCTCGGAGTTTCACTGCGTGATAAACTTAGGAATGAGGATATCCGCAGTAGAACCAGAGTAACCGACATAGCCCAACGGATTAGTAAGCTGAAGTGGCAGTGGGCCGGCCATATAGCTCGAAGAACCGACAACCGATGGGGAAGAAAGGTTCTCGAGTGGCAGCCTCGTACCGGTAGGCGAAGTGTAGGGCGTCCCCCCACAAGATGGAGTGACGACCTGGTAAGACATGCAGGAAGTCGATGGATGCAGGTGGCTCAGGACCGTGCTTTGTGGCATTCTTTGGGGGAGGCCTATGTTCAGCAGTGGACTTAAGAAGGGCTGTAATGATGATGATTATATATATATATATATATATATATATATATATATATATATATACTGGGTTGCGAATAGGTAATGACGTTAAATAGCACAGCAGTTAATACAAGTTGATATATGTCTGGTAAAATAATAAAAGAAAATAAAAATTGCATTTTTCAAACAAAATAAATAGCGTAAAAAATTGACAAGAAATAAATCAGCCTTGATAATATATAGGTTACTGACCTGAAGTGACTTACAAAACGTCGCACGCGCCAGAAAAATAATAATTTCGACACCCGGTCCCATTTCTTGTCATTTCGCGCATAGATAATTATGCCTTAACGTCATTATTTTAAGTAAATTTTTCGCTTGAATTTGTTTTCACACACCTGCAGCGCGCGGTCCCTTTGTTTTTAATTTCGCGCATAAAATTATGTTAGCCATAAGTACAGTTTTCGTTTGATTTTTTCTTTATTTGAGTAGTTCGGATTGACAACGTTTAAACTACCTTCCTTCGCCTTCAAATGGCATGGGTCTTTAACCTTCTAGAATTCATCAGGTGACATCTGTATGCATTTACATGATGTTATTTAATACTAAAACGAAAAAAATGCTACCGCGACTAATGTATTAATTGTTATATATTTTTTTAGTTGTGTATGTTTAAAGAAATTTATGTAGCATACGTCTTTTCATTTTATGTCATAACTTTTTCGTCACTCGGTATATATATATATATATATATATATATATATATATATATATATATATATACATATAATATAGTAAAATATAAAAAATATATCACGTATGAAGTATAACTTTTGCTTGCTTTTGCATTTTAACATCGATGTTTTTTTTATTTTCGTTAATTAAACGCAATATTTCAGTAACTGGATTCGTTATTCGATCTGTCTATCGGAATCGAACAACCAATTGGCGCAAATTTATCAGTGCCTGTATTTATTGGCTCCCAGATGATATACGCACGAGGGTGTGCTCACTTTGTCTTCAATGGAATGTCTTCGTGATTGTTTAGGCGCAACTCTACTGTTAAGTATAGTAGTATACCTCTGTTAATTTCTTTATATTATTTAAGTGAAAACATCAACACGTGAACAACAGTGGACGTAAGATGTTAGTTGTCTTTAGCGCGTAATTAAACTCTTTATTTCTTTAATTTGAACATTCTATGGACTAACACAGTATATATATTTTAAAAATTTAAAAATAAAATTATATAGAACATTTGAAGTCCGCTAATTCTCACTAGTCTAACGGAATCTTTTCTAATCTCAAACTCAAGTTCAATACTTACGTAATTTACCCAAAAAAACCGGCCAAGTGCGAGTCGGACTCGCGCAACGAGGGTTCCAAACAAATCCGTAGGTATATAAGTTTAAAAATATTAAAAATATTTTTATTATATGATGTAACTAAAAATTAATGCTTTTCGCAATTTTTCCTTTATCTGTGCTAATACGTTGCTTGGTACCAAATTTTAAGATTCTGAGTTCACGGGAAGTACCCTGTAGGTTTTGCTACCCTAGCGAATGTCGAAAATTTGCGGCATAAACGGCTGTATCTTTTGATTACGTTAGCTTAGAAGTTTGATTTTTACACAGATTCAAGGGACAGTAGACTTGAGTATTTGATATGAATTTCAGCTTGATACCTCTACGCGTTCCTCAGAAAAAGGGTCTTGACAGACGGACAGACAGACAGACGGACAACAAAGTGATCCTATAAGGGTTCTCTTTTTTCCTTTTGAGGTACGGAACCCTAAAAATAGGGGAATCGAAAGAAGACCTGTTCAATATTATTAAAAAAGTAGGAGCTGTCTCAGTGTACTAATTCAACCGGAGGATCGTCCGTGACGTCTATCGCATAAATACTAAGAAAGTAAAGAACCAGCCCATAGTAGTGGAATTTTCAAGTATGTTTTTAAAGAATAAAACAGTTAAATCCATCAAGGTATTTAACACAAAAAATATGACCTGCAAGTTAAATATCTCTTACTTAAACCTTGATAGACCACCAGAACCGATTTTCGTCTCTAAGAGTTTGACAATTAAGACGAAGAGACTCTTCTTTTAGCCGGGGAGTTTGCTAAAAATAATGCCTTTAAATACTGCTGGACATCAAGAGGTAAAATATGTCTTCGAAAGGAGTGATGCTCCTTCATCGCTTGTAAAGGTTAATAGCGAAAGCAACCTAGAAAACATAAATTAAAATGACTATATTTACTAATTTATATTATAAGTTGTCATAAAATATGAATGTTTGATTGTTTTCTATATTTTATAAGTGTTTTTTTTAACCTATTTTAACACTAATTTATAAACGTATTTCACAGATATCTTTTCATAATTTGCTATCACTGACACCTGAATACATCTTACCTTAATACACATAAATTTGCATTTGCTTACACTTCATAATTTTGTACACAAGATTCACACTTACACACTACTTTTACACAGATTAATAACTATTAAATACTCCAGTAATATGTTACGATTCTTGGTCTCTCAACCTAGATATTGATGATATTGTGGCAGGGCCATGCTCCCAGAACACCAGCGTAAAATAGCAGTTTAAAACTGCTGTATTTCGTATGGTGAGTGTAGAGAACCGGAGATCCTTTTTACTGGAAAAGAGGCATTCTATCTTAGTCCTCACGGCTGACAACGCATCTGCATTATAGTTTCAAACGAGGTTGGATGTAGATGTCTATGGGCCACAGCAACCACTTACCAGCGAGTGGACTGTGTGCTCGCTTGTCACCCTTATTCTATAAAAAAAGATATCTTATATTACTTTGTTTTGCAATACTTATTTTTACAGAAATATGTAAATTGTTATTGCGTACTACAACCGATCGCTGTTTTATTCGAAATGGATGATAACTCTTTTATCACCGTCGAAGTGTACATATACAACACTACACATCCTTATATTTTGAAATTGGAAGATTATTAGTAAACACACACTCATAATTCTTATATTGAATATACGATGCATTAATTATAGCTTTAAAATTAACAGTACCACTTCAATTGATTATTTTATACTATTAGCAAAATAATTTGAGTTTAAATTACACTATGAAACGTCTTTAAGTTAATCCCAAATACTTATTTGTGGGCACTTAATTATAGTGGTTGCTTTACATATTTATTGTACAATGAGGGTGTAATGGTGTATTTCAAAACAATCTTTGAATATAACCTGGCAGGAGTTGTCAATATCAGATTGTAATTGTATTTTCCTAAAAATATGTAAGGATACTATAGTCATAGTAATTTATAGACGACCTGGATTTAAGGATCCAAATACAATATGTAACAAAAACCCTGTGGTTCCCGTTAAGTACGTTATCAGGATCAGTATTCAAACGTATAGAAATAACTTTTTTTTAAAACTCGGACAAAAATTTTTTTATTTTATTTAAAAATAATAATTGTATGCAAATTGTATGTGGTTTTATTACCTCTGCATTGTCCGGGGAGTAAGAGAATTGTCAAACACCCCGCTTTACTTTGCTTTAGCATCGGCTAGTGTCAGTAAGAGGTAATGAAACCATATAAAATATAAAAAAAAATTGGTCGAGTTTAAAAAAAAAAAGTTATTTCTATAGGTTTGAATACTGATCCTGATAATGCACTTAACGGGAACCACATATTTTTGTTACATGTTGTATATATAACCTTTCCCTTAAAACTGGTAAATTCCCCAACTGTTTTAGACTAGCTGAAATTTACCCTATTTACAAGAGCGGTGATGTGGGCTGTGTCAATGTATATAGATATATAGATGTAGATATCCATTCTTCCCAGTGTGTCAAAAATACTAGAAAAAGTAATCAACAAGCGCTTGACTAATTACTTAGAGAAACATAATCTGTTATCTTATTGCCTATATGGATTTCCACCAAAACGTACCAATTCAGGATACAGTTTATGAACTAACTGATTTCTTTGTTACAAACCTTGACCGTAAAAAGAAAGTAGTTATTAAGTGGCGGAGCTAGCGAAGACACTTATTAAGTGGCGAAGCTTGCGAAATCACTTATTGATTTCACGATGTCTGTCCGTCTGTCCGTCTGTCCGTCTGTCCGTCCGTCTGTCCGTCTGTCCGTCTGTCCGTCCGTCCGTCCGTCTGTCCGTCTGTCCCACGATTATCTCGAGAACGGTTTCGAATTTTCAAACTCTGTTTTCAGCGATCGATTACTGATCACCCAGGTATCTGAACCTCCTATTTTGAAACTGATTGCTCAACGGCAACCGTTAGAAACCGCTACAAAGCTGATTGCTTCGCCACTTTGCTATGCTGTTAGCTTGCTAGGTTTATTATATTCCTTGATCTAGCTAAAGCGTTTGACACCGTCTCCGTACCGCTCTTGTTGAATAGAGTAGAAGATCTTGGAATAAGAAATACACAGCTGAAATTATTCTCTGACTATTTAACGGGTCGATATCAGAGGGTAAGAATTGGTGGTTGCTGCAGTGATGATCTTCCCATATCATTTGGTAAACCACGGGGTAGTGTACTTGGTCTCACGCTATTTCTTAAGTAAAAATTCACAATGGGAGGATCATTAACTTTGCGGATCACACGGCTCTTTTTTTCAGAAAGATACATGGTCTGAGGTATTTAACCTCCCACAAAATGTGTTTGATTTAATAAATAATTGGCTAAAAGAATATAAACTTACATTAAATGTCGATAAAACAAAATACATAGCATTTACTACCAAAAACATCACTGTACCTGAATTACAATACTTCCACAATACAACTTACTGCTGCTCCCAAATTGATAGCTTTTGCTCCTGTCCTACCCTCTCCAAAATAAATTGCATAAAATATCTCGGCGGTATAATAGATAACATGCAAGCTTTCACCTTCATATTGGTCTCTTAACTACAAGAATACGTAAGTTAATTTATATTTTTAAAAATTTACGTCGTGTTGCAGATTTTAATGTAATAAAGATTTTAATGTAAAAAAGGTTTATTTTGCTTTGTTTCAATCATTGTTGACATATTGCATTACCATCTGGGGAGAGACTTCTAAAATGACCATATTGCAAATCGAAAGGGCTTAGAGGCCGGTTTTAAAAGTTAGCAATTCTCTACCATTCCTTTTTCCTACAACTGACCGTTATCAATAGTGTAGTGTCTTATCTGATCGCAAATTGTGTATATTGCACACTACGCTACTACAAAATTATATTACACAGTATGAGTCCGCCAATAATAATAACAATAATAATTTATTTGATACAGACAACACTGATCCATTACAAAATTAAATTTTTACATTATACCTTAAATTTTAATTATAAATATTGGTTAATTAATGATATTATTACATATTATTATTAATATTTTAATAAAATTGACCACCTACTAAAAATTTCACTACATGCAGAAATATTACAAATAATTTTAATAAGATAATATACTATAATATATAAATATAAGATAATATATAATAGATAATAAAAATCGGACGTCATGCAGCGATGGAGCCAATTTTATAGAGAAATGTATGCGTGTGATGATCTTAGTGAGGGATCCGGGGATGGCGCCGAGACTGGTACGCCAGACCCGGACCTCGATGACACTGAGGTCATCAGTATGAAAGAGATTGAACGTGCGATTCGAAGTTTGATATGTGGTAAGGCTGCGGGACTAGACAGAGTTACTGCTGAAATGGTCAAGTATGGTGGGCCTCGCGTCTGGGACAGCTTTCATCTGCTGTGCAATTTGTGCTGGCGGACGGGGGATGTCCCGGATGATTGGCGATCCGCAGTCATTGTGCCTTTATATAAAGGTAAAGGTTCACATTTTGACTGCGGGTGCTATCGGGCGATCAGCTTGACCAGTTTAGCAAGTAAAGTTTACTCGAAGGTTTTGACACGTAGGATGCAAGAGAAATCGAAAGATTTCTATGGGAGGCACAATGCGGATTTAGACCTGGAAGAGGATGCACGGATCAAATGTTTTCTCTCCGCATGATCACGGAAAAGCTTCTGGCTGCTAACCAGAGGATTTTCTGTGCTTTTGTGGATCTTGAGAAAGCATTTGATAAGGTTGTAAGGAAGAAAATGTGGGAACTGTTGCCGGGGTATGGTGTGGATGGTCGATTGCTAAGGGCTGTGCAGTCCCTTTACTGTGACTGTAAAGCCTGTGTGCGGGTAGGGCATGACCTGTCACCCATGTTTAGCGTCCAAACGGGCGTAAAACAGGGTTGTGTCATGTCTTCCTGGCTGTTCATACTGTATCTCGACAGCTGTTTACAGAAGCTGAAAGATAGCTGTTTGGGTGTGAAATTGGGTGACATTAAAGTAAATTGTCTGTTGTATGCTGATGATGCAGTGCTTATTGCACCATCAGAGGCAGAACTGCAGGCATTAGTCACGTGTATGAAAGAGGAATGTGAAATTAAAGGTCTCCGCTTGAATGCTAATAAAACTAAGGTTCTGATATTTGAAAGGGACGAAGAGAGAACGAAGTGTGAAATATGGGTAAATCAGGAATGTCTAGAACAGGTAAATGAAATTGTATACTTGGGGAGTGCTTTTAGCCGGGATGGAAGATGTGATTTAGATGTGGACAGGCGTGTCGCTGCCGGGAACAAAGTCAATGGTGCCCTGACTGCGTTAGTCAAAAGGCAAGGCATAGTGAAGAGTGCACGCCTTGCAATACATAACGCAGTGTTGGTACCGAATTTGTTATATGGCAGCGAAACCTGGGTATGCCAGAAGAAGCATAAAAGCAAGTTGAATGCAGTGGAGATGCGATCTCTTCGTAAAATGTGCGGCGTCACCATGGCTGACCGAAAGCGAAACGAAGAGATTCGCAATGTGGCAGGTTTGAAAGATGACCTTATCACAAAAATTGATAAGGGCGTGCTTCGATGGTTTGGGCACGTTGAGAGAATGAGTGAAGACCGAATGGTGAAGAAAATATATAGCGCGAAAGTTAATATTAAAAGGTGTCGAGGTAGACCGAGACTAACTTTCGAAGACCATGTGAGCAAATTGCTCGAAGAGGGGAGGGTCAAGAGTACTCGGATACCTAGACGTGCATGTATGAAGAAGATAATGAATCTGAAAGAAGCGAAAGAGGTATGTAAGGATCGTGACACTTGGCGATCTGTTCTCTCTGGCTACCCCGTCAGGGATTGTGCGTGACGATAAATAAAAATAAAATAAATAAATAAAATAAGATAATATACAATAGTGACAAAAGAAGGAAATATTATGTAGTTTGTCCCAGTAAATTTCTACAATTTTCACATAGATTTTTCTGCTTCCTGGGAGGTTGGCTTTAGAATAAATTAAATAAACTTTTATCAAATTACATTCCTTGTTGAAATATTTCTTATCTTTTATTTTTCTTATAGTATATTTGAAAATGTAAATATGTGCAATTCGTTATTGTGAGGGCCTGGTGATCTATAACACATTATGAACCTAGTATGGATACCAGTCTCTCACATAGGTCACAAATTTCTGCAACGGTATTATTTACCTAAGTAATAATGTGAAATTTTATACCTTTGTGAAGAGGAAATAAAAATGATTTAAACATTTATTATTATTTTTCTTTATTTAGTTTTTGACCTCGGCTTCTACTGATTTACTAATAGCAAGAGCCTAAGCCAAGTGCATATTAGTGCTAGATTTGATCATATCCTGTAATCTAACTTATTCAGTTACCTGTGTGTTAGGTTGTGAGGTAATTTGCCTAAGTAAAGGTGTAATCTGTTCTTCAGTTTGCATTAACTTGCTAATTATTTATTATTATTTATTTATCCCCTGTCTGTGATTTCTTTTAAGGCTGTCAAAACACGTCGTTGCGCACAGCAGACTCAAATACTACACCAATGGAAAACTTACCTCTCGAGATGAATTACAAGCACCGTCTGAAATGCCCATTTCCTTACAACCAAATAAAATAGTCGGCACCTTGTAAGTACAATGATGTATAAATGAGTCGGCAATCTGGCGGCGTCTGGAACTACCGGCGAAAGTCAGCAACGCAAGCACAAAACCGCTTGTACCCATTACTTTGATGTTCTTGAAGGTAGGGGACGTAGATTAGGGATATATCGAATTTAATTAATCAGCCAGGAAAATAAAAATAAAGAATATACGTCGTAAATATAAGAAATCATTAAATATACTCGTTATTAAGTAATGCCATAAAATATATTTCCTTAGTTTTTATAGGGATAACGCATCTACATTTTGATAAATTATCGTGGATGGATGTAGACGTGTATGGGCCAGAGCATCCACTTACCATCAGGTCGGTTGAATGCTCGTTTGTCACCCTTATTCTATAATTATACTTTTTTTATTAATGATCTGTTTTTCTTTCTGCTGTTTGGACTCTGCCTAATCCCTCTGGGATTACAGACGTGACGTATGTGTATATTGTATTTATTTAAATCTAACAAAGTACACAATGTTGAGAGCAATATTAAAAACAACATACCAATGCCCTTCATTTCATTCTTAAAATTTCTAACTTTATTTTATAGTTCATTTTATTAGTTCGTATATTATAACATATTCTTAAAGTATTTTTATTGATGTTATTGTAACTTATACTACTATTAGGTGATAGGACTTTTTTTTTATAACATTTCATTACAAAAAAAAGGCCCTAGAGTTTCGTGTCAGTACTATTTTGGGAAGATTTTGTTTTTTAAAATGAACCTCAATTGAATGAAAACTCTTTGTTTTCACTTTTCTGCCTAGTAGTGCGTCTGTGTAGATACCATCCTCATATATAAATGTCCGCCGCCAGCAATGCGTGCTAGTGTGTGTGTTTTGTTATTGTAGTAGTATTTTGTTCTAGTCTGAATGCTAAAGTGAACCAATATATTAACAGGTTGAGAGGCATTCCATATTAGTCCACAGAGGAGACAACGCATGAGCCTTCTTTGTTTTAAACTCGCTGTAGGTGTGTTACTATGAGGTTTACTGTGAGTTCGTTTATCACTTCAGTTTTCAAAAGAAAACCCAGAAATATTTTTTATTTATTTGTACATACACGTAGCTAAATTACGTTTCGGAGTTTTATATAAAAAAAAATCTTAGAACATAATCTATCGATAAGGGTTAATAATATAACTACCGCAAGGACATCACTAAGGATATAAGGTGAAAAGCCCTTAGCCCAGTTGCGGGCGCACTACCGCCTCTCGTCACGCCCTCGAGTCTACTTCTCATACCTTCATACCTCTACTGTGTTACCTAAGTTCCTTTCGTACTTAAGGATTCAGGCAGTTCATTATATTTTAGTTAGTCTCACATTTTTTTGGATAACCAGTCGAAGGTGACATCTCGCCAACTCTATAGTTTTTCTTTAGGTTCTGTTAAAGGGAACGGAGATATTTCTTGCCCCTGTTTTGTATGTTTTTTGGATATGTTTGTAATAAGTATATGTTTGTTATAAAAAGTAATTATTGTTTTACAATAAAGATGTTTACAAATAGCTATGCATTTATTGATTTCAATATTTTAAAAGTTTCATTGTGCACAAGCAAACCGAATATTTTTATATATACATAAATATTGTTTATTTTGTCTTAAACAAAACTTTACTCACAAACAAGGAGGCAGTTTACATCTATAAATTGCACAAACACAAACCTTACCTGAAACAATTATCGGTGAGCCATACAATTACTTGTTCCGTGCGGGATTCGTACCTGCGGCCCTAAGCGACGCAACTCAATGTTAAACCACAACCACTACGCCATAGAGCCGTCACTTAGAAACCGACTTACATACGTATAACTTGGTTAGGTTATGACAATAATTATACCGTGTTAAAAGTTCATCACGACCATGATAACGCTATGCAATAACCGTTATAATATCAGAACATTGTAGCAAATTTATGTAGTACTATTGGTACTCTAGGCTTCGATGTAATTCACCAGTGTTTTGTTACGCTTTTACAATTTAATTAAAAAGCACTAATATTTCTTTATTATCCTTACACAAATACGTACATATGTACTACTACACACGCAAACCTTCCTCAATAAATTCTTGAGAAAACCGCATCAAAGTTCATCAACTAGTCATTTCTTAATATTTTTTTTTTTATAGGAGAGGGGGGCAAACGAGCATGCGGCTCACCTGATGGTAAGTGACTACCGCCGCCCATGAACAACTGCAACACCAGGGAGGGAATTGCAGATGCGTTGCCGGCCTTTTAAAAAGGAGTAAGCTCTTTTCTTGAAGGTCCCTAAGTCGTATCGGTCCGGAAAAATCGCTGATGGTAATCGATTCCACAAGGAAGTCGTGCGAGGAAGAAAACATCTTCTAAATCGCACAGTGGTGGACCGCCAATCATCCAGATGGTGTGGATGGTATCGGGAGTAATATGTATACAAGAACACTACAAATTAGAATGAAATTCGTTTTATCGGATTTTATTGCGTTTATTATCTCATTTTATACTCCCGACTTTATTTACTCATACTTTACAACATCCATGGTCACGGGACTGAGGTGTTCGATGTCCCAATGCCATAGTCAATCATGACTACCTTCAGGTTAATTGAAGGTCCATGTAATAGTCAACCACGGCTAGCTGCAACTGCTGCTGTATTCTGAAGAAGTGCTGTAAAGTACTCGAAACGCCGGGAATCTATACATCTATACAAATAAATAAAATTGAAGTGTCTGTTTGTAATGTTAAAATAACAGCGTTTAACTCAATGCATATGAATGTATATACGGTACTTATAACAAAAACACAATTTTTAAAATTTTTGTCTGTCTGTCGGTCTGTCTGTCTGTCTGTTTGTTCCGGCTAATCTCCGAAACGGCTGGATCGATTGCAACGGGACTTTCGCTGGCAGATAGCCGATGTTCTAAGGAATAACTTAGGCTACTTATATTTGAGAAAAAGAATTAGGGTTCTGAGCAATATAATTAAAACCCTCAATTACACGCGGGCGAAGTCGCGGCGCACAGCTAGTATAAAATAAGTTAATAAGGGCGATTAAATCCATAAAAACTAGTTTCATTCAAATCCATCAACTAGTTTAAGTTTAAATTGAATACAGACACAGACTTGGATAAACGACTTTTTACACCATTTGGTATATAAAAGTCACATGAAACGACAATTTCCATTATAGTCCTTAGAACTGAAAGCGCTCTTACATTTTAATTTTTCATTCATAATGCATATGAAACCGTATCTGTATTTTCCTGTTCTAAATAAAAATGGATTGTTCGACTTACCCGCTTGTTGTCTCGAAATTTTAACCAGCCGCTGATGACACTGTTATCAATATCAAATCCTTCTTCCTCTTCCAGCTCTCTCCTAACAGGCAAAGGAGAACCACCGGGACTGTCCACTTCCCTCCTCCTCATAACAGGAGTGCATTGTTGTGACAACCTCCCTTCGTTGACAGCGTCACTTCTTCGACCAAGCACGGGAGTAGAGTGTCCGGAGACCCCACCTAAAATACCTCGCCGGTTCAAGAACGGGCTGTCCCATATCGGTCTTTTCGCTGGGGTCTTACATTCGGAGTGTAGGCACAGGGCGTCGAAGTTAGCCAGTTCTACAGACACTCTAGTCTGAAGACCGCTAGGATGGGTTGTTAAAATGGTCTGCTTGGCGACACTACAGTGCCGATGCAATTCGTCTCGCCTCTCCATTTTTCTTGCGTGCCGAAAAGCATTAGTGGTTCACGTGAGTCCCGGGGTGCCCCATTAACCGGACGCCACGCCGTCTCAGCCTCACCTAGAAAGGAATTAAGTATATTTTAGTTATGGGTATAAGTTAACACATTACAAATCGATTAGCGTTACGTTCTAACCATTAAAAGTAACTTAACATGATAAAAACTTAATAAAGTTTTTTATGTTTTTTCCTGTAGAGATCTACTTAAGGATATTTCAGTATATTATGGAATAAGTAGTACCTTTGTTCAAACTTACTCTAAATGTGATTAAAAATATACAACCTAATTATAGAGGCAATGGATTATTTAGTCCACGTTCTTAGGATGTATGTTACGTGATATCTTTACCGATTGTTAAACGATTAAATATTTTTAATAAATACGAGTACAATATAACTCGATGGTGGTACCATTTACATTTTAAGAAATGAATCAATGGTGGTCTCATTTAAGTTTTAAATAGGAGACATAATGTTTTATGTAATATAAACGGCTCCGTGGCGCAGTGGCTTAGCAATGAGTTGTTGCGCTGGGGCCGGGGGTTCGAATCCCGCACTGAACAAGATATTTGTATGGGGCCTACAAATAATTGTTCCGGGTCTGGATGTTTGTCCTCGTGCAATTTATGCTTGTAAACTGCCACCATGATACAGGAGAAAATCCTAGTGTGGTAACGTTTTTATAAAAAAACAAAAACAAAAAAAACGTCGTCACATTTATCACATTTCCTTGAACTTGTGTTGTTGCTCTTGCAGCCTATCGAAAGTTTACTCATAGATTGACTCACATTCTCCACAGTTGCCACGCTTACCAGGTGGGATGGTAGCCGTAGTTTTTATTATTTAGTTGTTATATGAAGACGCTGTTGTCCAACTCCTGATTTGTTTCCCGTAGTGGAAATTTTTACACCGCGGTTACACGGTGTTATTGCTTAAAAGGATCAATAAATACGTATATTTTTGAAAAAGAAATGAACGTTTTGTTCTTAAAAAATTCGTGAGTGTCGTGGAACACTCGGTTGAAACGAAGTTCCTTGCGTATTGATAAACGTATGCATTATATTATTGACTAGCTGTTCCCCGTGACTTCAACCGCGTGTTATTTGGGGTTTTAATTTTTTTGCGCGGAACCCTAATTCTTTTTCTAAATTAAAAGTAGCCTAAGTTACTCCTTGTGACATCAGCTATCCGCTAATGAAAATCCCGTCAAAATAGGTCTAGCCATTTCGGAGATTAGAGGGAACAAACAGACAGACAGACGGACAGACAGACAGACAGACAAAAACTTTAAAAATTGCATTTTTGTTATTGTTATTACCGTATATACTTTCATATGCATTTAGTAAAAAGCTGTAATTTTGACATTACAAACAGACACTTCTATTTTATTTATTTGTATAGATTAACAAATACAAATAAATGAATTACTATCGTCTATTAAAACGAAGTGTCATTTAAAAAAAATATTTCTTTCATGGCAAGATGAGAAAAAGTGCGAGTGAGATGGATATTATTCTATCTCACTTCCTTATTTCGCCGCCAAGACCGTCTACACTATGACACAAGGGATAGTGACGAAAAAATCTTACACTTTTTGTCGCCTAGCTCCCATCCGCTAAACCCGTACCGTACGATTAGGAACTTCGTTCCAAAAACCACTAGTTAAAATAAAAGCTTCTGAAGGAAGATCTCTCTCGGACGATCTGTAACTCTTTGATACACTATCTCCTATCACGCACTGGCTGATGATTTTTTTTCCAGTTTTGTTCCAGTGCTCAACGACCATGCCACCTGAGAGTAAGTGGTGATGAATCCGTAGATATTAAATCGCTCTGTCTTAACGTAAATAATTAAAAATTAAAAATTTTGTACAGCCGACTTCAATATAAGCGACTTCAATATAGGTTATTTAAGAATAACTCAATAACCATTGGTCTGACCTTGATCAAATTCATATGGGACCACACGAGATCTATCAGCTTTCATATAAAAAAAGAATCATCGAAATCGGTTCGCCCAGTACAAAGTTATGAGGTAACACATATAAAAAAAATACGCGTCGAATTGTGTACCGTCTCCTTTTTGGAAGTCGGCAGAAAAAGCATATTCACTCTTGCCTTGAAGTCATCCATTAATTCCTTTTCCTTAAAACTATCAGTCCTACAAGATCAAGACATCTAGGTTTAAATAGATCCAGGCTCATCATATATCATATATCATCTAGGCTCAAATAGATTTACGAGTATCCACTGCCCTAACTTGGACTATTGTTTCAGATCCAAATCATACCAAAACCATCGATCCTGAATGCAATCACTAGATCTCAGGCAATTCCAAACATAGATACTGATTATGCATGACAAAATTGTTGCGCCATTGTGTGTTAACAATCTACTGGTGTTCGATTCACTTAACTCTTGCTTTGAAGACGTCCAGATTTAATTCGGACGGAAATACAGACGATTTTTTACGCAAGATGTATTTTCACACATTATGTCGCACAATATTAAATACATATAACAAAAATCCTACACAAACTTTGTAAAACATATACAAGCAAGTAAAACTTGCACCCTTAAAAATTCGTCAGGATTGCAAAAAGTTTCTTAACGGCGACTAAGTCGCATTAAATGTGCACCAACTTACAAGTAACAATACCCGACTCGTATAACCAACACAATATAAAGCAGGCTCGGTTTTCCGCGTACATTCTTGTTCCAGGTTTTACTGCGGTAACAAAAACGTGAGTTTTTTTTTGTCCAACAAGGTCGTGTTTCGCGTAGCAGGCCTTACAACGCTTCAACCAAGCCCCTCTCGTCCACTAACAACTGAATAATATGAGTCGTATAATTTCATTAAGCGAAATAGACCCTTTTTGGTACAATTAAAGTCGCATAAAGACTGTATATTAGTTTAGATTGGATTCAGCATTTCCCTTTCATCAAAGAGTACTTCCAAATTGAGTGTTTTATTTTCAAAATTGCCTCTTATTTTAATAATTGAGAGGACATAGATCGTCGAACATTTGTTAAGTTTGCCTGCAGCTTCCATCGATGTAAGAAATTTAGAGAAGTATTTATTTATAAAATAAGGGTGACAAACGAGCACAGTCCACCTGATGACAAGTGGATGCTGTGACCCGTAAATATTTTCATCTATTTTTAATTAAGAATCAAAATGAAATTGCGGTGTCACACCTTAATGCTTCAGTTACAGTAAAAAGGGTCTCCGGTTTTCTACACTCACCATACGAAACACAGCAATAAGCTGCTATTTTACGCTGGTACTTTGTAAGAACATGGTCCTTTTCCGGTCTAGCCGACCTATTAGGGCTGTTAATATAATGCAGCAGCCAGATTCTAATACGAATAAAATATTGTTCAAAGAATAAACTTAAAAACTTCGCTCTTGTCGACGAAGTAATTGTCAGTTTATTTTATATTCTGCTCTTTAATTTAAGTTCTTAATTCGCTCTATGACATCACTAGCTTTCTCTTTTAACTGATCTATGTATCCCTTTCGTGGTTTACCTTTTCTTCCCTTTCCCTTTATCTTTCCTTCTCATATGTTCTTAATGATATTTTCGACTCAGTGCAACTGTCCAACCAAGGAATACACCTCCTCTATTCAATCAGTGGAAATTATTGTTTTTTTTTTCTCTTTCTATTCCAATACCTCTTCATTAGTCTTTCTTTCTAACCAGCTTTTTTATTATTCCTACATTTTGAAGGTATCAATTTTGCATCGATCTTTATATATCGATGCCCAAATTTTACAACAAAATAGTATTATACTCCTAATATATGTTTTGATATGTTTTGTTATGTTATTATACGATATGACATTCACTTAGATTAGTGACTAAACAGTAGTAAAGTTAAGGTTGGTTACATCGTATACTTTTACGTGATATAGCCATGCTGTAGTTTTATTAGTAGTATAGTTGTAGCACGAATGGGTCGGCTCGACTGGGGAAGGACCACGCTCTCACAGAATACCAGCGTAAAATAGCAGCTTAACGCTGCTGTGTTTCGTATGGATAGTGTAGAGATCCGGAGACCCTTTTCACTGGAAACGAGGCATTCCATCTTAGTCTTTACGGGTGACGACGTATCTGCATTTTGATTTGTCATCGAGGATAGATGCAGATGTCTATGGGCCGCAGCAACCACTTACCATCAGGTGGAGTGTGTACTCGTTTGTCACCCTTATTTTATGATTGTCTTTTGGTGAATTTGTTATCTCGTGGAACAGGAGCTATTCTTTCAGTTTGTTTATCACAGTTATAGTGTGCTATTCACCTTTCTCAGACACGCAGGTTTCCCACAATGATTACCTTCATCGGCGAACACGTGAAAACCTTACTTAGAATTACAATTGGTACCTGCTGGGATCAAACACGGCTTGCTCGAATACTGTGATATTTAAAACAAGCACTTAGCCCTTTTGCTCGAAACACGAGAACGACTCAATTTTTTTGTTAGGTTAATTTGTATTTTTCACAATACTATAACAAGTCATGAGTAAAGGCAGCCCGATATCAGCTCAAATAATATACAACCGCCTGCCAAGATCGTCATAGTGGCAATCAATGGGGTAGATACATTCAGTAGTGGATTTTTAGAAGCGGTAATGAACGTAAAATATGACTCCTCTATTTCATTCGGCCCTCCGAAGTGGTCGATAGAATCGAATTCGTGACCGAAAATTGCGCCCCTTAATGAAGTTGAGAAGTCTCCATATAAACTTAAAGTTCGCTCTTTGATCGCTTAAAATATTTCACAGCTTTTTCAATTAATCAATTTTAACATTATACATTCTTGAAAAACTTCATAAAATTGAGTGACCGTTGATAACAACATTGAGTGAAGTGATTGGTGATTAGTGTTCGCATCAAACCGTGTAGTGGCGGTGTAAGGATATCCACTACCCCATATCATCCCGTGGGTGTCGTAAGAGGTGACAGGGGGAAACAAATCACGAGATGGGCAGCAGCGTCTTACTAGCGACTAAAAAAAACTGCGGTGGCCAACCCGCTTGCCAAGCGTAGTAACTACGGTAAATATTCCCATTATCAGGCAATCTATGGGGGAGGCCTATGTTCAGCAGTAGACTTTAATAGGCTGTAACGGATGGATGTATAGAAGATAATCTACCAGGAGCACATGACGCACTGAGAGGTGAAATTATTAAATCAACAGTAACATTACAACTATGGCAAATATCCCTCTATGAAGCAATCTATGGGGGAGACCTACGTTCGGCGATGGACTAATAGGCTGTAATGGATGGATGTATAGAAGATAATCTACCAGGGGCACATGATGCACTGAGAGGTGAAATTATTAAATCAACAGTAACATTACAACTATGGAAAATATACCTGTATGTAGCAAACTACGGGGGAGGCCTATGTTCAGCAGTGGACTTTAATAGGCTGTAATGGATGGATGTATAGAAGATAATCTACCAGGAGCACAGGACGCACTGAGAGGTGAAATTATTAAATCAACAGTAACATTACAACTATGGCAAAAATCCCTCTATGAAGCAATCTATGGGGGAGACCTACGTTCGGCGATGGACTTTACTTACTTACTTACTTACTCACGCACAATCCCTGACGGGGTAGCCAGAGAGAACAGATCGCCAAGTGTCACGATCCTTACATACCTCTTTCGCTTCTTTCAGATTCATTATCTTCTTCATACATGCACGTCTAGGTATCCGAGTACTCTTGACCCTCCCCTCTTCGAGCAGTTTGCTCACATGGTCTTCGAAAGTTAGTCTCGGTCTACCTCGACACCTTTTAATATTAACTTTCGCGCTATATATTTTCTTCACCATTCGGTCTTCACTCATTCTCTCAATGTGCCCAAACCATCGAAGCACGCCTTTATCAATTTTTATGATAAGGTCATCTTTCAAACCTGCCATATTGCGAATCTCTTCGTTTCGCTTCCGGTCGGCCATGGTAACGCCGCACATTTTACGAAGAGATCGCATCTCCACTGCATTCAACTTGCTTTTATGCGTCTTCTGGCATACCCAGGTCTCGCTGCCATATAACAAAGTCGGTACCAACACTGCGTTATGTATTGCAAGGCGTGCACTCTTTACTACGCCTTGCCTTTTGACTAACGCAGTCAGGGCACCATTGACTTTGTTACCGGCAGCGACACGCCTGTCCACATCTAAATCACATCTTCCATCCCGGCTAAAAGCACTCCCCAAGTATACAATTTCATTTACCTGTTCTAGACATTCCTGATTTACCCATATTTCACACTTCGTTCTCTCTTCGTCCCTTTTAAATACCAGAACCTTAGTTTTATTAGCATTCAAGCGGAGACCTTTAATTTCACATTCCTCTTTCATACACGTGACTAATGCCTGCAGTTCTGCCTCTGATGGTGCAATAAGCACTGCATCATCAGCATACAGCAGACAATTTACTTTAATGTCACCCAATTACACACCCAAACAGCTATCTTTCAGCTTCTGTAAACAGCTGTCGAGATACAGTATGAACAGCCAGTAAGACATGACACAACCCTGTTTTACGCCCGTTTGGACGCTAAACATGGGTGACAGGTCATGCCCTACCCGCACACAGGCTTTACAGTCACAGTAAAGTGACTGCACAGCCCTTAGCAATCGACCATCCACACCATACCCCGGCAACAGTTCCCACATTTTCTTCCTTACAACCTTATCAAATGCTTTCTCAAGATCCACAAAAGCACAGAAAATCCTCTGGTTAGCAGCCAGAAGCTTTTCCGTGATCATGCGGAGAGAAAACATTTGATGCGTGCATCCTCTTTCAGGTCTAAATCCGCATTGTGCCTTCCATAGAAATCTTTCCGATTTCTCTTGCATCCTACGTGTCAAAACCTTCGAGTAAACTTTACTTGCTAAATTGGTCAAGCTGATCGCCCGATAGCACCCGCAGTCAAAATGTGAACCTTTACCTTTATATAAAGGCACAATGACTGCGGATCGCCAATCATCCGGGACATCCCCCGTCCGCCAGCACAAATTGCACAGCAGATGAAAGCTGTCCCAGACGCGAGGCCCACCATACTTGACCATTTCAGCAGTAACTCTGTCTAGTCCCGCAGCCTTACCACATTTCAAACTTCGAATCGCACGTTCAATCTCTTTCATAGTGATGACCTCAGTGTCATCGAGGTCCGGGTCTGGTGTACCAGTCTCGGCGTCATTCCCGGATCCCTCACTAAGATCATCACACGCATACATTTCTCTATAAAATTCGCTCCATCGCTGCATGACGTCCGATTTGTCTGACAGGACGTCATTAGTTCTCGAAAGCACTTTGTTCATTCTTAAGGCCGTCGCACCACTTCGGGTCCTTCCAACCTCTTTCCAGAAGAGTTTGGAGTTCTCCTTAAAGTTGTGCGACAACCTTTCGTCCGCTTCCATTCTACACCTTTCACGCACTTCCTCAATCAATGCTTTCGTGTGAACTTTTTGCAGCTTGTATCTTTCTTTAATCTTCTCTCTCATATCCTTATCATTACTAGAGGCCAAGTAGTCTAACCATGCTTTCTTCTTCTTCTTTACAGCTTCTTTCACTTCATCATTCCACCATGCATCTCTTCTTTTACTACTGCCTCTTTTAATCGTTCCACACACTTTTTCCGCTGCACTTACCATTCCATCCCTAAGGTTCTGCCATGTTCTTTCCACACATTCATTTCTGCCATCGATGGTGTCAAGCTTTTCGGCAACCCTCGCATGATATTTGTCCCTAGTATCCGCTTCCTGAAGCTTCCAGCTTCGGATGCGACAGACCGACTGTGGTTCTGTTACTGCCGTCCGGTAGCGCCAACCCGCGAACAGACCCCTAAATCTAGTAATCACTAGATAGTGATCCGTTCCCAGGTCAGCACCCCTGAACACTCGCGTATCCATCACCTGTTTTCGCAGTCGGTCATCCACCAGGAACAAATCGATCATACTTCTCTCATTCTTTCTTTCTCTAGTATACATATGGATTTTCTTGTGATTAAACATAGTGTTTGTCACAAGAAGACCCTTTTCCTTGCATACCGCCAGTATAAGCTTGCCAGCATCATTAACCCTTTTATCCCCAAACTTTCCAAGTACCGACTCGTACCCTGGTCGTGCGGTACCAACCCATCCATTCAAATCACCACATACAACAATTCTTTCGTTTCCCCTAGCCAAATCTAGAACTTCTCTTACATTCTCCCAAAACTCCTCCAGCTCAGTGCTGGACGACGAAGCTACCGGCGCATAAACAGCCAAAAGGAATAACTTCGTCAGTCCCAATTTAAAGCGAACCCAGAGAAGTCTTGAGTTCACAACTTTATATTCAGTCATAACATCGACCAACCGAGACGACAGCAACACCCCCACTCCCTGGCGGGCGCTCTCGCTCTCCGGGACTCCGGACCATAGAGCTAACGCCCCGCCAGGGAGCTCTTCAGTACCACTGCTCTTCCGTTTGGTCTCCGACATACACACGACATCTAATTCTCTTTCTTTCATTATTTCGATCAACTCATTCGTCTTATCTCTCATGCCTCCTCTAACATTCCACGTGCCAAATCTGCACTCTGTCCTCCACCTTCCGCCGTGTCGGGCTGTGCGTGACGGGTGGCGGTCCCCATCGCCGCTTTACGCGCTGCATTCCACACCAACGGGGACGAGCTGGTGTGCGTCGCCTTGGGGGGACGCCCTAACCCTCGTTGGCATGGGTGCGCAGCTAAGTAGAATTGCAGCCCTGAAAAGGGCTGGCAGGAGTCGCGACGAGCACGCTTCTACAGTGACCCGGCGATGGACTTTAATAGGGTGTAATAGATGGATGTATAGAAGATAATCTACTAGTAGCACATAATGCACTGAGAGGTGAAATTATCAAATCAACAGTAACATTACAACTATGGCAAATATCCCTGTATGAAGCAATCTATGGGGGAGTCCTACATTCGGCGATGGACTTTAATAGGCTGCAACGGGAACGGTTCGCAAAAAAACCCTGTAGTATTTTTTTTATTACAGCTCATTATGAATTCACTCCTGAACATAGACCTTTTTCATAGATTACTCCTATTCATATATCATACCGGATATCCAATAGTTGCCACGCTTGGGGAACGGGTTGACAACCACAGTTTTTTTTTAAATATATTAATGATTGTTGCTGCCTATTTCTTATTTTTAAGCTTCTCTCTGTCGCTTCTTACGACGCCCACGGGATTATATGTGTTTTTGTATTGTAGCTATATTATAGTTGGAGCACGAATGGGTCGGCTCGAACGGGGAACGACAACGCTCTTACAAAATACCAGCGTAAATCAGCTTAATACTGTGGGTGTTTCGTATGGTGAGAATAGAGAACCGGAGACCCTTTTTACTGCAAACGACGCATAACATGTTAGTACTCAGGGGTGACAACGCATCTGCATTTGGTTCCTAATTGAGTATAGATGTAGATGTCTATGGGTTACAGAATCTGCTTACCATCAGGTGGACTGTACAAATAAATTAATGTCAAAATAACAGTTTTTTACTAAATGCATATGGAAGTATATACGATACCAAGGTAACAAAAACAAAATATTAATTTTTTTCTGTCTGTCTGTCTGTCTGTCTGTCTGTTTGTTCTGGCTAATCTCCGAAACGGCTGGAACGATTTCGACGGAATTTTTATTCGCTGTCAGATAACTGATGTGAGAAGAAGTAACTTATTCTATTTATATTTTAGAAATATAATTAGAATTCCGCGAAACATAATTAAAATCTTAAATTACACGCGGAGTCTCGGGAAACAGCTAGTTCAATGAGAAAGGTAAAAATCACAGCCTAATCTTCATCTAACGTCGACATATTAAAAAGTGTCATCCCTAACATACTAGAAAATGAAAAATAAGTTATACTTAAAAAAGAAACTGAAAATATATTTTAGGTAAACATTACTTTATTTGCTGCCACCCATAAAACCCATACTTAAGAATTCCATATTGAGAGAGCGTTTATAAGCATTTAGATCGTCACCGGCTCTCAGCCTAACCCTAGACATCATGAATAATGTAGCATGATATGCGCCTGCTATAAACGTCTATTATGTAATTTGTCTGT
Organism: Parnassius glacialis; assembly: GCA_033319125.1. Classification (NCBI taxonomy): domain Eukaryota; kingdom Metazoa; phylum Arthropoda; class Insecta; order Lepidoptera; family Papilionidae; genus Parnassius; species Parnassius glacialis. Next base: position 2,568,856 of record JAVANC010000011.1, read on the forward strand.
TTGTCCGTGCCGTGAGCGACAAGCGACAGCTCGCAGATGAGGTCCCGACAGTTGGGACTCGGCAAATATTACTCGTGATTATATTGTGTTATTTTACTAACATTATGTTGTGTTGGTAATTGATTTAAAAATATATTATTGTTTCATATTAAAAGAGATGTTGTAAATGTTTGTAGGTATACATATAACATATTTTTAACAGTGGTAGAGCCACGCGGCAGCTTTTGCTGTCGCACGGATGGGCCGGCTCGAACCGGGGTGGTACCACGACCTCACAGAAAACCAGCGTGAAGTAGAGGTTTACCTCTGCGTTTCGCTTGGTGAGTGCAGGTGGCCGGAGGCCCTTTTTACTGGAAATGAGGCATTCCATCTTAGTCCTCACGGATAACGCATCTGCATTTAATTTGTAATAGAGGATAGATGTAGATGTCTATGGGCCGCAGCAACCACTTACCATCAGGTGGACTGTGTGCTCGTTTGTCACCCTTATCCTATAAAAAATAATAATAATAAGAATTAATTTTTATACGACTTCAAAAAGAAGGAGGTTCTATATTTATGTAAGTATTTTTTATGTTCACCGTAAATAAACTTATTCATACTGATTTAAATGATTCTTTTTCTTTAAAAAGGTCTTAGCTTCAGTGGTGGCCCCCTTTTACATTTGAAGAAAAAATGTTGTCACTTGATGAAACTTCATCTTCATTTGAGTGTTTTGGTTAATCACTTGTACTTGTTTCACAATATTGATTTTACATCATTAATTTACTGACTAAAAAACCTCAATCAAGTTTCGCCACAAGGAATCCTTGGAGTATTTAAAAATAAATAACAAATTTTAAAAATTTATATAATATTCAAAATAAATTTAAAAATAAATATGCTTAACAAAATCACTAAAATAAAAAAATCCATTCCTAAGGGTGGAAAAAGGGGGGATGAAGTTTTAATACAACTATTTAGACGTAATTCTAGTTTTACTTTAATTTTGTGATATTTTTTCGTAACCCAGAAGGGTATAATAATTAATACTTGGATTCAAATAAAACTCGACTTTAAAACCTTCTAATAGGGCTTTAATTAAGCTAGACTTTAATGAATTACGAAATAATTATGAAATTACTTTTTTATTTTCAGTTTATGACTACTCAACACTTCATTTTACTTTTGATCAAATGTTTAATGAGCACAACGGCACTGATTGCATAGATACACAAAACTTATATCAACTAATAATTAAAAATTACTTAAGTAATTATTTTTTTCCTAAATAAAAAATAAAGTTGACTATGGATTACAAAATCCTATTACTAACAAGTAAAATATTTGGTTGTTTGTCACCCTTATTACTAATAAAAAATGTTGTGTGTCGATTTTAAACATAAATTTTCATTAAATAGGATTAAATGATAAGGTTTACAAATTTAATTTATAAGTGTAACTAAAGAGTTATATAAGCTCTTAGCTTGAAGTTGTAATAATATTGTTTAGTTCACTCAAAATGGTTTTTTTATAGGATAAGGGTGACATCTATCCTCAATTACGAATCAAAATGCAGAATCGTTGCCAGCCGTGAGGACTAAGATGGAATGCCTCATTTCCAGTAAAAAGGGTCTCCGATTCTTTACATTCACCAAGCGAAACACAGCAGCGTTAAGCTGCTATTTTACGCTGGTATTCTGTGAGAGCGTGGTCCTTTCCCGGTCTTCTCTTGGTCTAGCCGGAGGCCCGCCCTCCTCATAACATAGTAGCGGAATTCAAAAAGAAATACTACCCCAGGAGGGTACCAACATCCCTGGTAATGGAGAATCCCTCACTGAGCATCCACGGTAAAGCTACCCTCTGAGCATGGGTGCTCAGGCTGATTTTTGCGTATTCTGGGGGGGGGGGGGGGGAGCAAAATCATCTGAACGGATATCAGGTTTCCGTCGATACCTTCTCGACTCTTCGGAACATTGTCTGATCCGGAGTGTGGGGCCACACACGCTCCCCTTGCGGGTGCATTCTACAGACTGCCGCCATGTTTGGAATTATAGGTCGGCAGATTGAGACGGAATGCGGTCTTTCTTTGCATCCTACCCATGGGAGTGGGTTTGCTTTTTGCCGGACGATCCCAGCGCTATTGTCGACTCCATCATTGATGTGGTGCTACAGGGAATGGAATTATTTATTCCATCATCTGTGGTACCCATCGAAGGCAAATCGTTTGGTCGCTGCTGTAAGACTGTATTATGCAGTAAGCTGGAGTGTTATCAGGCCTGGGCTGAGGCTTCGGCGGCTCGGGATATGAAAACCAGCATGCTTAAAAAAGTATAACTTCGCCTCTAGGTCCTTCAGAAGAGCTATTGCCAAGGCAAATCATGAGCAAATTGGCAGAATTGGCGAGAAATTAGTTCGCCTTAATTCGGAAACCCGTGCATTCTGGTCTCTCGTCAAGGCTGTTCAAGAGAATTTCTGTAATCCATCTCTGCACAGGGAGGATGACTCATTGTCCCACGCTGCAAAAAAGAAAGCTGATCATTTAGGCTTCCTTTTTGAGTCCAACTCGACTCTCGATGACAGGGAAAATACACCGCCGACCATCCCGCCGTGTGAGTGCTCTATGCCTGATAATCTTTTTTTTACCTAAGACATAGATGGGCGCAGTTAATCGAGCCCAAGGGGGGAGGAGGGGGGGGATCTGCAACGTTGTTTCTTCTGCATATCAATTATATGTTGCGAATCGGTAACATTCATTGCTATGCGGATGACAGCAATGGTGATGCTCTATAAATCGGCCGTGCAAATATTTACTCGGGAAAACGTCGCCGAGTACCGGAACAAACTTGTGTCTGAAACCGAGTCTTTGCTGAACAAAGTCTCAGATCAGGGGTGACTAAATCTAGTCCAGTTTAATCCTCATAAGGCACAATTTTGCGCGTTTACCACTAAAAAGAACCCCTTTGTTGTATCTCCAAGTTTCAAGGCACAACCCTTGTTGTCACAGCCAGTATCGGAATCCTCGGCGTCGACATATCGAGTGACGTGCAGTTTCGTGGTCACATGGAAGGGAAGGCCAAATTGGCCTGTAAAAAGCTTGGCTTGCTCAGCAGAGCGGGACAGTATTTCATGCCGGCACATCACCTGCAACTTTACAAGGCGCAGATTCGGCCTCACATGGAATACTGTTCCCATCTCTGGGTTGGTGCTCCCCAGTGCCAGCTCCTTCCATGTGATCGCATCCAGAGCAGAGAGGCTTGAATCGCCAACGATCGAGCTCTGTCTGATCAGCTCGATTCACTGCCGCTGCATCTACCACGTGGAGTGCTCTGAGGAATTGATCGAAACAATTTCAGCCACTCAATTTCACCATCGCACATAGCGACAAACTCGCGATATCATCCATACCATTTGGATGATTGGCGGTCCACCACTGTGCTATTTAGAACTTTTCTTTCTTGCACAACTTTCTTGTGGAATAAATTACCACCAGCGATTTTTCCGGACCGATACGACTTAGGGTCCTTTTTTTTATAGGATTAGGGTGACAAAACGAGCACACAGTCCACCTGATGGTAAGTGGTTGCTGCGGCCCATAGACATCTACATCTATCCTCTGTTACAGACAAAATGCAGATGCGTTTTCACCCGTGAGGACTAAGATGGAATGCCTCATTTCCAGTAAAGAGGGCCTCCGGCCACCTGCACTCACCAAGCGAAACGCAGAGGTAAACCTCTACCTCACGCTGGTATTCTGTGAGGTCGTGGTACCACCCCGGTTTGAGCCGGCCTATCCGTGCGACAGCAAAAGCTGCCGCCTGGCTCTACCACTGTTGATTTCCTTCAAGAAAAGAGCCTACTCTACTACTGGTGTTGCAGTTGTTCGTGGGTGGCGGTAGTCACTTTACCATCAGGTGAGTCGCGTGCTCGTTTTCCACCTCTCCTATAAAAAATACAGCTGCAGCATGGCTGTACCACGTAAAGGCACAAAAATTAAGCACTTAACACTTTCACTGTCCGGTTTTCAGACACAATAGTAAGACAATAGCAGTGACCTATATATAGTGCACGGGACAGCCAAAGGTTAATACAAGTGAAAAGCGACTTCAAAAATCTAAAAAGAAATAAATAGTTTCAAATTCAAATTCTTTATTTGCTAGTAAATAGGTACAAAAATATTTTGTTCTTGGTGTTATAAAACAATGTGTTGAGAAAACCTATTTAGCTGTTTTCAACAGCATGCAAATGTCCAAAAGTTTTTTATATGATAATTAGTCTCTAAACTTAATCTAAAACACATAACTAAAAACATCCTTTTACAAAATTTATAAATAAATAAATTAATATAAATTAATTAATTCATGCATCGACAACTTAATCACTACAATTTAAAAACTCATTTATTGTGTAAAATGTTTTTTCTACCAGCCATCGTCGTAGTGAAATTTTAAACTTGTGGTATGGTAATTGCTTAATATGTGAGGGTATTTTATTATAAATAGTGTTGCACATTGCATAGCTATTTTTTGAAAGCGCTTACTTTTTGGAATTGTGTCAAGTACTAGTTTATCTGGGTTCCGTAAGTTAATTTTTGTAACATCTTTAGCTTGTAAAAACATGTGCTTGTTTTGCTTTACAAATTTGCCAACCTCAAATATATAGAGGCAAGGAAAAGGAAGTATGTTTAAACTCTTAAAATAAGGCTTGCATGATGTGTCCGATGGGATGTTACTTATAGCTCTAATACAGCGCTTTTGAGCTAAAAATACTTTTTGACAGTCTGTGCCATTACCCCACATTAAAAGTCCGTATCTGATAACAGATTCTACATATGCAAAATATGCTGTGATCGCAGTGTTTTTGTTTGCTATTTTTGTCAATTTATGTAACGCGTATACAAATCTGTTAATTTTGTTACTCACTTTATGGATATGTTCTTTCCAATTTAGATTTGAGTCTATAATTAAACCTAGAAATGTCGTACTAATAGCGTTCCGCAGAAGTTGTCCATTATATTCTATATTTATGTCAGAATTTAAGTTATTAAAATCAATAATATTTGTTTTACTTAAATTAACATGTAGGTTATTTTTATTGAGCCATTTATTTACTGAATTAATTGTTTTAACTATGTCCCTTTTGTGTTGATCAAATGTACTTTTTTTACTAGTCGTAATCGTCACCGAGATGTCATCTGCAAATAAAGTAATTTTGTAGTTGGAGATATTAGGTAAATCATTTATGTATAATATAAACAACAATGGTCCGAGTATACTACCTTGGGGAACACCGAAATTGTTGTTTTTGAATTCTGATCTATATACCTGAGCTATGTTCTTAGAATTTAATTGTGTTATTTCTACACACTGTGACCTATTTTTTAAATAACCTTCTAGCCAACTTAATGCAGGTCCCCTTATGCCGTTAGCCTCTAGTTTGATAAGTAACTGATCATGTGAGACGCGATCGAAGGCTTTCGACATGTCAAGAAATACTACAGTAGTATAGTTTCTTTGATTTAAATTTTGCAAGACGTCCTTCACTAATGTAAACGCAGCATGTGATGTGGATTTATTTTTTTGGAAACCATGCTGATTTTGTTTTATCACCTTAAATTTACTGAAAAAGGAAGTAAGTTGGTAATGCATCACCTTTTCAAATACTTTTGAGAGGACTGGGACTAGTGCAATTGGTCGATAGTTGGTTATATCACTTTTATCTCCCTTTTTGTATAAAGGTTTTACTATTGAAAGTTTTAATTTATCAGGAAAAGTTCCTGACTCTAGTGAGAGATTTATCAGGAATGCTAATATTTCACTTATTTCATCCTAACACGATTTAATTATTTTAGTACATATGGAATCATAGCCTTCAGATTTTGTGTTGTTTAAAGACATGATTGTTTTTTTGATAATATTCTCATTTATAGGAGTCAGAAAAATTGATTGGGGTAATTTCATGTCAGTTGTATTTTCTATTTTATAATTTATTTGGTTTGTTGCGTTAATGAAATAATTATTTATAATAGATGCCATTTCAGCAGGTTCCGTTACCGCCTTTCCATTATTCATTATTTTATTTATGTAGTTTTTAGTATATACACGATTAGTTTCATTTTTTATAATTGTCCAAGTAGCTTTACATATATTTTTACTATTCAATACAAATTTATTGTTTGTTGTTCTTTTTGCAATGTTTATACATTTTTTTAATAGTCTATCGTAATTTATATATTTAATTCGATCAACAATTTTTCTAGTCATATAAAACTTGTATCGAAGTTTTCGTTTAGTTCTACAACTTTTTTTAAGCCTTTGGATATCCATATTAGTTTAGTAAATGTTTTGGTTTTTAATTTTATTTTAGGAAAACATAGTTTATAGAGTAATGTGAAAAGGCTAAAAAATTCTTCAAACGCTGTATTTAAATCAGTCTGAGTATAAACTTTACAAAATGAAATGCATTTTAAATATTTTTTAAATCTGTCTATATTTTCTTCAGAATAGTGTCGAATATATTTATATATTGATTTTGGTGTGATGTTCTTGTTACTTTTCGCAGTAAACTTTAATACCTTTGCAGTATCGTGATCTGACAGCCATAATGAACGCACAGATCCAATTGCTTCATCAATGTTACTTATAATAAGATCAAGACACGATTTGCCTCTAGTTGGTTGTTTTATATCAAAGTGAAGGTTATGTTTTATCACAATATCCTTAAGACACCTGGTGTATTGACTGGGTTCAAGTATATTAATATTTATGTCTCCAGTAATAATTATCTTCTTTTTTGAATGTTTTAATATATATTTACTAATAAGTAAGTCAAATTTATCAAAAAAATATTCCAAATGACTTTTAATTTTTGACGGAATTCTATATATGCAAACAGTTATTAAATTATTATTAATAAGGTTTATTGCACAACACTCAAAGTGGTAAGCCATAGCAAGTGTATCAAAGTACTCTATTTTCTTAAATTCAAGACCTTTTTTTACTAATATACAACTACCCCCTCTTTTGGATGATCTTGAATATGATGTAGCTAACTCATAATTATTTATGAGTATAGTTTTTTCTTCACCAGATTTCACAAATGTTTCGGTAAAACATAGTACGTCGGGATTAATATGGTTTTTTATCTCCAAAAGGGTAATTTAAGTTTTCACCTAATCTAATAGGTTCTGATGTCGTTGCTAAGATATATTGTAAAAATGTCCTCCAGACAAAATGTCAGTCACGACGTCTCAACGGAGACTAGCTATCTGCGCTGGACAAGATTATAGTGCCCAAGTGTTTGCGCAAGCACAGGTGCACTCTCTACTCCCCCACTGCGATAGTCCGACGGGACGGTAATCCAACCCGACCAGAAAGAGATTAGGCGTAGGACCTACGACTTTACATGCTTTCCGTGGCACGGGGTTGTAGGCTTTCTGAGTCCGGGCTGCTACTAAGTTTCTTTATAGAAAACCCCAATTACTGAATTTGGCCTGACCCGGGATTCGAACTCAGTACCATAATCAGCAACCGCGTTTACGACCACTAAACCAACAAGGCAGTCATAGACATAGTTTATCAAAGATAACTTGAGACATATGTAGTGTACCCAAGAATTAAATCCTCGACTTCAGAATCTACTAAATTATGTAGAAATTGTTTGCTTCGTTTTGGTTTTCAAATTCAAATTCAAATTCATTTATTTGCGTTTTTGAAGCCAAATGTCTCTTTTTTGAAATGTCATTTTATATTTACCGTAGAGTATAGACGAGTATACTCTCACAGTGATCCCAAATAAATTTCTAATATTGTATATAAATTCAGCATAGATTTTATTTTTGAACTAATGACCCGTCCCGGCTTCGTCTGGATAGATTACATTAATGTGGCGTTAATTTATCAATTTTTAATTATTCCAAAAAAAACTTTAAGTTTTTTAGACAAAATGTAGCCTAAATCTTTTCAGGCATTGCTCCTTAATGTTTCTTAAAGTTTCATCACAATCTGTTTAGCCACTTCAAAGATTAGTCCGAACAGACATACAAACAAAATTTTCAAAAATGGTTGTTTATCTGCTGACTTCCAAAAAGAAAACGGTACTCAATTCGAGTGTATGTTTTTTTTATGTGTGTTACCTCATAACTTTGTACTGGGCGAACCGATTTCAATGATTTTTTTTTTTATATGAAAGCTGATAGTTCTCCTGTGGTCCCATATGAATTTGATCAAGGTCAGACCAATGGTTATTGAGTTATTCTTAAATAACCTATATTGAAGTCGCTTATATTGAAGTCAGCTGTACAAAATTTTTAATTTTAAATTATGTCTTAATACTATGCAAAAACCCCCTAAGATTAACAGAAACCAGCTATTTCAATGTTTCGGACTGACACTTCCATTTTATTTATAAGTGTAAACAAATAAACTTGAAAAATTCAGTAACACAATAAGATTTATAAAATGCATTGATTAAATACGAATTAATTCCTGATCAAAATACAAAACAGTCGGTTTCGATACGATGCGATGTGCAGTTTATCACCCGCTGAACACTGCAGTGTGGACTATGCAGGCGACGTATACTGCGAAATCAACATTACACGAGTACTGTCCATTGCATTCGTTCAAAGGATTACGCTAGCCTAGAACTATAGCTAGACTGCATTGAATTTTAAATAATTAATGTAACACACGTCCTTATATTTACTCAATTTTCTGCCGACTTCCAAAAAGGAAACGGTACTCAATTCGACTGCACGTTTTTTTATGTGTGTTACCTTATAACTTTTTACTGTGTGAACCGATTTCGATGAGTCTTTTTTTATTTGAAAGTTGGTGATTTACATGTGTTCTTATATGAATTTGATTAAGGTCAGACCAATAGTTTTTGAGTTATTCTTAATAACATATATTGAAGTCGGCTATATAAAATTTTTAATTTTAAATTATATTAAAGCTAACTGGAAAACTAATGATTGTGTGGGTGTTGTAAGAGTTGCCGTGTAGTGTCGATCATATCGCCCCGTAGATATCATAAGATGTGACAGAAGGAAACAGATCGATGATCAGCAGCGACATCCTAATACTCCTAACAAATAGAAAATAAATAATTAAAAATTAAAAATTTTGTACAGCCGACTTCAATATAAGTGACTTCAATATAGGTTATTTACGAATAACTCAATAACCATTTGTCTGACCGTGATCAAATTCATATGGGACCACACGAGAACTATCAGCTTTCGTATAAAAAATAACCATCGAAATCGATTCGCCCAGTACAAAGTTATGAGGTAACACACATAAAAAAACATACACTCGAATTGAGTACCGTCTCCTTTTTGGAAGTCGGCAGAAAATCAAGACTTAAAATATAAGGACGTGTGTTACATTAATTATTTAAAATTCAATGCAGTCTAGCTATAGTTCTAGGCTAGCGTAATCCTTTGAACGAATGCAATGGACAGTACTCGTGTAATGTTGATTTTGCAGTATACGTCGCCTGCATAGTCCACACTGCAGTGTTCAGCGGGTGATAAACTGCACATCGCATCGTATCGAAACCGACTGTTTTGTATTTTGATCAGGAATTAATTCGTCTTTAATCAATGCATTTTATAAATCTTATTGTGTTACTGAATTTTTCAAGTTTATTTGTTTACACTTATAAATAAAATGGAAGTGTCAGTCCGAAACATTGAAATAGCTGGTTTCTATTAATCTTAGGGGGTTTTTGCATAGTATTAAGACATAATTTAAAATTAAAAATTTTGTACAGCCGACTTCAATATAAGTGACTTCAATATAGGTTATTTACGAATAACTCAATAACCATTTGTCTGACCTTGATCAAATTCATATGGGATCACACGAGAACTATCAGCTTTCATATAAAAAAAATAAATCATCGAAATCGGTTCGCCCAGTACAAAGTTATGAGGTAACACACATAAAAAAAAAACATACACTCGAATTGAGTACCGTCTCCTTTTTGGAAGTCGGCAGAAAATCAAGACTTAACAATATTAATTATTGTTCAATGTTAAGTCAATATGCACATATATTTTATTTATACCAAATACACGATTACCCTATAATATAAGCAATGAAACATACATAAATACTTCTAATAAATTAATATAATGAAAATAGCAATTACTTAAATAAAATTAAAAAGAAACGAATAAACGGAGTAGAAAAGTATGTAAGACACAGTAAATAATTTTTCAATAAGTTGACTTTTGAATACTAAGTATTTTTTGTAGTTATATTTAAACAAACCGATTGAAGCTAATAAAAAGGATACCGTCTCCTTTTTGGAAGTCGGCAGAAAACTACACCGGCCAAGCGTGGAAAGTATAGCAAATATCACCTTTATGAGGCATTCTATGGAGAGGTCGATGTTTAGCAATGGACTTTAATAGGTCGTAACGGTAACGGTTACGATGCATCCGCCAAGATGTGGTGGTGGCATAAGAAAACCAATCATTTTATTGTAATCGCGGTCGGCGGCTTTCGTGGGCTCGAGAGCATTTACCACGGAGTGACGAACAATGGTCTTTGGTGCTGTTCACCGATGAGTCCAGGTTTGAGTTTCATCCGGATTCCACACGGAACTCCAGGAGAGTTAGCCGTCTACGGCACCCTCAGGTGGTCCACTCATATCACGACGGGACAATCATGGTGTTGGCAGGAATTCGTTTTGGCGGACGAACTTAGCTCGTTTGAATCCAAGGCAGCATGACTGCACAAATATACCACGAGGAGGTAGTAAAGCCTGTTATTGCCCACACAGAATCCAAATGGATCAGGAATTTCTATTCGTGCACGATAATGCCCCTTGTCATTTGGAGCGGCTGGTGTCGGCCGCTCTCTGAAACCACGATATTCAAGTTTTGGATTGGACTGCACAGTCGTCCGACTTAAATCTTTGAGAAAAAGCTTTGAGAGATTTCCCGCCAAATTTGACAACGGAACAACAACTTTACGAACACTTTACACGTGTTAGAGCCATGCTGCAGCTATATTAGTAGTGTAGTTGTAGCACGAATGGGTCGGCTCAACCGGGGAAGGACCACGCTCTCATAGAAGATGAATGGAGAGAACCGAATACCCTTTTACTGGACACGAGGCATTCCAACTTAGTCCTCACGGGTGATAACGCATCTGCATTTTGATTCGTAGTCGAGGATATATGTATATGTCTATGGGCCACAGCGACTACTTACCATCAGGTGGACTGTGTGCTCGTTTATCCTATAAAAGAACATGGGACGTTATAACGCAGCAAGGCATTGACAATTTAATTTTAGTACACATAACTCATAACGATTATCGTTCTCAAAATTTATTCTCTATTTGCTTTTTACCTCCAGACTGATATCTTCAGTCGAAAATTAAATTTTTAACCACCTTTTATATCTATGCCAAATCTAAAATTTTAATATCTATACAAAATACGCTCAGGTAAAAATTATATGAGACACAAACACCACATCGATACGAGTACACTGTAGTACAATAGAGAACATCATCAACGTATTCAAAGTCAATTAAATACGCATTATTAAAAACAACTCAAAAACTACTGGTCAGATCTTGATCTAATTTATATGGGACTACATGAGAAGCACCAGCTTTCAATTTAAAAAAAAAATCATCAAAATCAGTTCACCTAGAAAAAAATACAGACGAACTGAGAACCCCCTCCTTTTTTGATGTCGGTAAATAAATAGCCTTTTCACGGTGTCGTTTTACTTACTAAAACAATCCATATAGTAGTGAAAATTTATTCCCTTTTACAAGTCCACGTCAACAAATTATGGTAATTTCCTGTTAGTTTAGACAAAAAGGCATGTCCGCTGTGAGTAATGACAGTCATATAATGGTTACCGTATTTGTACAAATTGCATGTAAAAACGGTTTTTACCGTCCACTGACTGCCTCGAATCACTAATAGATAATTATGACAGTTAAATCGTAGCTTGCGTCGTCGTAAACTACGATTTGTTTTAAACTAGAGCCCAATGACTTCGTCAATCTTACTTAGCGGTACCATGTAGCGACATCTATGGAAATGTATTAAAGAAAGAACGATGTATTTAGCGCGTCAAATTTTCATATCGATATACATCGCAACCGCTTCCGTAGATAGATAATAGATGGCGCTAGAGTAGTCAAGTGAGCTCGGCCACGGTCCTTATTGCTTTGTAAGAGAGACAAGCGACCCGCTCTAGCTTCGCATGTGTGGGAACTATTAATGTGAAGTTATTTAGATTTTAAATAACCATCAGAAAATTTTAATTCAATTTTTCGATTGATCAAATAAAACTCCATATTTTTAAAAAATGCTCTCGTGCTGTTTGTGAAATTTCATCAGAATCGGTTCTGCTATTTCGAAGATTAGCCCAGACAGACAGACAGATAAACAGATGTCTTACTAGCAAGTAACCCCTGAGCTTAAAAAAAGCTTATTACAGTGGTAGAGCCAGGCGGCAGCTTTTGCTGACTACTACGACCTCACAGAATACCAGCGTGAAGTAGAGGTTTACCTCTGCGTTTCACTTGGTGAGTGCAGGTGGCAGAAGGCCCTTTTTACTGGAAAGGAGGCATTCCATCCTAGTCCTCACGGGTGAAAACGCATCTGCATTTTGATCTGTAACAGAGGATAGATGTAGATGTCTATGGACCGCAGGAACCACTTACCATCAGGTGGACTGTGAGCTCGTTTTTCACCCTTATCCTATAAAAAAAAGCTGAGTATTCCTATATTACAAACAAACACTTTAATTTTATTTAAATGTATACAGGATTGCGATAAAGTTATCACATTAAATGACAATACTTATCCTACATAACGTTCTTTGAACATACACAAATCATAAAGTTCATAACAATTTACATTCTAGTCGCAATAACCCTTTTTTCGTCTTTTGTCTAATTACCTATGAACGGGAAAGTATAGGTAAATAATTATCTATGTTGATGCCGCGTAAGCACCGCGTATCTGCCGCATCATTGCCGCTTTTACATGTCACTTCAGGTCAATAAACTAATATTATCAAAGCGATTCATTTCGTGTAAATTTTTACGGTATTTATTTTGTTTGATAGATGATTTTTTTATTTTTGATAAAATTGTTTATTTTATTATTTTACTCGACATATATGAACTTGTATATACCGCTGTATTATTTAATGTGATAAACTAATCGCCACCCAGTATATATAGATTTCGACATATCCGAAGTCCATTGGTAATTCATGTTCGATGTTCGTTTTTATCGTTTCGATCAGTTTTTCAATTTTCATAGTAGCATCAAATGTGACATTATTTCAGTGGCTCCTTGAAGTTCTAGTGTTCAATATCGATAGATCTGTAGAAATGTAGAGTAAAGAAACTATATAACTATTTTTCCTTCTTACTCATTCTCTTTCTCACTCACACGTCTCATTCTTAACTGACTTTAAAAAAGGAGTAGATAATTCGTCACAATATGTTTTTAAGTTGTTAAGCGAGAATTATTTACAAAGTTGTTCGATTTCAATGATTCTTTTTGGAAAGAGGGTACCTCTGGGGTGGTTGCATATAAATTTGGTTAAGATCTGATGATGGGATCCGTGGGAAAATCATCAAACTCTTCAAATTGGTAAGGCATCTGCGTGACATATGGGTGATTAATTTTTACCGCATCAACCGATTTCGAATATTATTACTTTTTGAAGGTGGTATTCACTCATTCTACAGAGTGAATGGAAACGTTGATATCCCAAGCATTTACTACGTGGTAAAATAAAGACCTTCAGTCTTTATAAGTGGTAGAGAGCCATGCTGCAGCTATATTAGTAGTATAGTTGTAGCACGAATGGGTCGGCTCGACCGGGTAAGGACCACGCTCTCACAGAATACCAGCGTAAAATAGCAGCTTAACACTGCTGTGTTTTGTATGGTGAGTGTAGAGAACCGGAGACCCCTTTTACTGGAAATGAGGCATTCCATCTTAGTCCTCACGGGTGACAACGCATCTGCATTTTCGTTTGTAATAGACGTTTGATGTAGATGTCTATGGGCCACAGCAACCACTTACCATCAGGTGGACTGTGTGCTCGTTTGTCACCGTATCCTATTAAAAAAAAACTCCATTGCGTGCACGATCCCTTAACCATTTGTGCGAGAATATTGCGTACGTTTCCAGTGATCGAGCGATTCTGGATTTTATCGACCGTGTCCCAATAAAGTAATCAATTGGTTGGTTAACTTAAACGTGATTCAGTGGTTCTTATATCAGGGTTATTTTCTTTCTCTCTTTTTTTTTGTAATCAACTAGTAGACAATCTACTTTTGAAAATAGATCTCTCCTACGGTCATACCGTACGGTATAAAAGTCTACTGCTAAACGTTGGCCTTTCTCATAGATCTTGTTTTTCTTTTAATATTATGCTGCCAGTTTGCAGTTGCTTGGCAAGCGTATAAGCAACCACCGTTTTTTTATATTATGAATTACCACCGTAAAATGGGGTGAATAGACACAACTTTCAACTTCTACACTGTTTTTCTTACATATATTTTATATAAGCTGATAATAAAATATTTTAATATTGTCAGTTTTGTTGTAGTTTATCGAATAGAAATGCTTCAAACAAGTAAAAACATGCAAATTCGTTGTATTTTAGAAAAAAAAGTCTGTTTCTATATACCGCGAATCCGGGGCTAATAGATACGACATAGAGGTGAATAGCGAAAAAAGGTTGTCAAATTTGCTTTGTTTGTAGTATGTAGGTGTTGTGAATCAAATGAAAGAAAACATAACTACATCAAAATTGTCATTATAAAAAATAATTAGTTAATAAATCTGATATTTATACAATTCCATATTGTATAAATTAAAAATATCAGAGTAATATAATTTAACTGCTTTGCAGCATAAACATTTCCGACATAAAGCCATTAGATAAATAATTCCTAATATTTAACATTTCCATAAATATTTAACATATTTTTTTTAAGTAATGAAAATAAAATTTAAAAAAATGTTTCAAAGTTTGTTAAACTATATAACACTAATTATAATACTACGTGTTTTGATTAATAACCTTTGGTTATTTTAAGTTGTAGGTACAAGACGAGATTAAAAATCACTATTACTTATTTATGAAATTACGTAACCACTAAACATAAATGTAAATTGACATAGTATTGGGACTTGAAGCTGAAAACTCGCGTCACACCTATTCCACACCGCTTAGATACTTTTTTAACTCCTATACCGAGCGTCTCTGGTAAACAACAAAATACAAATATAATGAATGATACCTTCATGATGATTACCTACTAGATAAAACTAAATCATATGAGCACACTAAGTATATTTACTGCAGGAACTTCTATCTGGTGTAATGGTAAAACGTCAAGTATTTAGAATTTTAATGTATAACAAATATCAAAATTTAACATTTATAATAGAAGACTTTTAAATACCTATAATATTATGTTTAAAACGTTTTTTTTATTTTAGTTTCAATTAACTACTTAAATTAATTTATATAGTAAGTAAATGGTGAAAATAGTTTTGACAACTCTAAAAATCAAGTTTCTATTAACCCCTTTTACGTTTCTTATAACCGCTCATTCGTATCTATTCACCACTTTCATCGTTTCTATTAACCCCCAAAGGCGTTCCTATTCACATCTCAGCGTTACTATTCACCTCGAATTCGAGAAAAAATACCAGTATCCTGATTTTACTATTTAAAAGAATAAAATCGTTCAATATCGATATTCATATTTGTATTAATAATAGATGAGAAACTCAACTCCCTCAAAAAAAATTTTCAACAAGGAAACACTGAAGAACTTGATGTTTAACTAAAAGTTTTACAAAGCATAAAACCACTTGTACTCACGCGTTTATAATAACCGCCCTTTTCTTTACCGTCATAAAAATTGACACTAATATAAAGGTTACCAAAATAAAGGGAAAATATTGGCAAATAATAAACAGTAGTAATAAACCGACGTTCCCGAGCTGTAGACAAACCTATAGAAAACTTTATCAAATAACCAGACTTGTGTCTATTCACACCGCGATTTCTATTCACTCCATTTTACGGTACCAGGAAGATGCATCCATCCACTGTTTTAGATTTTCCTCTGACACTTCTTACGACACTTATGTTCGGATTTGGGGTAGTAGTGGTGGTTTCTGAATATCCTACAGAACTTGGTTTGGTTTGATACTTCTTTCAGAAGGAAGACAGATATTTTGAAACAGTAGTAGATTATAAAATATATTTATTATTATTATTTTATTATTTTAACAATGGTAGAGCCACGCGGCAACTTTTGCTGTCGCAGGGATGGGCCGGCTCGAACCGGGGTGGTACCACGACCTCACAGAATACCAGCGTGAAGTAGAGGTTTACCTCTGCGTTTCGCTTGGTGAGTGCAGGTGGCCGGAGGCCCTTTTTACTGGAAATGAGGCATTCCATATTAGTCCTCACGGGTGACAACCCATCTGCATTTTGATTCGCAAACGAGGATAGATGTAGATGTCTATGGGCCGCAGCAACCACTTACCATCAGGTGGACTGTGTGCTCGTTTGTCACCCTTATCCTATAAAAAAAATATTGACGTTCGACTAACTAATTTCTATTTCCTTACGTCGATAAACAAAGAGTTTTCATTTCATTTCCAGCAATACAAAACAATTCTTCGAAATATTTCGCTTGATCAAAGATCTGTTCTCATACTCTTACGAACCGATAAACATATATCGTTAATACGCCAAATGTAATGAGGCGACAACTAGATACTGATTTAAGACAACTGAATGTTTGTGGGAACGCAAACCCTTCTCACTCAAGCGAGAATATTAAATACGTTCTCGTTCTTGGGCAATATTGGAATTCACAGGCAGTTAAACGGAAACACACTTGAATATAGTATTTCTTCAAAGGCGTAGAAATAGAAATAGGAACGTTTTATATTGAATATAAAATATTAATATTGAAAGTCACTCTTATAGTTGATTTACCACAGATTCGGAAAATACCTCTGTACTGGGAAGAATCATGAAGAAACCACGCGGGACATTTCCTTTAAAAAAGAAGTTTTCAATATTTTAATATGTTACATAATTAAAGACACAAAAGGAATTGGAAATAGCTTGGTAGCAATCACCTCATTCCCAGGGGTTATTATCATGCACAAATTTTTTAATATTACCTAGTAACGTAGTTTTGAGATTCTCTTTTATACGTGGTAGATCCATGCTGCAGCTATATTATGAGTCTTCTCGACCGAGGAAGTATCACGCCCTCCCAGATTACTAGCGTAAAAGAGCAACTTACTGCTGAGTTTCGAATGGTGGGCGTAGAGAACCGGTGATCCTTATAGAGCATTTTATATAAATCCTCAAGAGTGACAACGCATCTGCATTTTGATTCTTAATCGAAGATACGTGTAGATGTCTATGAGTCACAGCATCCACTTACCATCAAATGGACTATATGTCCGTTTGGTACCCATATTCTATAAAAATACTCTATTTTTGATACAGTTAATATGACAAATAAAATTTAAAAAAATATATAACTTTGAATTAGATGGCGAGTACAGAAAACCGGAGATCTTTTTTACCGGTGACGACTCATTCTAACTCATCTGGGGTGTCAATGTATCTTTATTTTAAGAGTATAAACAGAAATGACTACCGGTGGACTTGTGGTTTCCATTCACTTCTTTTTTTTCCCTTTCTTTTGCTCTTAACCATTGCTTAGGCCAGTTGTAATATTTAAAAAAAAGAATTTTAGTGCCGTCATGAATATTATTAATACTTCCAATAACTACCTAAGTAAAATTATATCGGCAATATTTTGGAGACTATTTTTTGACATAGGTGTTATCCAAATCGACTGCGCACTACAAAAGCGCCTTAAGCCATATTGCGGGCTTCAAAAAATGTACACCCATTTTATGTCAATTCATGTCCAACTATTTGAGTGTGTAATAGTGTGTTTACGCGCATGTGTGTGTGTGTGTGTGTGTGTGTGTGTGTGTGTGTGTGTGTGTGTGGGTGTGTGTGCGTGTGCGCGTGTGTGTTTGTGTGTGTGTGTGTGTGTGTGTGTTTGTGTGTTTGTGTGTACATTATGTTATTACACATTCAAGATAATACGTAGCAGAAATTATACACAACAATATCCATAGTCTATCTTCATTTAATAGTTAACAAATCAACCCATCAAATTACCTGCTAACAAAACTAATAAATTAACAGACGTATACGTACGAGCATGTTCAGTTAGAACGTGAAATTGATCTCTGCCCTTTGTATGCAAACTTTGATTTGCTATGCAGAAACTAGACCACGTTTACTAGACTAATATCAACTTTAAATAAATATATAAATTACTCTATCGACACCCGAAACAAAAAGAGCTGATGATCTTCAAAAGGCTGAACAGATTTTCTTGACATAGCTAAGAACACTCTCGATTAAGACACTTTTCGAACAAAAAAAAAACACAGACACAGTGATACCACAGACAGACACACATATACACATATACACAGAACACAGATACACGCTACAAATTTATAACACCCCTCTATTTTCGTGAGGGTAAATAAAAAGAAGTAGATCAACGAATTTAAGCAGTTGAAGTGAACTTGACGCATCTTCAATATATTTCCAATTTGTTAGATAAACTTTTGTCTAGGGCTAGGGCGTTCTTTGCCAAATTTTTTACTTAATTTTGCAGCATAAATTACCTTTGTCACTCTTTCCATATTCATTTTTTTGATTCGATATGTGATCCACTACTCCGTAATAATTTAATGTTTTTAAGATACTTAGAAAAACTTGCCTACTGTCACGATCTTAAACATGTATATTTTTCAAAAAATTAAAAGCTCTAAATCAATCTGTTTTTTTTTTATAGAAGAGAGTGCAAGCAAGCATGCGGCTCACCTGATGGTAAGTGACTACCGCCACCCATGAACAACCGCAACACCAGGGGAATCGCAGATGCGTTGCCGGCCGTTTAGAAAGGTGTAAGCTCTTATATTGAAGGTCCCTAAGTCGTATTGGTCGGGAAAAATCGCCGGTGGTAAACCAAGCATTTTAGAGGCCATTTTGGCCTTCCCTTCCAAGTAACCACGAAACTGCACACTATTCGATATGTCGACGCCAAGGATTCCGATGCTAGCTGAGGCAGCAAGGGGAGTGCCTTGAAACTAAGGAGATTTTTTTTATAGGATACGGTGACAAACGAGCACACAGTCCACCTGATGGTAAGTGGTTGCTGCGGCCCATAGACATCTACATCTATCCTCTATTACTAATCAAAGTGTAGATGCGTTGTCACCCGTGAGGACTAAGATGGAATGCCTCATTTCCAGTAAAAAGGGCCTCCGGCCACCTGCACTCACCAAGCGAAACGCAGATGTAAACCTCTACTTCACGCTGGTATTCTGTGAGGTCGTGGTACCACCCCGGATCGAGCCGGCCCATCCGTGCGACAGCAAAAGCCGCCGCGTGGCTCTACCACTGTTAACAGAAGTACGATACGATACGATAAAGGGGTTCTTTTTAGCGGTAAACGCGCAAACTTGTGTCTTTTGGGGATTGAACTGGACTAGATTTAGTCGCCCCCAATCCGAGACTTTGTTCAGCAAAGACTCGACTTCAGACACAAGTTCTCGGTACTCGGCGACGTTTTCCTGAGAAATATTGGCTCGGCTGGTATATAAGGCATCACCAGTGCTGTCGTCTGCATAGCAATGAATGTTATCAGTTTGCAACATATCATTGATATGCAGGAGAAACATCGTTGGTGATAGCACGCAGCCTTGTGGAACACCAGCGTTGATAGGCTTGAAATCACAGAGATTTTAGGGATCGGGTGGACAAAAGCCGTCTTCTATGATTTTGAGACTACTCTTAGGAAGTAGAAGTACCGAAAGAGACTTGTTAGAGCCGGTGCCAACTCTGGAGCATACGTCCTCCGCACAATTGGGAGAATTCCGTCAGGCCCACTCGACTTGTGGATGTCCGTGTGCCTCCTGGGAGAGGAGTACTTTGCGAACCGAGCTCTGTGTGAACAGGACATCCAGCATGGAGCACTGACGCCGCAGGATCAAAGAAAGAACCTCGCAGATCGGCTCAGTATTCACTTTGGCAAAGTAACTAGGTGTGTCAGACCATATGCCAAGGCAAAATCATAAACATATCTCCCTACAGATCGGTTAAACGTGAACCAAGCCATTCGGCGTGGTGGGCATTAAAATCGCCAAGGATCACGATCTCTGCGGATGGGATCTATTGTAGCAAGGAGTCTGTAGCCATTTGGAAGTGGTCGATGAGTCTTTATGTTTCAGCATTACCGCTATGGGACCTATAGAGGCACCCGTAGAGGCGCGGATGGTCATCGCTGTCTACGCCTAGCCAAAGGATGAACAGGTCCGAACCATCAAGACTGCCGAGGCGTTGAGCACAGATGTCTTCTCTGACGTATACGCAAACTTCAGCCCGAGGCACAAAGAAGTGTTTCAATTTGTACCCGGTTCGATATCATTTTATTTAAATTAAAAACTATAGTAAACATCATCATCATCATCATTACAGCCCTTCACAAGTCTACTGTTTAACATAGGCCTCCCTCAAGGAATGCCACAAAATACGGCCCAGAGCCACATGCATCTATCGACTTCCTGCATGTATTACCAAGTCGTCACTCCATCTTGTGTGGGGCCGCCGCCCTACACTTCGCTTACAGGTATGAGGATGCCACTTAAGAACCTTACTTCCGAGACAAGTAAGCTGAAGTGGCAATGGGCTGGCCATATAATTGAGAGAACTGACAACCATAAAATATAAATCTATAAAATGACATTAATCAAATTAAAAATAAGATAGACTCTCAATTAATTCCCGGTCGGATTACAGTGAAATCCGCTCAGCCACTGCACGAACATCCAATTTGTTTTACACGTAGTTTATTTACTGCAGAGTACTTCGTAACATTGCAATAGCTTTCTGCAAAATCAACATAATATCGGCCGCTGAATTTATTCAAATTGTGATCGAGGACCAACAAATCAAATTCCAATCTATTTTGAATTTTGCGGATCGACTTTGACCGTGGAAACTGAGAGTATGCATATAATTCAAAATCATTTATTAATTACTAACCGTATATACAGTAAGTATTTTAACGCGGTAGAGTCATACTGCAGCTCTATTATGATTGTAGCAAGAATGGGTCGGCTCCAACGGGGAAGGACTATGCTCTCACATAATACCAGCGTAAAATAACAATTTAATGCCACTGTGCTTCGTATTGTGAGTTTAGAAAACCGGAGACTCTTTTTACTGGATACGAGGAATTCCACCTTAGTCCTCAGGTGACAACACATCCGCATTTTGATTCTTAATCGAGGATAGATGTAGATTTCTTTGGGCCATGGTATCCACTTTCCACTGTGTGCTCGTTTGCTACCCTTATTCTATGAAAAGAAGCGGATAAAGGGCAACGGATCTGTAAGTTAAACTGACATACGATGGGGAAATCAGGACCCCTAAGGACGTCTACACTAACCAGACGAAACATAGCAGCATTAAGTTGCTATTTTACGCTAACATTCTGTGAGAGTGTAGCCTATCCCTAGTCGAGCTGACCCATTCGTGCTACAACTATAATTATATAGCTGCAAGATGGCTCTACTACGTTGTAAAACGTGATATTATTCTAAGCTTTCCCTTACTCTTTACATGTACCACAGTAACACATGTTAAGATAAGTAGGAAATCATTAATTAAAACGAGCTATATAAGTAAAACATTTTATATCAGGATTAGCCTAACAGTATACTGAGACTCATAAAATTTAACAACCCTGAATAACGAATTAATTACAGGCCGTAATTAAACTTCTAGCCAGTGCGAGTGCCGGCGCATTTTCTTGATGTAAAATCTATTAAAATTAATAAAATTAAATTAGTCAGAAGTATCAATTCCTGTCGCTTTGTTATCTCTATGTTTATTATTTTATTTAACCGCTTTGCTGGTCCAGTGTTCCGGGGTTTGAATCCCAAAGAAATTATTCCCGAAGAAATTCTTAGTAGTACCGTCCTATCGAACTACGAGTGAGTGTATAGAGAATACACTCGAGAACTATAATCCTGTCCTACACAACTGGCTGGTCTCCGTTGAGACTGGCCGCTGTGACCGAAATTCGGTTTCGAGGACATTATAAAATTATTATACGTATTTTAAATAAATAAAAAAAAATTTCAAAGCGTTTTATGAGACAACATTGATCATTAAGTTATTATTCGAGTTGTGAATAAATAAAAAACAAAACAAAAGTTGTCAAACTATTTTATGAGACAACATTGATACTCATTACTGGACTTCATATTTATATAGTGGAAAGGAATACTGCTATGGCCAGGTTTAAGTAAATCGGAAATCTCTGTATATTATCTTGATGGCAATATAATCCAGTTGATGTAGGTACATACATTATCTCGATTAATATCAAGGGCGTCATGTCGTTTTCAATTTTTTTACTGCATATATATTCATACATTTTTGATTCGTTTTCGTATTTCATAAGAGATTAAGAGATAAACCCAGATACAATTTACAGATAAATACAAATTATTTTGTTACAAACTTGAGTCAGTGTTTTGTGATTTGAAGGAATCTAAAATAAATAAAAACCACAATGTACTGAGTCAGTGTTTTGTGGTTTGAAGGAATCTAAATAAAAAATCACTATGTACCGAGACTTCATTTATTTTAATCTGTAGTACAAAAGACCGCGCCAATTTTAGACCGATTTCTGTACATTTATGTGTTCCTGTAATGTTGGTACATTTAGTAAAATTGTTGCAAAAATTATTTTAGATCAGATGTTAAGTTTATTTAATATTAATAAATTGCTTCATAAAAATCAATTCTGTTTCACAAGGGGTCGCTTGACAACTTACGCTGAAGTTGAACTTATTAAACATATTTTTGTGAATGTTAGAATTCAGAGGATGCTTTGGGTATATTTTGTGACCAACACGT
Source organism: Parnassius glacialis (assembly GCA_033319125.1). NCBI lineage: Eukaryota > Metazoa > Arthropoda > Insecta > Lepidoptera > Papilionidae > Parnassius > Parnassius glacialis. The sequence continues at coordinate 2,591,909 of JAVANC010000011.1, forward strand.
GGTGGTGTCAAGAAAACAGCGTTTAAACTTATTATTTCATATTTAAGTAATAGAACGCAGAAAGTTATTATCAATGGTAAAAGTTCTTCCGGGTCACCTGTACTAACGGATGTCCCTCAGGACTCGGTTCTCGTCCCATTCCTATTTCTAGTGTATATTAAGGACTTATCTTCCCTTGTAGGGGATATTCATGATATAGTATTATTTGCTGATGATACTTCCTTGATTTTTAAACTTAAGCGTCAATAATTTAAATGTGACGAAGTGAATAATCCTACATCAAAATAAGTGCATTGGTTTAACGTTAATAATCCACATTTAAACGGAAATTAAACTAAATATATTAAAATTTACAACATCGAATGTTAAAAATCTGAATAACAATGTGTTTTAAATGGAGAAGAACTGAGCCCTGTTGAATCCACTGTTTTTCTTGGCATCACTCCCGACGCAAAGCTTGAGTGGGGCCCCCATATATCCCCAAACTAGCAAGCAGACTAAGTTCTGCAGTTTATGCTGTAAAAATATTAGAGATCTCACAAGTTTTGAAACAGCTAGATTAGTTTATTTCAGTTATTTCCATAGCATGATGTCTTATGGGATTTTGCTACGGGGAAATGCGGCTAATTTAGAAACTATTTTTGTTTTACAGGAAAGTGACATTAGAGCTGTTTACAACATAAAACCGAGAGAGTCTAAACTAACTTTAACTTTAACTTTGTGACTTTAACTTAACAACTTACTGTAACATTGGCCTCTCAGTATATTTACGAAAATTTAATGTATGCTCACAAAAACAAAGGTAGTTTTAGTAAAAAAGTCTCTGTAAACACTAGGCACAAACACAAGCTAGTGATACCAGTGTATCGACTCCACAGATTCAGTTATTTATTCTTGAGGCAATGTATACGCTATTACAACAAAGTGCAAGAAAATATACAAGCTCTCTATTACCAAGTTTAAATATTTTATTAAACTAAAACTGTACAAAAATGGCTATTAAATATAAATGAATACATGGTTGATAATACCACTGCGAATAAGGTGGTCGCTTCCAAGTTGTTTCCAAAATAAATTTTGTAAAATGTTTGTACAATATTTCGTGTAAAATTTACTTTTAAAGTCCTGCTGGGTTTCTTGCTGGTTCTTCTTGGGACAGAGGGTCTTTTTCAAATGAGTGGTAAAGTAAAAAAAAGACTATCAATTAGAATTACACATGCGATTTATATTGAATAAAAACTATTACATTCTATTCTATTCTACTCCTGTTCAGATCTTGATCTAATATGTATTATTATCTGAGACCACATGAGAAGCACCAGCTTTCAAATAAAAATCAAAACCCTAAATAAAATTCATCTAGAAAAATGTTCTGAGGTAACACATAAATAGAATGCAGTCGAAATGAGAACCTGCTTTTTTGAAGTTGAATGAAAACAGAACACAATAAACCGATAACGTAACAAAACAAGTATTTTCTGCATCGATAGACTCATTTCAATGCCACTTCAACAGTGGAAGCTAAGTTTAAATTAACCTTCCTCCATTACGGGCACAAGTTTGAAGTCAACTTTAAAACTTAAACAGCAATACGAAATCTACTTCTTAACCATTTATAGATTTGTACTTTGTTTTAATTGTTATTAAATGTACCTTTATAAACTTCCATCAGACTTGTACTACCAATAAGAGCAGAATACCAGCGTAAAATAGCGGCTTAATACTGCTGTGTTTCGTATGGTGAGTGTAGAGAACCGGAGACCCTTTTTACTGGAAAAGAGGCATTCTATCTTAGTCCTCACGGCTGACAACGCATTTGCATTTTAATTCGCAAACGAAGATAGATGCAGATGTCTATGGGCCACAGCAGCCACTTACCATCAGGTGGACTGTGTGCTCGTTTGTCACCCTAATATTATAAAACAAAATCAGTCTAAGACTTCGTCTGGATAGGTACTATACTCATACCTACTTCAGCTAGGTTACATTTTTATAGAATAAAGCTTAGACTGTGTACTAACGAGTACATAGTCCACTTGATGGTAAGTGGATACTGTCCCTCAGAGATATCTACATCTATCCTCGACTGATAATCAAAAGGCAAACGTTGTTATCTCTGAGGATTAAGATGGAATGCCTCATTTCCAGTAAAAAGGGTTTCCGGTTCTCTACACTCACCATACGAAACATAACAGCATGGAGCTGCTATTTTACGCTGGTAATCTGTGAGAGCGTGGCCCGTTCCCGGTTGAGCTGACCCATTCGTACTCCAACCATAATATACCTGCACCGGGCTCTACCACAGAAAAAGCTTACCTGTTGTAGTATGGTGCTAATCGTCGCCAGTCTGGGTATTTTACGTTTTGGGGTAAAAGAAATCGTCTGGTTATATTTCCATCTATTGGAAGTTACAATTATTAAGATGTTCTAGCACCTACCTACCCTCTGCTCTCTTATGGTATGCACCTGACCAAGTGTAATTGTTTTATGTGCAAGATATATTATTTCATTCTGACTCTATTTACAAATTATCTACTTAATCAAGAACTCGTTTATTTCATTAAAATTCACAAAAACTTTATATAAAATCGTATTTTCTCATTTCTCATTTCGCTGCAAATAACAATTTATGAAGTTAGTACAGCGCGTTTGAGTCCATCTCCATCGCAATTCAGCAGTTAACTAAAAACTAACAAATGGACGGCAGACGAAACGAGTGCGCTCTGTTAGAACGTGAAATTGTTCGCAACGTTTGTAAGTATAAATTAAAAATATATTCATGATGTTAATATAAATATTTTAACTTAATATTCAAATAATAAGTTTAATTTCGTTTTTGTATCAAACACTACTAATATAAAATTAAGATATATAACAGTACAGATATAAATAACTTTAAAATAAATAATATATAAAAAATATTTAATATAATTATTTTACATATTATTATTATTAATTTCAGTAACTAAACTATCAATTAAAAAATTTAATTATTTTATTTTATCATAATTAGTAAAAATTCTATGGCTAGTTTAAATATACCTATTTGATACTGAGTCACAAAAACACAGTAAAAAATTTACACACAAGCATCAACCATAAAACGTAAACCTCGATTAAATATGTAGCAAGGTGATTATTCAATCAAATAGTCCTTATGCGGTAGAGTAACGCTGAAGCTGTAATGTGGTTGTAGCATGAATGAGAGAATGAGAGTGTCACTCTCACAGAATACCAACGTAAAATAGCTCCTGAATGCTGCTGTGTTTCGTATAATCAGTGCGGAAAGAAAACCGGAGACCATTTTTACTGGGAAGGAGGCATCTTCCTCAGGAGTGAAAACGCATCTGCATTTTGATTTTTGATCGAGGATACATGTAGATGTCTATGGGCCACAGCATACACTTACCATCAGGTGGAATGTGTGCTCGCATGTTACTCTTATTCTATAAAAAATAAACTAAATGTAACTTTACTATGCCTTGCGAGGAGCTTGTCAGTTTCCTCGCAATAGTTATGCGACTTTCTTTATGACTTTTTAAAATCGCATGCTGCATATAAAATTTTCCAAAGATGCGCCAACTGTGTTTATACAGGACACATTGGATCGTTTTAGTTTTTTACAGAGAAAATCTGGAGTAAAATAGAGATGCATTATTTGCCAGCATCTCTTTTTCCGACTGATTACAATGTAGGTGTCTTCAAAAGTAAAGCAAAATTACAGCCTATATACGTTCCACTGCTGGGCACAGTCCTCCTCTCATTTGTGAGAGGGTTTTAAAGCAAGGAAATATCCGCTGTGCTGCTCCAATGCGTGTTGTCGAACTCCACATGTTTTCAAATTTTTTTTTCTTATTTCTCAGTCGTGTAGGTTTTCTCGGGATGTTTTCCTTCACCACCGAACACGTGGTTAATCAGCAATTAACAATTTCATTGAAGCCGGCGGGAATCGAACCCGAGTTGCTTGCGTACTGTGAAATTTACAGCGAGCGCTTAGACTCTGAACTACCACGGCTGTTTAAAAAATTATTAATAGGTTTGTAATTACTGTCTCTAAGTAATTATCGCCACCTAAGTTGTCAATGGAACCGCATAGCCCGGACTACAGCGTGCATATCAATTTACCTTTCCACTTTATTAATTTCTGATTATTCACGCGTTTTGGCAGCCAAAAGAAGTGTTAATTATTTTACTACAGTTTATTTAGTACTAGCAGTACCTCATCTTTATTCAATTATGTTCAGAGTTTGTCCAAACAGGACATATTCGATGACTGACGAACTGATCTGAACGACTGACGTGGATTGTTTCTGATAAAATAAAAAAATTGCGGTTGCCCACCCGCCTGCCAAACGTAGCGTAGCTAATATAACCCCTATGAAGCAATTTGTAATCTATGCCTGCGTACTGTAGTGTATGTGCCTCCACCCTACTAGTAGTATAAGAAATACATGTACTCTTAAGTTTATTAATCAGTATAGTTAAAGTTCTTGTACAAGCAACACGTCCCTTATACACTCAAGACCCTTAATATATTACATGGCGACCCTGCCAGGCAGTGCGCTGCGACAATGCACGCGCACCGCCAGACCTACTATTTAAAAGAAGAAAAAAACATTGGACATTTCATAGCCTGTAGCGGTACTTAAACACCTGTAATAGTAAATAAAGTATGTCAGTACGCCTTACCATCTTCAGCTACATCATTACATATTATTAGATTGGATAGTAGTCAAGTACTGGCATATAACAAATAAAAAATATAGGATATAGTTCCGTTCTAGGGACACCTCCGATTTGGAACAATTTTTTTTACATGTTTACCAACATAAATGATGAAAAACGCTAAAGGGATTTTTGGCGCAAATGTCCCTGAAATTTTTTACGAGGGTTTGAAGTTTTTATCAGGATCATTATTCAAACGTATAGAAATAACTTTTATTTAAAAACTCGAACAATAATTTTCTTTTATTTTATTTTAAAAAATTGTATCCAAATTGTATGTGGTTTTATTACCTCTGCATTGTCTGGGGAGTAAGAGGATTGTCAAAGATCCCGCTTTACTTAGCTTTAGCATCGGCTAGTGTAAGTAAGAGGTAATAAAACCACATAAAATTATTTTTTTTTAATAAAATTTAAACAATTTGGTCGAGTTTTTAAAATAAGTTCTTTCTATTGGTTTGAATACTGATCTTGATAACGTATTTAACGGGAACCACGGGGTTTTTGTTACATGTTGTATAAATTGTAAAGGAATTATATCGTTTTACCACTGGATTTATGAATCAATCTATGGGGTAAGCCTGAGTAGAGTAGTGAACGTTTCATATGCTGTAACGGTAACGTAACGGTTACAGGAAGCTTTACTATTTTTGGTTTCATCACTACTACTGATAATATCAGGTCAGATAATAATCTAGCATGGTTTTGTAACATTAAAAAAATATTTTCGAAGTAAATTGATCGTTCGACACTGTATTTATTAGACGTAAATGTGCTTATAGATGGATCCCTTTTTATCACAACATTAACACCACACGCAGTCTCGGCTAGAAAGTGGGGTATTTATTTTTCCATTATCTTTTCAATTATCTCTTTACGTTTGATTGGAAAATGTATTGGATCGCATTGGCTTTCTTATTTGCGATTAACCGAATGAGTTCCTATACTAAGGTTCTTATGTTACTTAAATGTAGATAAAGGTTTTTTGTACTATTTATTTCAGCGATAAAATATTTAACCCTTTCTTTTAAATATAAAATACATACACCGTGCTCAGTAGTGATGTCGGCGTAAAAAATCCACTACCCTCATATTATCCTTTTATACTCTTTAACCTTCAGGCCGGACCTCGGTAGTGCAGGCACTATTTGGCGGCAGAAATTAGTAAAAGGATGGTACGTACTAAGAGAGATTCACTGCAAAATGAATAGTCCTACGGTGGTACTTACTAAGAGATTCCCAGGCAGAATGTATAGTCCTACCATCTAGCAAATGCAAAAAAATAGGGCTTCCGTAAGATGGCGTTATAATAATATCGTAGATTCCAAACGGAAAATACCCAGACAAGCAACGTGTCGCAGCGTCAAAAGTATCTTAAGAGGTGACAGAAGGAAACTGAAACGAAGATTTGCAGCAGCATTTTATATCTCAATATTTATAATAGAAAACACTGCGATTGCTACCCTGCCTGCCAAGCGTGTTTTAACAATTCAAAACCACCCGTTATGTATAAATGAAATGGTCGTCTGCTATAATATGAAATAGTAAATAATATTATATTTTCCGTGACCAGAATTTTGAACTTTCTGAAGAATCTTCCTTAAGTTTTAGTTATAGACTGTTTGATATATTTATGGCGTGATAGTTAGTTCCCTTATTTACATTGTGTTTGTTTAGTAACTTAGTTCTTTTAAGAATCTCTTGGGGAGAATAACTATTCACTAGAGCAATCGAAAGTCGTCAGTAGTGCCACAGTTTAAAGTTAGATTCAGTTTAAACTGTTATAGTGCCCTATAATTATTTTGAAGCTAAATCACCTATATAATAAAAAGTAGAAAAGGGCTTCAAAGATCAAAGAACATTAAATATTCCCTATTCCACTTGTATTAGGTTCGAATCAGACATAGTCAATTCTATCTATCAGTCTGAAAGGGACCAACAGACAGGGGTTAATCAATCATAAACGTTCTAACTCACAAAACTGAAATCATACCACGTTTGGTTCGGGAACAACGAGGTGGGCGTGACCCCTGAGAAGTAGTATCACACAACGGCATCTGTTGCTCTTTCTGAAAAGAAAGGTCAGACAACTAAGATTACGGGTCCCTTTAGAGTGGTCCCGGTCTTGACGTCTCCTGAGTGGACTGTATTTTCCTTTTGTTATTAGAGATGCAGTAGGAAATGAAACAGCAATGTTATCGTCGTAATTTCCCCATAAGACAACAACTTTGAAACTTTCACAACTTTTCCTATCTCTTCCCTATTCCCTTCTTTCTTTCTTTAAACTGTAAACTGGATGCTGGTTCCGAGCGAATTTCCAAATTAGCAGTTTACTATCCTAGTCGCGAGTTTTATGTCGACACATATATTAACATTGATTTTCACCATTGCGCCCTTGTATTTTACCCCATATCTTTATTTCTATAAAACATATGTTTACACAATTTTATTTATAAGAAACACATACAAAGTATTATCATTATGATTGACAACGTTATCACACAAAAACATATTAAGATATTCAACAAAATGCACCTATGTTACAGAACATTTTCAAAGTTAGAAATCTTAAATATCTAACACACATGGTCAAAATAACTAAACATGAATATATATACAAATATACATAATATACAAATACAATAGTTTAATTCACAATTTAAAGGTATTAATATACTTTAATTCAACTTTAATTTTCTTATATAAATCTATTGTTATTTCACTATTTTAAGCACAAATTTAGGCACTTTTAACACAGCGCTTTTCTGATTAGTACACACAATTGTTCTGAAATATCTATTACTTATTTCTACACATATAACTGAAAGTTTTACAAATTAATAAAGTTTATTTTTTATTTTATGGTACACTATTTAGACACTGTTCAGATCCCATACAACATGAGCACCCATCCCTGCATGACCCCTTCATATCATTAGGAGGCTAGTGTTTTCTTTGTCTAAATTACAATTATTTCTATTCATTATGCAACATTATTTATTTACATATGCTATTTTTATCTAGCCTAAAGCCTAAATGAAAAATGACTTACTATTTTTTAAACAGGTCGCTAACACAGTCTATATCATAATGCTATTCTATGAGAACAATATTTAGCCAAGACTCTAAAAGAACTTTGTATTCCGTACCATGGCTTCATTTGTACCTATTTAAATAAAACAGTATAGTTAGAAGGCAGTTTTAAATTGACTTTCTTGGTTAACTGCACTGAAAGTTGGAACTCAATGCTAAAAGTTGGTTACTGAACTGAGATCAAGATTAAGCGCACATTGTGGCAATCCGCAGGGATTTCTGCATTCGCTTCTTGCATTTACATGACTTTAAAATTTTTGTTTGCCTTATAAGGGGAATAAAAATATAAAATTAAAAATTTTGTACAACCGACTTCAATATTAATTATTAAGAATAACTCAAAATCTATTGGTTAAACCTTGATCAAATTTATGAACCACATAAGAAGCACCAGCTTTCAAATAAAAAAAGAATCATCGAAATCGGTTCACCCAGAAAAAAGATATAAGGTAACACATATAAAAAAATAGAAAAAAAACATTCAGTCGAATTGAGTACCGTCTCCTTTTTGAAGTCGGTAGAAGATGAGAATGCTCGAAGATGTGTTTATTATTAAAGTTTTTTTTTTATTTCTCCTTCTTCAAGAATCTGTAAAAGCCCACTTCTGGGCATGGGGCACTCTCTTTGAAGGAACATTTGATAAACAAGTTTGGATTGACCGCACAGTGGCGGTGTAAGAATATCCACTACTCTATATCATCACCTGGGTATCGTAAGAGGTGACAGAGGGAAACAAATCAGACATATTCTGATTTGCTTCCCTGTGTAGCCTCAGCGTCTTTTTAGTTTTGACTAAAAATACAAAAACTACGGCTTTCCAAGAGTGGAAAGTATAACAAATATCCACACTATGACGCTATCTTAACTAATTAATTTAACTAATAATAATAAATAATAAAAAAAATCTATGGGGGAGGCCTATGTTCAGCAGTGGACCTTAATAGACTGTAATGCTAACGGTAGATGTATGTGAACCACAGCATCTACTTACCATCAGGTGGGTTTTATATAGGAGAGGGGGCAAACGAGCATTCCGCTCACCTGATGTTAAGTGACTACCGCCGCCTATGAACAACTGCAACACTAGGGAAACTAGGGGAATTGCAGATGTGTGGCCGGTGTTTGGTGGTGCTGGTTTGTCACCCTTATTCCACAAAAAGAAACATTAAAAAAGGATGCTATGAGCTCACGCCGCGTTTATTAAACTGCATTCTTGTTAGTAGTAGTAATATCCTAATAAAGATAAAAGTTTTTTCAAGCGTATCTCATATGGAAGTAAGATTTCATTAAAATATCGCGATAAACGTATATTGAGATGTCAATATTCGACGAGCATAAATTAATTGAAAATGTTGTGTAACAAGTGACAAACTTTATACCTACCGCTAAACACGTACTTAACAAACTTAAATTATACCACGACCAAGGTTGTTCTGAAACACTTAAAATTAGCTCAGTGGTTGTTTTTCCGTAGGTTGATGTTTAATTGGATAGTATTGTAATTGTGTGCCTAGAAAATATTTCACATTTATATGATTCGAATGATGAAAATATTATATTAATATATTATAATATCACTATCACTACAGCTTATCACAAGCCCACTGATGAATGTACACTGTGAACTTAACTACACTATGCTTACCCGTATACAGCTGGCACTTGAGAATATTAATATATTATATAATTGTAATTATATTGTAAATGCTATTGTAACTGCTTATTATCAAATTTATTTTTGAACTTTGTGTAAATATACTAGTCAAAAAGAAACTGCTCACTAAAGAAAAAAAGTAAAAAAGATAATTAAAAATTAAAAATTTTGTACAACCGACTTCAATACAAGTTATTAAGAATAACTCAAAAACTATTACTCTGACCTTGATCAATGATCATCAATGATTTTTCTAAAATAGAAGTAGCCTAACACCCGTATTCAAGAACGATACTATGTGTGCGCACAGTAGGCTTTAACGCACAGTGGACGAAATTTTGTTTCATAAACGTCACTTAAGTGTTAGACGACACTATGCGCTCATTATAATGAACGCACAGGTAAAGTAGCTCGCTAGCTACTTTACGCTACGCATAAATCAACGCAAATGTCAAACTGGTATGGGGTATATAGCTTGTTTATTGATTTGTGATACGCTGATTGGTTTTGTTAGAATAATTGCAATGGATTACAGCAGCGAAGATGATTTTAATAATTATATCCTGGAGAAAATAAACGTGCAAAGAACGATTAGCACAAGAAAAGTGATACGTGACTTTCAAAATCCTCTTGATTATTACAGTGCCAATGAATTTTAAAGTCGCTATAGGTTTTCAAAAGATATCGTATTAAATATACTTCTGCCTGTAATAAATGCAGATCTTTAGAAAGTTACTAGTGGCCTTAAGATTTTATTCATCTGGAAGTTTCCAGATTTGTAATAACAATTCAGTTAATCTACCTATCAACAGTTTCAAATGCACATTATTTTAATAATATTTATGCATAGGAACCCTATAATAACAGTACCAGTAACATCTTTTACCTGAAAGAAAACAACACGTGTTATTATTTTATCCGTCTTCAACTCGAGTGAAGTCGCGTCACAACGTTAACCAATCACGGCGCCCCCTTTCAGTGCTATGTGTCCGCACAACAAAGAGTCCACTAAGTATTGTTCATGAAATGAACGGCCTGCCATGGCGAACGCAGTGAGAAATACCGTACTTAGCACAGTGTTGATGCCATATTTATGTATGTGTCGTTCGTGAATACGGGCCTAAGTCATTCCTTATAACATCAGCTATCTGCCAGTGAAAGTCCTGTCAAAATAGGTACAGCCATTTTGGAGATTACCCGGAACAAACAGGCAGACAGGTAGACAAACAGATGTTTTTGTTATATGTACCGTAAACACTTTCATATATATTTAGTAATAATTTAAAATTAAAAATTTTGTACAGCCGACTTCAATATAAGCGTCTTTAATATAAGTTATTTAAGAATAACTCAATAAACATTGGTCTGACCTTGATCAAATTCATATGGGACCACACGAGAAGTACCAGCTTTCAAATAAAAAAGAATCATCGAAATCGGTTCACCCAGTAAAAGTTATGAGGTAGCACACACAAAAAAACATAAAATAGATTTGAGTACCATCTGCTTTTGGAAGTCGGCAGAAAAGGAACGAAAATTCCCCGGTCGAGCCGACCCATTCGTGCTACAACTATATTACTAATATAGCTGCAGCATGGCTCTACGACGTAAAGCTCGTATCACAGCCTGTAATTATACAAAACCCTTCAACATACCTCTCCCCTTCAACATATCTCTCATCTATACGTGGTAGAGCCATGCTGCAGCTATATTATGGTCGTAGCTCGAATGGGTCGGCTCGACCGGGAAAGGACCATTCTCTCACAGAATACCAGCGTATAATAGCAGCTTAATGCTGCCGTGTTTTGGTGGGTGAATAGATGTAGATGTCTATGGGCCACAGCAGCCACTTACCATCAGATGGACTATGTGCTCGTTTATATATATATCGCATACTAGTAGCTTCCCCATGCCTAGCAGTGGACTTTTACGAGCTGAGTAAGAAGATTAAGAAGTTTTATTAGCATTTATGTTGAAAAGTTTTCATTTTATTTCAGGGCTTGGTATTTCCTAATACAAAACACAAGCGAATTAGTTAATGGCAGTTTTACATTAACTTTCTTCTTTAACTGCAATACAAGTTCAAACTGCTTAACTTGGCTTAAACTTATTCCACTGTTAAAACTTATATTCACATTACAGCCAGGTAAAGGTTTATTTTAAGTAGCAAAATACTAACTATTGCGTACAGCAAGCATTATTTAGTATTTTACTAATGTCGTTATAAATTTGTTTAGTCACTCAATTCAAATTATTTGTAGGTACTCGTATAAATAAGATTATTTTTAAAAAGAAAAGAATGCACAGTGAGCTTCTTAGATGTTTTTACTTATGCGTATATTTTATAGGGTAAAATTTTTACTTTTGGGAGATAAGTAGTCCACTTTTGAATTTCTTGCCGCTTCGTCACACAGGTCTCCCGCAGCAGTTGCTGAGTTTTGTATGGTGAGTGTAGAGAAACGGAGACCTTTTTGACGGGAAACGAAATATTCAATCTTAGTCCACAAAGGTTTTTTTATAGAATAGGGAACAAACGAGCATGCAGCTCACCTGATGGTAAGTGACTACCGCCGCCCATGAATAACCGCAACACCAGGGGAATTGCAGATGCGTTGCCGGCTTTTTAGAAAGGTGTAAGCTCTTTTATTGAAGGTTCCTAAGTCGTATCGGTCCGGAAAATTCGATGGTGGTAATTGATTCCACAAGGAAGTTGTGCGAGGTAGAAAACTTCTTCTAAATCGCACAGTGGTGGACCGTCAATCATCCAGATGGTATGGATGGTAACGCGAGTTTTGTCGCGATGTGCGATGGTGAAATTGAGCGACTGGAATTAGTCCGAACAATTCCTCAGAGCACTCCCCGTGATAGATTTTAGGGGGGCGAGGCTGCTCGCGTCCGTAGGAACTACTTGAAATCTGACACCCTACACGTGCCCCCCGGGTAGTGCTAAACGAGCAGCACCAATTCCGGTGGTAGGTTTCGGCCGCTGGCTTTTCGGTTACCAACGCAAAGTCATGCCGCAAAATGACTTTGTCGTGTTCCGGCATGATGCTTGGTGAAGCCATATGGAGAATGGGTCTGAACAGTAGCGTTCTGTATGTAAACCGGGTACGAAGCGTCAGTTGTTGCTGTGTCGGGTGCTTGGTCGTGGAGGGTAGCGGGATCCGAAGCACGGTGTTCCGCTGGCCGACTGCAGGTATTTGGGGGCCCAATTAGGAATTAGCTACTCATGAAAGGCTGCCCCGCCAACTGGCGAAAAATCCCAGGGTGGCCCCATCGTGCCGGTTAGCGACCGGGCGAGAGGACCCGATGGCGATCTCTGGGGGGGTTCGGGCGTCCCCGCAGTCTCCAGATCAAGCTCCCATGGGCACAGTAACTCTAATAGTATCGTTTGATTGCTAATGCAACGCCTCGCTCAACTGCCATTCTCCATCCTTATTCACTCTCAACACATAATATGAACATAAAAAATAAAAGTAGTGTTAAACAGCGGTTGCACGTCCTCTCACTAAAAGTGCACCTCACTAATATTCGAGGATTGCACTCTAATCTCAGCGTAGTCCATCACCATCTTGAGACTGAAAAGCCGCACCTACTTTTCTTGACAGAGACGCAAATTGGATGTCCATTGAGTGCGGCGTACCTTGACTATCCTGGATGCTCCCTGGAGCACAAATTCCATCCACGTGCCGGAGTATGTGTGTACGTCCGTGTGTGTGACATCTGCTTCCAGCGTCTCTGTCAACTAGAAGACCCCACTTTTTCGACAATCTGGGTAATGGTAGATACAGGTATTGATAAAATCCTTTATGCCTGTGTCTATCGATCGCACAGCGGTGACCAGAAGACAACACGGTTATTTGCTCACCTTAGTGAGGCTGCTGACGTGGCCCTTAATCGGTATCCTACTGCTTAGTTAGACTTTCTGGGGGACTTTAACGCTTGTCACCAAGACTGGCTGTTCCCATACCAAAAGATCGACCATGCTGGAAGAGAAGCGTGAAATTTTGCTTTGACGCAAGGTCTTTCTCAGATGGTAAACGTGGCGACTAGGGTACTCGATGTAGGCGGTCACACAGCAAATTGCTTGGACCTTCTGCTGACTACCGAACCAGACAGATATGAAGTGCAGGTTACTTCTCCTTTGGGTACATCTGACCACTGTCTGGTGAAATCTGTATCGTCATATTCTCCACCTGATTACGAGTCCCAAGGTGTTCGACGAATATAGCAGTATAAGTCAGCTGATTGGGATGAGATGCGACACTTTTTTGCATCTTATCCTTGGCGGGAGGTTTGTTTCTCTTCTGCGGATCCATTGAGCTGCGCGGTTGCGATAACGGATGTGTTGCGTCAAGCTATGGAGTACTTTATCCCCTTCTCTGATGCTCCCACCGGTAGCAAAGCTCGCCCATGGTTTAATGCTAAATGCGCCCAAGCTGAAAAGCGCAAGCATTTAGCTTACCTATCCTGGGTTGACGCTCGAAACCGCTAAGCTCCGGATATTAGCTAGAAGAAGAGAACTTTCAACCAGACCGCCAAGTCCTACAAAAAAGCATTACGGAAAGCTAGTCTCGATCGCATTAAACATATTGGCGCAAAACTCTCTGCCAGACCATCCGGCACTAGAGCTTTTTGGTCTCTCGCCAAAGCGGTCGAGACAAACTTCTGTCGGCCTACACTGCCTCCATTGCTAAAACCGGATGGCACACTGGCTCATACGGCTAAGGAGAAAGCGGACTTGTTCGCGTCTCTCTTTGCCTACAATTCACGTCTGGACAGTGGCAACAAACTTCCACCAAAATTACCTCACTGCGGGACCTCTATGTCGGAGATTCGTATAACGAATAAGGAGGTTCTTAAAACCTTGCGGTGTCTAGACATGAATAAAGCTAGTGGACCAGATGGTATACCAGCCATAGTCCTAAAGGCTTGTGCACCTGAGTTGTCTCCTGTGTTGACACGCTTGTTTCGCCTCCCATTTAGTACTGGAATAGTGCCAAAATCCTGGAAGCTGGCCAACGTGCAGCCTGTTCCAAAAAAGGCAGCCGCGCTGACCCTGCCAATTATCGTCCAATCTCAATTACCTCCATACTCTGCAAGATTATGGAGCGTATATTGAATGCCCGCTTAATGGCATACCTAGAACAGAATGACCTCCTTAGTGACCGGCAATATGGGTTTCGCCGAAATCGGTCAGCTGGGGACCTTCTAGCGTATGACACACACGTATGGGGCGAGGCACTCGAGAACAGTGGGGAAGCACTTGCTGTTTCCCTTGATGTCTCGAAGGCAGAGTTTGGCACAATAGCCTTTTGGGTAAGCTTCCAGCGTACGGCTTATCCCCTGGTCTGATTGAATGGATAAAGGACTTTCTGAGTGAACGGTCTCTCCGGGTCGTCGTCGATGGCTGCTCATCCGATCCTATGGCGCCTAACGCCGGTGTTGGTCAGGGGAACGGATTCTCTCCGCAACTCTCTTCCTGCTGCATATAAATGATCTGCTTATGCCCGGTATCTATGGGTATGCAGACGACAGCACAGTTGTTGAGAGATACCAACCAAGTCCTCGGGCCAGTCGGGATCAAATCCAGTCCGAAAGAGAAGCTATGGTAGAGCGTGTGAATCTCACATTACAGGCAGTCTCCGATTGGAGCGATGACAATCTTGTAGAGTTCAACGCCTCCAAAACACAAGCGTGTCTCTTCACTGCAAAAAGGAGCCAGCTCACCTTGGCTCCTTCTTTCCGAAATGTATCACTGAAATATACCGACCGCCTTCAGTTGTTAGGGTTTGAAATATCCTCAAATTTGAACTTCGGGCGGTTCATTGAGTCCAAGGCCAAAGCAGCTGCAAGGAAGCTGGGAGTCCTTGCAATGGTGCGGCGATACTTCACGCCGGGACAGCTGCTTACTTTATATAAAGCGCAAGTCCGGTCGTGCATGGAGTATTGCTGCCATATATGGGCTGGTGCTGCGAAATGCCACCTAGGAGCTTTGGACTCAATGGAAAGGCGTGCTAAGAGGCTTATTGGTGACCCGAATTTGGTAAAAGCCAATCTTACCAGCCTCAAACACAGACGTAAAGTAGCCAGCCTTTCGGTTTTCTACAGGATGCATTTCGGAGAGTGTGCGCAGGAATTACATAATTTAATTCCACCCTCTCCCTTCCACCATCGGACAACCAGACGTTCGGCCAGTCTCCACCCTTTCGTTGTTGACTTACCACGCATTCAAACCAAACGGCTTGCCACGTCGTTCATCAAGCGTACAGCAAAGGAGTGGAATAAGTTGCCAGCATCTGTCTTTCCATTCGATTACAGTGTGGGTGTCTTCAAGGCAAGAGTGAATAGGCTTTTGTTAAGTCAGTGCGCTTCACCATATTAGGCTACATCACCACTTCCCATCAGGTGGGATCGTAGATAAGCGCTGGCTTAGTAGAATAAAAAAAAAAGATGCGATAAAATACGCAAAGAGATGAAACATCTCTATGCAGTGCCAGTGTATCGAGCCGATCAGAAAGAACTCGGTCGTCGACGATTCGAACCGTTCTGCGCTGGATGCGGTCAAGTGGAAGGAGCTGGCACTGGGGTGCCCCGGCCCAGAGATGAGAACAGTATTCCATGTCGGGCCGAACTTGCGCTTTGTAAAGTTGCAAGCGATGTGCCGGCATGAAATACTGTCTCACTCTGCTGAGCACGCCAAGCTTTTTACAGGCCAATTTGGTCTTCCCTTCCAAGTGACTACGAAACTGCACACTATTCAATATGTCGACGCCGAGGATTCCGATGCTAGCTGAGGCAGTAAGGGGAGTGTCTTGAAACTAAGTAGATACAATAAAGGGGTTCTTTTTAGCGGTAAACGCGCAAACTTGTGTCTTCTGAGGATTAAACTGGACTAGATTTAGTCGCCCCCAATCCGAGACTTTGTTCAGCAAAGAATCGAATTCAGACACAAGTTCCCGGTACTCGGCGAAGTTTTCCCGAGAAATATTGGTTCGACCGGTATATAAGGCATCACCAGTGCTGTCGTCTGCATAGCAATGAATGTTACCAGTTTGTAACATATCATTGATATGCATGAGAAACAGCGTTGGTGATAGCACGCAGCCTTATGGACCACCAGCGTTGATAGGCTTGAAATCAGAGCATTCACCGTCTACTACGACCTTGATGCTCCGATCAGCAAGGAAACTGGTGATCCATTTGCACAATTTCTCGGGAAGCCCATAGGAAGGAAGCTTCGAAAGAAGCGCTATGTGCCAGACCCGATCAAAGGCCTTCGCTACGTCCAAACTAACGGCTAATGCCTCCCCCTTGGACTCTACTGCCTCCGCCCATCTATGAGTTAAGTAGACTAGAAGATCACCAGCTGATCGACCCCGACGAAAACCGTACTGGCGGTCACTAATCAGCTGGTGATCCTCAAGGTACCTCATGAGCTGGCAGTTTATAATGGCTTCCATTATTTTGGAGAACAAGGAGATGATGGCGATAGGCCTATAGTTGGACGGGTCTGAGCGGTCGCCTTTTTTAGGGATCGGGTGCACCAAAGCTGTCTTCCATGAATTCGGGACTACGCCTTGGGAGTAGGAGTACCGGAAAAGATGCGTTAAAACCGGTGCCAACTCCGGAGCACACGTCTTCAGCACAATGGGAGGGACTCCATCGGGCCCACTCGACTTGCTGACGTCCAGGGAGAAGAGTGCTTTGCGGACAGAGCGCTGTGTAAATCGCACATCCGGCATGGAGCACTCACATCGCGGGATGGTCGGCGGTGTGTCCCCCCGTCATCTAGAGTCGAGGTGGACGCAAAAAGAGAGCTCAACAGATCGGCTTTCTCCTTTGCGGCATGGGCCAG
The DNA here is from genome assembly GCA_033319125.1 of Parnassius glacialis. Taxonomy (NCBI): domain Eukaryota; kingdom Metazoa; phylum Arthropoda; class Insecta; order Lepidoptera; family Papilionidae; genus Parnassius; species Parnassius glacialis. The sequence continues at coordinate 2,609,236 of JAVANC010000011.1, forward strand.
TGAGTCGTCTTCTCTGTGCAGAGATGGAAGAGATGGCTGACAGAAGTTCCCTTGAACAGCCTTGGCGAGAGACCAGAATGCACGGGTTCCCGAAGGAAGGCGAACTAGCTTCTCGCCAATTCTGCCGATGTGCTCAGACCTTGCGTTAGCAGTGACGCTTTTGATGGACCTGGAGTCGGAATTATACTTCTTTCTAAGTGCGCTGGTGTTTACATCCCGAGACGTTGATGCGTCAACCCAGGCCTGATAGCACTCCTGCTTATAGCGTGATGCTATTTTGCAGGAGCGACCAAACCATGGCTGGGATCTGCCTCCGATGGGCACCACAGAGGATGGAATAAAAAGTTCCATACCCTGAAGTACCACATCAGCAACAGAATCGGCAACAACGCTGGGATCTTCCGGCGAGAAGCAAACCCGCCCCCAAGGGTAGGATGCAAAAAAAGACCGCATCCCGTCCCAATCAGCTGACCTATAATGCCAAACACGGCGGCAAGCTGTAGATCGCAACTGCGATTGGAGCGTGAGTGGCACCGTACTCCGGATCAGACAATGGTCCGAAGAGCCCAGAGGGGCATCGACGGAGACCTGATATCCGTCCGGATGAGAGGTCAGCAGAAGGTCCAACAGGGAAGGTATATGGTCTTCCACATCTGGGATCCGCGTAGGCGAAGTAACCAGTTGTTTTAGACCATATGCCAAAGCAAAGTCATAGACAGATCTACCTACATGATCGGTTAAACGAGAACCAAGCCATTCAGCGTGGTGGGCGTTGAAATCACCGAGTATCACGATCTCTGCGGATGGGACCTGTTGTAGCATGGAGTCTGCAACCATTTGGACGTGGTCGATGAGTCGGTCTGTGTCGGCATTACCGCTATGGGACCTATAGAGGCACCCGTAGACGCGGGGATGGTCGTCACTGTCTACGCGCAGCCATAGGATGGATAGGTCCGTACCTTCAAGACTGCCGAGGCGTCGATAACAGATGTCCTCTCTGACGTATACGCAAACTCCAGCCCGGGGCACAAAGGAGTGTTCCAATTTGTACCCCGGGTAGGAGAGATATGAAGTATTAGCCGGAGAGGACACCTGAGTCTCGGTTAAAAAGAGCAAGGCCGGCATCGCCGTCTCTAGATGGTAATGGACAGCGTTAAGGTTGTAATGAAGTCCCCTGATGTTGCAAAAATTCACGGATAGCGTGACAGGGGTCGCCTTGGTTGTATTGCTCCGCTTGCCCCGAGCAGGATTACTCGCGAGTGGAATCCCCCCCCCCCCCCCGAATACACGGGGCGGCCTGGGCACTCACGCTCAGAAGTGAAGTAGTTTGGTCGTGGATGCTCAGCTACTTCACGTTGGTATTCTTTGAGGTCGTGGTACCACCACCCCGGTTCGAGCTGGCCCATCCGTGCGACAGCAAAAGCTGCCGCTTGGCTCTACCATTGTTAATAATAAAAGGTAATAACGCATCTGTATTTTGATTCTTATTCTAGGATAAATGTAGATGTCTATGGGATACTTACCATCAGCTAGTAAGTGTCCCATAGACATTTACATTTCTGCGCTTGTCTGACGCCTTTTATAAAATATATAGATTAACTAACATGTTCAATTGATGGCGTAGCTTTACGATTATCTAAAAATTCTTTGCAAATGCCAATTTTTATTAAAAATATTTTTATTATTACTGACTGTGTAACTAAATACAAGTACTCGTAGTTATACGTCTCACTGCTAAGCTCAGTGGGATAACCCAAGTTGACTTGTTACTCGTAAGTAGAAATTAACGTAATTAGAACAATATATAAAATTTTAGTTTAGACTAGCTGTTACGCTTAGATCTCATGGGGCTTAATTTTTTTTTGCTCGGAACCCATATCTTTTTTCTAAAATAAAAGTAGCCTTAGTTACTCCTTATAGCATCAGCTATAGGTATTTCGGAGATTAGCCGGAACAAACAGACAAACAGACATACCCACAATTTTTTTATATGAATACTGTATATAACTTCAGTTAAAAGCTGTTATTTTTCATTACAAACAGATACTTCAATTTTATTCACTCATTTATAGGTTTTAGTTTTGATCATTTTTTTATAGGATAAGGGTGACAAACGAGCACACAGTCCACCTGATGGTAATGGTTGCTGCGGCCCATAGACATCTACATCTATCCTCTATTACAAATCAAAATGTAGATGCGTTATCACCCGTGAGGACTAAGATGGAACGCCTCATTTCCTGTAAAAAGGGCCTCCGGCCACCTGCACTCACCAAGCGAAACGCAGAGGTAAACCTCTACTTAACGCTGGTTTTCTGTGATGTCGTGGTACCACCCAGTTCGAGCCGGCCCATTCGTGTGACAGCAAAAGCTGCCGCGTGGCTCTACCACTGTTTAAAAGTATTCAATCATGTAGTATTAACGAAAGAAGAAAGTCAAGCTGACAGCCACAGGCTTCGTATTAAGAAGTTTTTAGACAAGGAAAAATCTTCCGGACTGTCCTAATTCGCGTCGACAGACTTCACATGCCTTCGAAATATTTCGTTTTGGTAAAACTACAGTGACAGTTTCCTTTTTGGTGAGTGGGATTTATTTGTAATCATCAATTTCTAGAAAGCTGTTATGTGACCCTTATAAATCCACAAAATTCGCCCTTTCGTACGTGCATACGATAACCCATGAACTTATAAATTTATTTGACATCGCCTCAGATCCTAGCATGTCATTGATATTCATTACACTGACTACATTACACATCTTGGTTGTATAAATATCGAAATGGTTTATATAATACTAAATACATTATAATGAATATCTTACAAAAATAAAACTAACATTATTTTATCTTCAATATCCATAAATCATCTACGCGTGTAATTTTTTATAATTTTGAAGTAACAAACGAACTTTCAGTCTACTGATACTCAGTGAGTATGCAGCCCATGGACCTGCAATCGACTTCAAACACAGAAGTACACATATGCGTTGTCACCTCTGAAGGTTAAGAAGGAATTAACTTTAATTATACTGGGTTTGCATTAGTGCTGATTTGTGGCAGAAATAGTTTATTAATAATTGTTCGTTTTGTGACCATTTTGTAGGTATATTATTTGTAGTAGATAAAATTGAGTTTATTATTGGCAATAATTGGATTTAAAAGAATAATAGTACATTATGTTACAAGGGACCTAAGTAACCGATTATTGAACCGTGTGAAGTTTCAATAATCGGCTACTTCCGTGTATCGTACATTATTTTATGGTACTAGTGGTTTTACCTTTTTTAATTTAAAAATTGTAGAATTCTAAATGATTATGAAGACAAAAATGTTAATTTGCGCAAATTTAAGTTAAACATTATTTAAAATTAAAATCAAATAAAAATGTTCTTTCTGAGAATTCTAGATCTGAAATATCAACATCATGTCCAAATGAAGAAGTTTTGTTAGTAAATACAGAGAGTTAAAAAGTTCCAGTACAAGCATTACAACATCAATCTAAAGATTTAATTACACGGGACCAAAGGTGCAACGAGACTCGGTTTGCAGAAGTTTTCTATGATCCATATGTTGGCTTATATGTAAATGGTTAAAAATACAGTTCAAGCTAAATATTTGCACTAAATTTAAATAACTTTATGTCAAGTATTTTTTACATTCCTTGATCAAATGATATAATGTTTTGTATGTAGCTTGAAGTATTCTAATAGATAATTAGTAATTAAAGTTTTATTGTTCGGTATTTCTTATTGTGTTTCAATAAATATTTTTTTTTATAATAAAATATTATAAATTTTAAGCGTGAATTAAGTAAAACATACCGTACAATAATCGGCTAGTTAAGTCACGCCTGAGCGTGACTTAAACGTGGTTTTAAGTCGCCGTGTACTATAAAAACTAATCTTTATTCAATGTTCAATTATAAGTAATTCTTACTGAAAGTTAGTTTTTACTATTACCACTGGTTTGGAATAACTTCTGTCCTGGGAGGAACCAGCAAGGAACCCAGCGAAAAAGGACCGAAGCGAAACGAAAAAGTACATACAAAATTTTGTGGGACATTGACTGGAAGAAAAAATGACACTGAGTTTTTGAAAAAATGACATTGAATACATTATAAAAAAGATAAATCAATATCACTATACAATACATAACCTTTTAAAATTACAAATCGTGAAACAGCCATAACCGCCTACTATGCATACGTTTCTTCAACATTGAGATATCGTATAATATTTTGGGGAAACTCCCCAGAGTGCGAATTAGTCTTCAAAGCGTAAGAAATAATTACGAGCAGTACCTCAGTTGCACGTTACCGATAGTTGCAAACCGCATTACATTGATCTTAACATACTAACCCTAAAGACGGCACTTTATATATTTTCGAAGTAGCATTATTTGTTAGGAAACATTTTAGCATATTTGAAACCAATAAATGTCATAGGAACACACTGCGTATATAACCTTACGAAACAGCCTTATATTCAAAAAGTTTTCTGGGTATGGTTCCTAAAATTTTAAATAAACTCCCAAAATACACCAAAGAGAGATAATATAGACAAAGAACAATGCCCATTTTTCACCTGACAATGTATAGAAATGAAATAAATCTTAAAATTAAGCTAATTGAATTGTAAATTAATTACGCTTATCACAATGTTAAAAGAAACGCAGGAAAAAATATTTTTACATAGTTCTATAAGCTTATTCTACGTCAAGGGTAAACGTATTATATTTTTGAACGCACCTAACTACCCTTTTTCTAGGACGTTCCATTTTATACACTGCTACTTTACTTTATTTAACTCTGTTTCTGAGTTTTATACATTATTTTATGTTTCATTTAATCAGTAAAGATTTATTTATTAGTATTTGTATAGTACATATTAATATAAAATAATAAAATAAATTAATCATTCAGTATGTCATCGAGTGCGGACGAATGAAACGGATTTTTTTTGACATTTGACAGTTCTGCAATTGGCATCGGCGCAGTTCTTCGTTGTTGCTAGTTGTTGCGTTTGCGTCTCGTTGTGTACTGTGCCATTTTGTTTGTATTACTTCTTTTTACAACCCTATATGGTATCAAGAAAATATTTCTGCTTCAGCAGAATTTCTGGATGACGTGGTGGTGAGAGATTTAAGTGAAAATGATGATAATTAATAAACCATGCCACTTTAACATAGTGTTTTATTTGTTTATCCCATTTTGTTCATCAGGTATGTATGTAAGTATGTACCATAGGCCAATGAAATGTGTTTGGTTGATAAGTGATCATTTATATGAGCTGAAGAAATAGCAGATAGAGATAGACACTCAATTTATGGTGACAATCATCGAGAGTAAGTGGTGACTTAGGGGCAGTTGGTTTCAAGAAATTCACAAATTAAAAAAGACGTTTTAGACCATAACTAGATAAGTATTGCTATCTTACTTCGAGTGTTAATAATAAGTTATAGCACATTTATTTCTTTATTACCTATTTGGTTACGGCAAAACCTAACCTAAAAAGTGACATTAGTATTTTTTAGGATTCGTAGCGTTTAAATCGTAAAAATGACTATATGACAGTATTTTATAAGCTTCAATACTTTATAATTATACATCAACTTTCACTATCAGGTTTTTAAATGTATGGAAAGTGGGCATGATTCTTTAAGAAATTGCTTTCGAGTTTTTTTTAAGCATACTTAAATATTTCCTCGGAATTAAACTCTAAAACCATGTAGTTGGTATCACTAGCTTATGTTGTGTCTACGTTTTAAGCAATAAATTATCGATTAGTTAACACTGCTATGTTTCGTATGGTGAGTGTAGATAATAGGAAACCCTTTTTACTGGAAACAGAGCATTCCATTTTAGTAGTAGTTTTACTTGTTAGCCTCAGGGGTGACAACGCATCTGTGTTTTGATTCTTAATTGAGGATAAATGTAGATAATGATTTCTTATTTTTATGCGAACACTACACATTCACATGTTTTCCAGTACCCGAAACGTCGGAAATTGAAAATAAGCACGATTAAACGCGATAAAATCCGTAAAAGTAGTTTTATTCAATGATAAATGTAGATGTCTATGGGCCACAGAATCCACTTACCATTAGCTGGACTGTGTTCTCGTTTGTCACCCTTATTCTATAAAAAAGTGAGTGTTTTTGAGATAAAATTCGAGCGAGTACTCGAAGCCATTTCCATTTATATTGCATTATAGTCCGTGACGGTGTCCAGCGAGGGACGTCACCACGCGAGCCGCAATGTTTTCCAGTCCGACGAACAAAGTTATTACATCCGCTTCTAAACGAGCGGCCACAGAGATGATGGAACCATTAGCCCTCAGTTAATTGAAAGTTCGCCCCACACTTAACACAATCTAGTAAAAGGCCTTAGTCATGAGCGCCTTTGGTCGGTTTCATTTAAGAGTGTGTCTCAGCATATTTTTTATTTTATACATTTTTGTCCTATTTGCAGCTTCACTTGTTGTTGAAAATTCGTCATCGTCTTGGACTTAATTCCCTGGCAAATATCTTGTATTGTGCTTTTGTTTTTGATTTAATTGTATATTGTACCCCTTCCTCTTAGCTATTCTCCGTGAACAACAGTTCTTTGGTTAAAAAGGCTGGTTGAAAGAAATCGCTCCAAGAGGGATAAAACCGCCTTAAAGAATACATTAATTGATTGGAGTCAATCATCCAACGTATTTGATTTATAGTATCAGAGTGACAGACGAGCACACAGTCCACCTGACGGTAAATGGATGCTGTTGCTCATAGACATCTACATTTATCCTTAGTTAGGAATCAAAATGCCGATGCGTAGTCATTCAAAGACATTTACATCTATCCTCAGTTAAGAATCAAAATGCAGATGCGTTTTCACCCGTGAGAACAAAGATGGAATGCCTTTTTTCCAGAAAAAAGGTTCTCCGGTTCCCTACACTCACCATATGAAACAGTAGAGTTAAGCTGCTATTTTAAGTTGATATTCTGTGAGAGCGTGGTCTTTCCCCGGTCGAGCCGACCCGTTCGTGCTACAACTATGATATTTCTGCAGCGTGAATATATCACGTCTTTATTGTACATATTTCATGCGCAATTTTTTATAAGTTATTTCTTTATATAATACATAAAATATACTAGGTGGAAGGTCGCCTACTAGGTGACAGAACTCCTTTTCTGCCTAGGTAATATAGCTTTACACTTTACAGTGAGGTAAAATATTTGACAGATTTCATAGCGGGGACGATAATTTCTTAGGAAAATGTAATCTTTAAGGTTTCTTTCGGTATTATTAGTTATATTTTATATTAATTACATTAGAAATGAATAAACGAAACTATAAATATAACTAGAAGCCGATTTAGAAAAAAAAAGAGTTGTAAAGTGCAAAAAATTAAAAATCAAACCACTGACGCATTGTGTTGTGTATTAATATAATACTCTAGATAATGATAAACTATTATTTAAAACTAATTTCGCAATTAACTGACACTGTGTAACAAAAAACTTTACCTCAGTCACAACTAGCGACATATGGTGAGTGGAAGATTATTAGCCCTCATTACAGTCTGATTCCATATTCCTCAGAGGTGACAACAAAATACTTCTTTGTTTGAAGTTGGCTACAGATCAGAGGTGACAACACAATCCTTCTTTGTTTGAAGTTGGCTCCTGATGTTGTCTTGGGCACCTTCGAACGGCTTCACGCCTTGTCGTGGTGGAGGGGCTTAGTAGCCGTGACTTGGTCACCCGCGGTGAAATAAAAGAAACCCACAAACTAGTCCGAGGTGAAGGGCCGGCCCGAGGTGGCCACTGCGAGTGGGCTTGGCGAGCCCACTTCGGATGTGTGTTGGTGGGCTGCGGCACTATGAGCGCCCTTCCCCCTACCGCTGCAGCCGAGGTGTAGTCGCGGAGGAAAAGGAATGTTGGTATAGCGATGCGCCACTCGCCCTATTCGCCGCGATTCTGATGGGGCTGTTACGTTAATGCGATGGTGGTGGGGCTGCGGGGAGAGGAATGTCGGTATTGCAAGGCACTGCTCTGCACACCCTCCACAGCCGAATGGTTGGTTGGTGGCGAAGTTATAGACCAGGTCCGCCGCTGGGGTCAGGAAGGCTATAGTGCTTCTGAGAGCTGGTTTTTCCTGGCCCCATGGCCTTTGCGTATCAAACATATGGGTATCCGTTGCGCAGGTGAAGTTGGAGACTGCGGAAAAAGGCACTCCATGTGTTCTGGTGCGCCTTACCTGAGAAGAATATAGGGGAGGAGTAGTCCTCTACCACGGAGGAGCCACCATTGGTCGGCCGAAGCTGGTGGGGCCGTAGATATGAGCGAGAACGTTCCCGTAGTCCTGCCAATATGGGACGAAGGTTGAACACCATAGGGTTATAGTCGATGCGAGTCCGACATAAGCCGCCCTTGCCCGCGTGAGGTGGATATGCGTAGGCATTCCCCCATAAAAAAATGTTCATTGGCAGTGGGTTCTCACTTAAGTTTAAAAAAAAGTATTACTTGCTTGTCTTCGGGATCTAGGTTTGAAATGATTTTCTCCGTATCTCTGACAATTGACAAGGATTAATAAGTGTCTCTTTTCTATAAGAAATAGATTATTTTTATAGCATACACATTTTTATGTTGATGTTACTGTCTTGGAAAAAATAAGCAAAAAACCCAGCGGCACATTGATAAAGAAGAGATCACTATCATTTATTATTTTGTATAATTGTCCATACAAATAATATTAGCAATAGAAAAATTATATTCTTTATGTGGTGTATGATGCCAGTATAGAGTACCGGAGATGGCTTTTACGGGAAACGAGGCATTACATCTTTGTCCTAAAGTGTGTAAATGCATCAGCATTTTAATTCCAGATTGAGAATAGATGAAGGATACCTTCTTATACACCACAGCATCTATCACTATAATCATTACAGACATTCACAGGTCCACTGCTGAACATAGGCCTCCCCCAAGGAATACCACAAAGCACGGTCCTGAGCCACCTGCATCCATCGACTTCCTGCATGTCTCACCAGGTCGCCACTCCATCTAGTGGGGTGCCGCCGGTACGAGGCCGCCACTCGAGAACCTTTATTCACCAGACTAAAAATAAAAGCGTTACATCACAACGTATTGGAAGCCATAATTATAACTGGATGTGCGCAAGGGGAAACTGCATTTGTACCAAGAATTCCCTTGATCCCAATGATCTTCCCTTTCAATTCAAACGTAAACAGTTTCCCCTCAAAGTCTGCTTTGCAATGACCATAAAAAAATCACAAGGGCAGACATTAAAATTTGCGGATATAGACTTGAGAGAAAATTGTTTTTCACACGGGAAATTCTTTGTGGCTTGCTCACGCGTAAGCTCGCCCAGTAGTCTGATAATTTTAGCACACAGTAATAGATAAGCAAAAAATGTGATGTATAAAGAAGTTTTGTAGTATACTAGCTTTTGCCCGGGACATTCAGTTATAATTGTGGCTTGTACCAGCAGACTCTTTTTCACACATGGACGCGATATAACCGACCTCCACGCGGACGAAGTCGCGGGCAAAAGCTAGTCATATATATACCGTTTGACTCACAATGATTGTATTAATTAGAAGCGTTGTAGTCCAAGATGATAAACACAATAACCTAGGAAGTATCTATTCACATGTTTTTCGAAATAACTTATGATTTTTCTGTCTGGAGATCTAGACGTCAAGTTTCAGTCTCAGATCTGCGTAAAAAAAACAATTAATATGAAATAAATTTGGAAGCATCAGTAGCCTAATGGCAGGGCGTGGACCGTGAACTCGAAAGGTCGTGGGTTCAAATCTGCCATTCGACTACTGTCGTGAACCACTTCTAACACAAGCATTTTAAGCTTACCAGAAGTGGTTAAAGAGAATAATAGCAATGTTTAATAGCATTACTATTATTTTTTTTTTATAAAAAAAATCAATCTCAACTACTCAACACACGTGCATATTTGTTCTTACTTATAATATAATGATTTTTGCCGTGCCTATTCTCAGTGTCTCAAGCGGAACAGACGAAAAGCATTTTGAAACAGAAACAGAAATTTTTTTATTCAATAAAGATTATAAATAATACTTACTAAAAGTCACTCTTTTGTTTAATTACCACTGGTTCGAAAAAAACCTCTGTCTTGGGAAGAACCAGCAAGAAACCTAGCGGGACCTTTTTAAAAAATAACAGCTTACAATCATGTTACACAATAAACCACACAAAATAAATTAGAAATAGCTTGGTAGCGATCACCTCATTCCCAGGGGTTATTATCATCCATACATTTTATCATAATTCAAACATTAATACTCATTATAAAGGTATGACCACTGTATTTTTATATAACTTTACAATATATCAATTTATATTTTTAATGCGGTAGACCCATGCTGCAACTATATCATGGTCATAACAAGAATGAGTCGGCTAGGCCGGGTAAGGAACACGCATTATACCAGCGTAAAATAGCAGCTTAATCCTGCTGTGTTTGGTATGGTGAGTTGGGTGGGTGAGTGACGGTGAGGCATCCTATCTTATTGCTCAGATGTGATAACGTATCTATATTTTGATTCTTAATTAAGGATAGATGTCTATGGGCCACAGTATCCACTTATCATCAGGCTGTGTGCCCGTTTGTCACTTTTAACCCAATAAAAAAAATTACAAATTTCACTAATCTCGTCAAATAGCTATAAATTTTATAACATTTACATACGTACATAATAAACATTCACGCCTGTCACCCAGAGGGGTAGGCAGAGACTACGGACTTCCATTTGGCACGATCCTGACACATCTCTTGCCTCCTTTACATCAGCATACCGACGCTGCCCTTTAATAAACTTTAATAACAATATTTTTTAGTTTGTTTTAATTTCTCAGGTGTTGTAGGCGAGACAACAACGAAAGAGATGGAAAGGGGATTGAGAAATTAAATTAAACAGCACCTGTCCCTCCATTTTTATTTGTGAGACGGATACTTTAATATAATATTATGTTTTACTCCCCTTATACTTTTGGAAGGTAGAAATTTAAGCAACTATATCCTTATTATTAAGATTACTACCAAACCAAAAGCTCATGGATTCGAAACCACCATTTGATTACTGTCGTAAAGCACTTCTACATAAGCATTTCCAGTTCAAACGAAGTAGTTTACGAGAATATTGGTAGTGTTTCGCTCTAACTTCAACCCTTGCAAATTATAATACCGTTGAAGCCTATCAAACGTTCACTGCTGAACTTCTTTATTGAGAAGGGGGGGGGGGGGGTATTTGCCAAATATTACTGAAAGATGGACGAGGCAGATGAAGCACGAGACTAGGATTTAGAAGGATTATTAGCAGGATTGAGAAGAAAATGCTTCGGTTGTTTCGACATCTAAAAAGTTTCGAAATCAAATTTATGTGTAAACTAAGGCAGAGCAGACAAGGGACGCTCTAGACGGAAGTTTATCTATCAAATTGGCGATTTATTAGAAGCAAGTACACAAGTACAATTTCAAGCTACGCACCCACTAGAACGCAGTACCGAATCACACCACAAACCATTCCTTTTTTTCTTTTTTTATAGGATAAGGGTGAAAAACGAGCACACAGTCCACCTGATGGCAAGTGGTTGCTGCGGCCCATAGACATCTACATCTATCCTCTGTTACAGATCAAAATGCAGATGCGTTTTCACCCGTGAGGTCTAGGATGGAATGCCTCATTTCCAGTAAAAAGGGCCTCCGGCCACCTGCACTCACCAAGCGAAACGCAGAGGTAAACCTCTACTTCACGCTGGTATTCTGTGAGGTCGTGGTACCACCCCGGTTCAAGCCGGCCCATCCATGCGACAGCAAAAGCTGCCGCCTGGCTCTACCACTGTATTTCATATTGAAGATGAGCCAAATTAAGAGTTTCCTTGACCGCCAAGCATGTAAGCGAGAAGTGTTTCAAGATCGCGCCAAATGGAAGTCCGTAGTCTCTGCCTACACCTGGATTATTCTGGATAACAAACGAGAGATTTTACGTTTAAGTTTATTATTTACCATAGTTGCCACGCTTGTTGGTCCGGTGGGGAAATCGCTGCCCATATCCTGGTTTGTTTCCCTTAGCTCTGTTGCACCTAACGACACCTACGGGACGATATGAGCGATATTCTCACACTTTCTCTACACGGTCACTTGCTTACTTTAGGAAAATTTTTGGCAATTGTAAAAAACTGCAAGTGTCATAAAATGCGCAAGAAAGCCGCATCGCTACTAAGCAGAACAAGGAATAGCTCCAACAGTATCCTGGGTGTTATAGCACAAAAACATGACTGTCCTATAATAAGGCAAATTATTAACGTCCTGCATGGCTGACTTACCTGTGTGTGTATGTATGGCTGCGAGCGCGCGCGCGCGCGCGCGCTCGCGTGTGTGTGTGTGTGTGTGTGTGCTCGCGTGCGTATGTGTATGCGTGAATGCGTGCGTGCGTGCGTGTCTTTTTACTTTCTCCGTCCACCTAGCTGTACTATTATAATTATTTTGTGATTTTTCTAATATCTGTGATATGGATCTCATTTGTTATCTGAAATAAAGATTTATTATTATTATTATAAAAAGTTAACCGTTACTGTAGTTACCGGAACGGTAAAACTTTAACAAATTTCTAGAAGATGTAGCATCTGTTTACCTTAGTTAACACTACCGTGTTAATAAGAGTTTGAAAATTACCTTCTGGGGTTAACTTCACAACGAGTTAGGTCAATGCTCGAAGTTAGTAATTGGATTGTAACCAGCGTTATATTCTGGTTAAAGAATTGTTTCAAAGTTGGTTAGCTGAAGGATATTTTTAACAATAGTCATTTGTAAAGAAATCAGAAAAGGTTCATTCAGTCATAAAAGATTTGTTTTTATAGAATAGGGATGAAAAACGAGCAATAAAGTAAAAAGTCGTAAAAGTTTGTTTGACTCTTCTATACAAAAAATAAAAATTATTTTTTTTATTTTTTGTATAGAAGAATCAAACAAAGAAACATTAATATTGCCAATAATAATATAGTTCTTGAAACGCCGCCACTACATGCCTAACTAGTACAGTAAATTAATAACGTGTTCCTAATTTTTAAGGTGTTTTTATTTATTTATATGTTTAGTCGTTTAGTGACGGTATAAGAGGCGACAGATAGAAACTATACCAGAAGATAGGTAGCGGCATCTTCTTGATAACAGCTGAATAAAAATAAAAATCTGCGGCTACCACCGCGCTTGCCAGACGTGGCAGCTATGGCAAATTTGTGAATAAAAAGAGGAGGCCTATGTTCAGCAGTGGGCGTAAAGTAAACAACCCATCGATTTTCTACAGGATGCATTTCGGAGAGTGTGCGCAGGAATTGCTTAACTTAATTCCTCCCTCTCTCTCTCTTCCACCATCGGAAACTCCACCCTCTCGTTATCAACATACCATAACAAACCAAACGGTTTGCCTCATCGCTCATCATGCGTACAGCAATTGAATGGAATAAGTTGCCAGTGCCAGTTTCTATGCGATTACAATAAGGGTATCTTCAAGGCAAGACTGAATGGGCTTTTGTTAAGGAAATGTACTTCACCATCTTCAGCTTCATCACCACTTACCATCAGGTAGGATAGTACTCAAGTGCTGGCTTAGAATAGTAATAAAATAAAAGAACAAGCTGACGTGAAACACCAACGCTCCGGAAAGTATGCAGATAGACCTCAAAACCTCGTGCAAGAACATCGATTCCTGCCAAGGATAACACGTGAGGCTATTGAAATTAAAAATAACATCCTAATTTCACTAGAAAAGGAGGCTGTGTACTTTTAACCACCTGCTTGAGATCCTATAATTAATAAAATTAAAACTAAACCCAAGCATACCACAGCAGACTTCAAGACACAGTAAGTTCATTCTGCGTAGATCGGACCAAAAGTGATAATTAAAACAACGCTGAAGATACTCAAGGTTAACTATGACATCGAGCCGTTAATCACCTTAGTTTCCACGGATAATGGGTGCTGGAAAGCACACAAAACGTCGGGAATTAAAAATAAGTACAATTAAACGCGATCAAATCTGTAAAAGTAGTTTTATTCAAAATAATAGGATTGACTTTTTTAAACATTCATTTTTTTTCATTTAAATATCTAAAATTATTCTAAGAATGATTCCTACTTCCAAATATTATTATAATTCCTTCAACGTTTGCGAAAAACAATCGAATAAAATCGTTAAACTGAACATCAACTCGAATGAAATGAGGCAACAACGATCACGTATTGGTTTAGGACGGCTGTTGTCCCACAAACCTCTTGGTCGATCGACTGAGAATAATGTTAATGTTGCCCGACCAGGCAACTGGAAAATATTTTTGTGCTAACGCCATTGAACGAAGACGATTAAATATGATATTATCGCCATTACAGAATTTATAGTAATTGCGATATATCGATTAATATATCGACAAAATATATTTTGTTTTTAATACGCTTTTATTAGCTTCGCTTGTCTACACACACACACACACACACACACACACACACACAAACACACACAAACACACACACACACACACACACACACACAGCGCTCACGTAAGTGTAAATTAGTTTTTAGTTTTTAAAATTGTTTTAAAATTGTTTTTTTTTATTCTTTTTCGTTTATTGTAACTTTAATTACAGAAACTGCAATTATAAATCATATTGTCACACGAAGTGTAGTAAAGTTAAAGGTATGTTGATAAATGTTACATTAAGGGACGAGAGTCTGGTGATTAGTCATACAGGTATTTCCTAGTAAGTAGTAGTAACACCAGGCTCTCACAAATTAAAATGGTTATACCTCCAATATTATTAATAGGCAATGTAAACTTGTGAGAGCAAATAAAGTAAACATTATTATGGGGTATTTGTATAGTTTTCTCATCTGGTTGGGTTGTATAAATATATAATTGAAAATGAAAATGATAAACTTACATAAATATCAATAAAATAAAATAAGTACATAAAAATTACATAAATATATAAAAACCCAACCAGATGGAAGCCCTCGGCAGGGGAGACCAAACGGCCGAGGGTTAGGGGGAAAGGGAATGAAACCGGCGGACGATGCGGGCGGTATCGAGGAGCACCGCCTTCTGCATTTGAGCTTGGAGCGGTCCGTCACGGAGTCCCAGTCGCCTCAGATGACCCGAGAGGCTAACTGGGATTAACCCGTTCGCAGAAACGACCACAGGAATAATTTCGGCCGGCAGACCACCCCACATGTCGGTCACCTCGTGAGCCAGGTCCAGATATTTTGTCAGCTTATCTGTTTCGGCTTTCACGAGGTTCTCGTCATAAGGAATGGTAATGTCGACCAAAAATAGCCTTGACTGTGCCCGGTCCATCAGCACAATATCAGGCTTATTCGCAAAAATAGTCCTATCTGTGATGATGGCCCGGTCCCAGTAGAGCCTGGCGCGGTCATTTTCGAGCACGGCTTCCGGCAAGTACTTATAATACGGCAGTTTCCGATCCACGAGACCGTATTTCAGAGCGAGCTCCTGGTGTAGAATCCTGGCTACTAGGTTGTGTCTGTGCAAATACTCAGAGTTAGAAAGCGCCGAACAACCAGAGATGACATGCCTAAGTGACTCACCGGGATGGCGACAAGCTCGACAGATGTCGACGGTGCCATCCTTTAGGATGTATCTCCGATAATTGTTGGTCTTAATAACCTGATCCTGTATTGCACAGACAAAGCCCTCAGTTTCCCCAAAGAGGTCACCGAAACGTAGCCAGTGGAGGGAGGCGACTGTGTCTACGAAAGGCTCATGTAGGGCCTTGTAGAACCTCCCGTGGAGCTCTTTCTCCTTCCATACGGTCTCCCGGTCGGAAATGCTCTGTACTGCCGGGTCTTGCCATTGCTCGTTGGCTAAGTATAGAGGGGTAAGTCCTTTATCACAAGAAATAACGTCCCTATAGTATGGATCATCCGCTCTCGTTAGAAAGTAATTACGGAGTCTGCACACTTCGCGATTATGCATGGTAAGCGCGCTTAAAAAGCCGCGCCCACCATGCTTCCGCGGCAAGTACAGCCTCATTACTGACGATCTCGGATGATGCATCCTGTGGGACGTCATTATAGTGCGGACTTTTCTGTCCAGAGCGTTCAGTTCGGTCTGAGTCCACCTGAGCATGCCAAAGGTATACATGAGAACAGGCATGATTCAACCGTTATATGCGTGCGTCTTATTCACACCGGACAAAAGGCTATTAAGCACTTTGGTCAAGCGTGCATAAAACACATCGCAAACTGACCGTTTCATACCCGCCTCATCTACACCGATGTTCTGTGACATACCCAGGTATCGGTATGTTTCAGCCTCGGAAAGGGTTCTTATGCTGATGGGCATAGATAAGTCTATGCCCTCAGAGTTAGCAACCCTTCCCCTTTCGACATGGAGGATCGCACACTTATCCGTCCCCAGCTCCATTCCAATAGAATTGCTAAAATCACACGTGATGTTTAGCAATTCCATAAGATGGGAGCGACTGGAGGCGAATAACTTGAGATCATCCATGTAGAAAAGGTGGGTCACTTTTGTACCTCCTCTCCGAAGCTGAAATCCCCTCCCGGAACCCTCCAGTAAGGTACTGAGAGGGTTCAGAGAGAGGCAAAACCAGATTGGACTCAAACAATCGCCCTGGAAGATACCCCTTCTTATCCTTATGTGATTCTCCGCAGCCGTCATCCGCTCACCTAGATGACAAAGGATCGTACTCCACTGCCCCATACATTGCCCGAGGAAGTCTCGAACTGTACAGTCAACCTTGTACAGCTCGAGGACCCTCTTAAGCCATGTATGAGGCACCGAGTCGAATGCCTTTTTGTAGTCTATCCAGGCGGCGGAGAGGTTCCGACGGTTGCGTTTAACCACCTTGCCAATGACCGCGTCAATGAGGAGTGGTTCCTTGGTTCCACGACCACCGCCCCTACATACACTCTGAGCGCGCGACATCACCTGATTTGAGTTCAGGTGACGAGTGAGTCCAGCGCCAGCTCCAGACGCGCCCCGGCGACCCCCAGGCAGTGGCCCTATACGCATTCTATTTGTTTCCATCATCCATGAAATGGGCGTCAATTAACGGGAGACGCCCAGGCCCGGCACCGTTTCATGATTTGGCCAAAAGCACAAGCAGGCTCAAATTAGCACCTCCAATTCTGCCGAGGCACGGCGCTCACACCTCTTGGCAAGATGCTGACTGACTGCGCTGACGTAGCAGTTTTGTCACATAACCGTTACGTCAGCGGGCGATGGGGTCGTCACTTCCCTACGCCTATATTATCATTATTATTATTATTATTATTATTATATTGTCTATGTAACGGAATCTTTTAATGTAATTTTCACCAATTTGTAGATGGATGATTGACTTGAAAATTTGCACCTGTATCAAGGACCGATGACAATACAATAATTTAGCAATTAACTTAAATAAAAATAATTAGCTTAGATTTGATGCGTGTTTTTTAGGTTTTTCCAGTCTTTTATCCATAAAATTAACATAAATGTTTTATCTGTTAGGTGTATTTTGTTTTATAGAATAAGAGCGACAAAAGAGCATGATCCAGCTGATGGTTAGTGGATTCCGTGACCCATAGACATCTACATCTATCCTCCATTAAAAGGATTTCCGGTTCTCTATACTCACCACATGAAACAAAGAAGCATCAAGCTGTTGTTACACACTGGTATTTTGTCAGAGAGTGTCATCCATCTAGGTCCAAGGCGTCTCAAATAAACTCCAGCATGCATTTTAAAATATTTGTGTAATAATTTTACTGTGAAATGTATACAATGGGAATCTTTTTATCTTTGTACTTGTGGAATCATAACATAGCAAATAATTTTTTTCATTCATATCATTTGAATATGGGTCGCGTTGTTCCTCTCATCTTCATTCTAGCTTACACTGGATCAGGGCAAAGCTTTCTAGGCGAGTAATCAACTGAATCTAGACTATGACTACTGTAAAACATATTTACATACTGTGACTTTGTAGCATTATTTTAACTTTATATTCACATATTTTTTCTCTCTTTCACGCATATACTCGTAGTATCCGAGGTAACAGCATGACACACTGCAGCTGTATATAATGCAATGCAAATAAATCGACGTGATCGTGAAAGGTACACGCTTTTATAGTCTGATGTTTTCTATAGAAATAAAGGTGTAAAACGAGCACACAATCCAACTGATGATAAGTGTTTTTAATAAAATAAGAGTGACAAACAAACGCATAGTCCATTTGATTGTAAGTAGAAATGCATAAACATGCATCTACCCTCGGTTAGGAATCAAAATTTAGGATGCGTTATTATTACTGAGAACATACGGCAAGTAAGTGAAGATATGCAGCCTCGTATCTAATTAAATTGGCTCTGGTCCTCTACACTCACCATACGAAACACAGCAGCATTGAGTTGCTATTTTACGGTGGTATTCTGTGATAACATTGTCCTTCTCTGGTCGAGCCAATCCATTCGTACCACAACAACTATAAGCGGTAGTATGGCTCTGCCACGTAAAACACTATGCGTGAATGCTTTGGCTCATAAATACTAATATTTATCTGCAATTATAAATCATATGCAGCAAAAAGAAACCCTGAGACAAAGGCCAATATTCAGAGACAATCTCGATCTTAAGCTTAAATTTCACATTTTCATGTATCTTGTAGTGGCGCCGTAAAACATCAACTACCTTTTATTACATATACGTGGATGTCGACAGAGTCGACAGGGGAAATGCAATAGGAGTTGGTCAGCAGCAGAGTCAGTAATTCATCTCTGGAGCAATATATACGCTATTACAACAAATTCCCAGAAAATATACAAGAGACCTTGTGTATAGTTTGGTTGTTACCAAGTTTAAATACGTTATTAAATTAAAAACTGTATAAAAATGTTATGATCATATAAATAAATACATGGAAGACAATATTAACCCCTGGGAATAAGGTGGTCGCTTCCAAGTTTTTTCTTTAATATGTTTTGTAAGTAATTTGAACAATATGTGTTCTTATTTCATATAAACTTTAAAAAACAAAGTCTCGTTGGATTTCTTGCTGAAAAACCTCTATCCTGGGAAGAACAGTACAGAGGTGTTCCCGAATCAGTAGTAAAAGTAAAGAATGAGTTTCAATAAGAATTACTTGTATACATAGAATAAAAAATATTCTACTCTAGCATCTTCCTAATAATAACTAAAAAAATAAAACATCTGCCAGTTGCCAGCAACAATTTAAAATATTCCCCCCTACGAGACAATCTAGGGGGGAAGCCTGTGTTCAGAGACTTCTGATAGACGAAATAGGGCTATCAATTTTTTTACATATTATATTATTGACACACTATATTATTGTTACTTTATATTTTAAATATTTATGTTATACATCACAGTTCACTGGCTTACAGAACTGATAACATAACGAGTTCTTTGTTGCAGAGTTCGAATATTTCACTTGTTGGCGATAGTTTTAACATTTGAGAGCGCTCGGCAAACGGAAATGATCATAAAGTTTTGCGCAAAATTAGTAGCTAAATTTAATTTTGATTCTCGAAGTTGGACTTCCTGCCGGCATATCTTTCGTTGAGTAAAACTTTCGAATAGTGATTCTTTTGATGGCTCTGTGAAATTTTAAATTTAATCTTAATTCTTGAAGTTTCGGGCACTTTACAACATCCATGAGTGTGTGAGAAGACTGAAGTGTTTGATGCCCTGGTATCATACTTAACGAAGGTAAGGTTGTATTTTGATTTAATTTTATTAGTTATAAGATCTCGATCTGATGGAAGCACCAAGCCATCTTCTTTATTTAAATTATGATTTGTTTTTATTAGAACAGCCTTGCGAATCATCCTTGGTATGAATCTGTGTTTTTGCGAGGATTTGCGATCTATCAAATTTGCAGCAGCACAAGTGGCATACTGCAAACTTCTTTTTTGTGATTTTTGTGATTTCAGTTAGAGCCATTCGCGGTCAGGGACCAAAAAGTTAAAACTCGAACAACTAGGATGGTACATAATTTTCGAACGTCGTTATTAAAGGCCGAGGGGCCCCTTTAGCTTGGGGGCCTCGGGGCACTGCCCCGCCTAGCCCCTGGGTAGCTACGCCACTGCTGGCAACACAAACTGGTTGTACAGTCTCGTTTTCAAGTTTGAGGTATACCTGACGGGAAGATGTGCCGTAATTTCCGGAACGCTGCCCAACCGAGTTGAATCCATCGCAAGAAATCCCAAAGCAAGAAACATAAATTCCCTTTAGTAAAGCATTGACAGCTTGTACTGGTAGATTTGAGAACCCTTGTTTGTGGTATATTTAATTTAATTTGATATAGCAAAAACAAAATTTTAAATCGACATTAAAAGTCAATTCTAATCTGTATATCTAATATCCGTTTCCCAAACTTTATAAGTTAATCCTCGAGTAAAAAAAACTTCGCGTATAATCGATTCAAATCAAATCCCAAATATATATTCATAACGTGGCCTCGTCGCGTTATATAAACACGCAGCGCGAGTGACAGGCGAAATAAAACTTCTGAACATTATTATGTCAAAAAAAAAAGATATATATTACTTAACTACCAACCCAAATGGTAAGGGAATGTATGATCGGATATGAGAAGAAAGAAAAAATAAAATGGTAATTAATGAAAAATGGTACGTCAGGTAATAAACTACTGCGTTAATTTCCTGGTTTTTTTTTGGGAAGTAAGGGTTACTTACGAACACATAATCCACCGGACTGTTTGTGAATGCTGTAGACCATAAACATCTATATCTATCCACGATTGCGAATAAAAATGCAGATGCGTCGTCACCCGTGAGCTGATTACGCTGCTATTTTATACTGGTATTCTGTGAGAACGTGGTCCTCCCCGGTCGAGCCGACACATTCGTGCTACAATATACCACTTATATAGCTGCAGCATGGCTCTACCACGTGTGGTTTTACCACAATTAAAAACCTTTTGTTCGTATTTACATCTTTACAGCCTATCAAAACTATCATTAACTTAACTATCCTTACGTCTAACTAAACATTAACTAATCGTCCGCTGCTTAAAGGTACCATTCCGTAGCCGACCGCAGACGGAAATAGCAGGCGACGTGACGCGACGACACGTTTCTGGAGTCATAATTCCGAACCCGACTGCAGGCGGCAGCAGTACGTGTTCCAATCTGTTCCGAATGTTCTGTGGGTACTCTATTTATGTAAACAAAATAGGTACTATATATATACCTATTTACCGCTTTTATTTAACTCCTTTCCTATATTTATTCAAATAATTCCTTTTGGCACACTGTTTAAATAATTATTGTGAGATGCATCGTACAGTGCGGGATATTAGACCACCTGGTTTATCAGTTTCTCTTCCACGGAATCGGTTCCCATTTTTTGAGAAAAAATCAACGTGTCGCTCGGCTGTTGGCGGCACTACTGATCTGCGGTCGGGCGACATGTCGTCTGCCGCTCCGGCAAACGACGTGTCGCTAGCTACGGAAGGTATTTCATAGAACTACATAGAAACCAGTAGTGTCGCGACGACACGTCTGCGGTCGGCTACGGAATGGTACCTTTACATAGGTCTTCTCTGTAGATTATCTCATAGTCCCGTTGCCGTTGTTGCCACGCTTGTCAACTGCAGTATTTTTAATTTTAGTCGTTATTAGGAAGACGCCTCTACATGTCTCCTGATTTGTTTCCTTCTGGTGCCTCTTACAACACCCACGGCCTCGTGGGTGTCGTAAAAGTTAAGAGGTTCACTACTCCATATAATCTTATATATATATATATATATATATATATATATATATATATATATATAGAGACAAAATACAAAAAAAAAGAAAAAATCTTGATAAGAAAGAGATGTAGTGTTTGCACAAATACACAAACATACATTTATATATAAGTCACAGTCTCGAGCGCACCGCGTCAGTTACACGAGAGCCTCGGGCGAGAGTGGACGTGTTTAGTTAAGTGCGTGCCGAGCCTGTGTTACACTATTAGAGAAGATAGCAGACAATACACACCTGAAATAGATTTGTTTGCCTCCCGAACTAATGTTAAGAGCAAAAAGTATGTACCATGGCACCCGGACCCTGATGCAATCAATGTAGATGCGTTTACATTGTGTTGGTCTCATTATTTTTTCTTTGCTTTTCCGCCATTTTCACTTGTCTTAAAAACTTTAGAAAAATAATTTTAGATAAGACAGAAGGCATAGTTGTTGTACCTCACTGTTCAGCGCAGCCCTGGTTTCCAGTGTTTAAAAAATTGTTGGTAAATGATTCAATTGTTTTCCAATTTAATAAAAAATTTGCTTACCCTATGTAATTACAGGTCACTTTACTCTCTTAACAAGATGCTACCCTTGATGGCATATCTGCTCTCCGCCAGAATTTTTTAAGCATAGACATTGTTGAGCAAGCCACCAATATTATGATGAATTCACTATAAGATAATTTAAAATTAAAAATTTTGTACAGCCGACTGCAATATAGGTTATTTAAGAATAACTCAATAACCATTGGTCTGACCTTGATCAAATTCATATGGGACCACACGAGAACTATCAGCTTTCATATAAAAAAAGAATCATCGAAATCGGTTCGCCCAGTACAAAGTTATGAGGTAACACACATAAAAAAAAAAAAAAAAAAAAACATACACCCGAATTGAGTACCGTCTCCTTTTTGGAAGTCGGCAGAAAATACACTTAGGCAGTACTTACCGTACCTCAGTGACTGGCTTATATACTGTTCCTCTAACAATGTAAGTACAAATACTGCTACTACAATGTAAGTACATATATATATATATATATATATATATGATGTTATAGCCTTGTATGAGTAGTGAATGTTCTTACACTGCGTATCAAAATTACAAATTAAGTTAAAATTTAAAGCATATAAACTTACACCATACCCAAAATTGCTATTAATAACCTTCTAGGTTGTAGCGTAAGAACACTTATACATTCAAAACAGGATACATCAAAGGAAATACCGCAACGAGACACGTGATCGAATTATTTACTAGCAAATCAAATTTCACTTTTAACGACAGCTACTGAACAGGTTCAAACGAAAATGAAGCTCAATTTTTCTTAATTAACAGTGGTTCTAAATCTTGGAGTAACGAGTTGGTGGTCCATGGCAAGACACTAAATTGGTCAATTGGACCGACTTTTCATCTAGCTATAGACCACCAACTTTAGGACATAATAGAAATTATGTTATTAACCATAACATAATTTCTATTATTAAGTCAGTTTGAGAATTAAGACACATACAAAGAGATGACAGGCAGTAATCTTTATTACCTAAAGCACAATTGCAAATGTGCATATTCTATGAAGGCATTTGACAGATATATTTACTACTATTTAATACTATAGGGAGAAGAGTCGCTCGCGTCGCTTCGACTACCTAATCCTAGGCCCACCCTACACGTGTCCCCCGGGTGGTGCTAAACAAGCGACAAAGCCGAAAGAACAGACTCGGCTCCTCGCCGTGTGGTAGCGGCGTGAAAAATACCACCCCTACTTTCGCACCATGAGGCCAAACAATTACGAAATGGCCCCGAGTTCCCGGCGCCCCTTTAATGGGGCAGGGGTGCGAAGAATCTCCGGGAGGAAAACTGGCGACGAGGGTCGTCACCTATCACGTTCAGTCCCCCGGGGGGGGCGATAAGTGGATTACGGAGGCCCGTCTGGCTACGTTGAGTATATGTGGAGCAATGAATGATAAGATGGATGATGAGTATGCGATATGATGTATGATAGAGGAATAGACGTGTTATGTGTAAATGAGACGAAACAGAATGGAAAGGATGCCAATACACATGGCATGTATACCGCGCACTGATCTGGTGTAGACGAGACCGAGCGGGCATGCCAGGGAGTCGGTATCTTCTTTTCCGAAAGAATGGGTCATTGTGTGAAAGAGTATGAACGTGTAAGCCCGAGACTGCTATGGATACGAATGAAAGTGGGCTTCAAAAAGTTGTTTGTTCTATATATATATATATATATATATATATATATAATGTCGAACTCCCGTACTTGTTGGATCCAGCAGATTTTTACTAGATAATGTTGATCCGCCTATTTACTAAAATATATTGAAATCTATTTCGAAATTTTATATAATTGAAGAATACATTTATTCAATCAATCAAATCGCTCAGTTATATTCAAATTAATTTTAATCTACTTGACATTTTTTTTATAACAGTCACCGACATATTTTGATCTGCGCAACGGTAATTTATCCTTTACACATTAGTTGTTAGTTGATCAATATATTCACAATGTTTCGTTTGCGGCAACAGTTGATCCAGTCATAATTATAAAAATGCAAGTACCTATATAATAAAACTCAAAATCTATGTACTTATTCATTTATTATTTATATGAGCCCTGGTGTATAATATAATCACCAGGGCTCCCTGTAATCTACTCGTTCAGAGAGCCAGATTTGCAAAGGGCACCCTAAATCCTCCGGTGCTGGTTCGGGGATCGATGTCGCACGAAGAGTTTTTATTTGTATGGGTCTGAAAATAAAAGGAAAAATTAATTTATACCTACTATCAAATATTCAAGTACTATTTTAGGAAACAATAAAAGCTAAATTATAATTCTTCTATATCATCATCATTATCAGCTCTTAAAATCCACTTCTGGACGCTGGACATTCTCGCTGCAAGTATTTGCTTTAATCATCACGCGAAATTAATTGACGAATTGACGATCACAGTACCAGACGTTTCGCACCTTTGACGGTGCTGCTCGTCACCGTATTTATTTAAGTATTTTACGTATGGCTTAAACGAAATAATGTCAGCACCAATATGAAGCCATCATCAATGTAAGGCATCAATATAAGATTTTGCTGGCAAACCATGTGATAGATTTTCTTTTTCCCCTATACGGAAATATTGTAACTACCTACATAAATAATTAAAATTGGGTGCCTAATTGGTATGAAATAATGCTAAAAATATTTAATATATACCTCATCACTTCATAGTGGTTTGGTTGTAGTGGTACATCACGAATCTTGTAGTTGAGCTCCAAGATCTGCATTTTGTTTTGAAGCTCAACCAGCAGCTCAGCATTCTGTGAATTTATGTTCTGCTTAATTTTTTTCCCAATCTTCATAAGGCTTACACTATCAGATTCCAACCATCCATTACATCCTATAAATTCTACTGCTGAACACATTCCTTACCTTTCACAAGGGAAATTCTGCCATAATTACCACTCTTGGCAAGCGGGTTGGCACCATCAATTGTTATTGTAATTTTGAGTTGTTATCAAGAAGATGCTACTGCGCATTCCCTGTTTCAGTTTTCCTCTGTCGCCTCTTACGACACCGACGAGACGGATAGGGTACAGGATAATCCTACACCGCCACTACACGGATACGTATGTAGTTATTTAAATAACGTCAAAACTATTTTAAGTAAGAAAAATGGATAGCTACGTACTTTATCCTTAATACGTGTGAGAATATCTAAGACCTGTTTGCTCTCCGGTATTGCATCGTAATGTCTATAACAAGAAAGATTCAATTTAAAGCGCGCACAAAACTTATATCTTTTCTTGTAAATATTTAAATACTTACTAGAATTTCAGTTAGGATGAGCTATTTTATTTTAATTTGTTTAAGATACTTACTTTTCCCTGTTTTTGAAAAGTCCACAAAAAAAATTATAACGGCACTTGCTTGGTCTTCGTCTAGATCTAGGTGACGCATGGCTATTCCTAAAATTAAATTTAATAAAAAAGTAAGGATTAATTGTTCTTATCACGACTATTTAAGAACGTTATGAAAATTTTACTTACATTTTTATTTCAAACGAAATGCTGATGAGTGATGACAGGATTTTTACACAAAATGTAACGCACCAATGAATACAACGCAAACGAAAAGTATAAAAAATTAGGCAGTGTTGCTATCGTAAAAATCTGAGCTACCGTATGTCAGACTGCTTTGGCGTATTTTAAGGAACAAAAACTAAATTTGTAAGTGGTTAATTCTTGTAAATAAAAAAATGTGTTATATTTTTGATTGTTTTGTTGGATTTTAGTTTACATAGCCATAAATAAAATAATGCATTACGTTTAAAATGAATGTTTAATTAATTTAAAAATATAATTAAACTTTTTTCTAGGGAATTATACAATCATTGGCACTTTAGCATAGTGAATGGCTCTATAAATTAAGTATAATTATTGGCACCATTGGAATACCTAAAAAGTTATACCCAGATCTTTCTAAGCTCCATCTTATTGAACAAATATTTTTCTTAGATTTTCATCTGAAAACGGATTCGTTGGTCTACCATACCAGTTTCTTTCTTTCTTTGGATACATTTATGATGTGCCTTTTTTTAGTAAAACCTTTCGTGTTTTGTCGATATTTCGTAGAAGTAGAAGTTTGTTTCGGTTTTTTAGATTAAACATTTAGAGAGTATTATATTGTCAGAATTTTTGGCTTCGCTCGTCGTGATTTGATAGTCAGTTTGTTTCTATATTTGGCTGACTAATTCAATTCTACTTTTTCCATTTGTGTCCAATTTTTTTATTGTTTTTCTAGCTCCGCGTCTTCCTTATCTTCACTTGTTAGCACAAAATAATAGTATTGTTCACCTGAATTTTGCTTTTTGATAGGTAATTGGCAAGGCAAAAACTCTATAAACATTTATAAGGTTTTCTAAAAGATTTTTGTTTGCTTCGACATTTACCATTTACCCATTCACGTCCAACAAACACTAAATTTGCTGCCTAGTTAATAAAATACCTAAGGGTTAGTTTTGTTTCTGATATTCAACAATAATCTCTGCAGCTTGTATAGGCTCTGGTACTGATAAATCATTACTAATTGATAGGATACAAGGCAAATTTGATAGTTATTTTTGATTCAGTCGTTGTTAGTCGTTATTCTTAAAATATTTGGTAATTCATATGCATGGAACGGTGATCATTTAAAATAACTTGCTGTAATTTCGAAGGCATCAGACACTTTGTGTAATCCACTTTATCTGGACTAAATAGGTACAACCCATGTGTCTCGAAACCATTTCATAACGTGGATTTATTTCATTTCGGTAAAAGTGTTGCCAATATAGGCCCGGATCTGTTTTAATAACATTTTTGTCTAATTGTTTGTCCGTCATTCGAAGACAGCTTTACGCCACATAGCTTTGATGGGCCGAAATGCAGTGATATCAGCTGGTTGTAATAGTCGCATTGTATTCAGGTTAAGGGCTATAATAAATATTATGGCAAGACTTGGGCAACGTTGCACCAGCTCAAGACAGGTGAGGCTCTTATGACCATCTACAAAAATAATTACTGAAAAATTACATTATTTATTTATAAGATATATACGAAAAACGTTTTTTTTTCGTAATGGATACATAATTCTGCCTTTATCCACATAATCTCTGATTAGTAAATAACGTATTTAAAATAAATAACGTATTTAAGATAATAAATACCCCTCTCTCTAGAAACTAACTTCTGAACGTCTAATCGTATTTTCCATAGGGAGAAATTAATCGTAAGTTTTACCGTCTACTCCAAAGAACAGTGATGCAAGACTTCGATTAGGCATAATCCAACTCATAGACGTTTTATTCTCCCTCTATAAAACGGTTTAGTATGGGGTTTTTATTTAAAAAAAAACCCCACATCATTGACATTTTTATGACATCGAAAACTGTGTCAGGGCCAAGTCGGCTTTTCAGCTTCTTAGTTTTTTTGACTTTACTTATTTAGCGGGAACTGTTAATTCGCGCGTGGAATGTTAAATGTTTGTGCGGCAGTTATTTTTCCAAAGCGCCCGCCCGGTATTTTTCATCAATTCAAAATATGAAAAACGTCAGTTATAATCATTAGCACTACTCAAAGGATACAGTCATTGGCAGTGTCAATAATCTGTACATATAATAAATCTGTAGAAAAGTCGTGTTTGTAATTCTAATATATTCTTGAAAAAACAAGTCCAGGGGACTAAAAGGTTCTGAAGCCAAATTAGTGGTTTTTAGAATTTTTGTCTGTCTGTCTGTCTGTCTTTCTGTCTGTCTGTCTGTCTGTGTATTCCGGATTCACGCAAAAACTACTGAGCCGATTTACATGAAATTTTGTATGTAGGTAGTGAGTAAACCGGGGCAACTTATAGGCTACCTTTTATCCGATTACGGAACTTCATAAAAGGAAGGTTAAGTAATTTATTTAATTTAGATGTTAATTTTCTATTAAATCTTGGTTATAGGCTGGATGACTGGTGTTTTTCAAAAAATACCATATTTGTAAATAAAGTTTAGAATATAGTTATAATCTTGGTAAAATAATTTGAAACTACACCGATTTGGTATTCAAAACAGCGACATCTATCATCAAATGGAAAAAGTAGTATATTTTGCCTTCAATTACTAATAAGTGAAATAATATAAATAACTTGCATCTATATGATTAAATGATTAGATTTTTAAAATTATTAATAAAACTCAAACGTTTATTTTTTTAGTATTTTTATTTTATTTTAAAAGTGTAATAATTTCAATAGATAATAGTGACGTCTAAAAAGATATGAAAATTGATAAAGTATTTATTGCAATTACTATGTAATATATATGTAAAGTGATTGAAACTGATCTGTCTGCAATTGTTGCAAAATTTTCATTATCATGATAGTTTTATTCAAGAGATTTTTATATACTTATGTCGTGGCCAGATCGTAGAACTGATCATATATCATAAAGTAGTCTATCATTTCGTGAAATGGTGTGGTTGTTTCATAATATTTAACACTATTTGTTCACCATGTCACGATATAGCTTGACCGAATCAATGAATAGAAATCTTTTGGAGATATTAATAACTAAACACAACGTTGCCATTTCATAATATGATCATATTACGATATCATTAAATCGTTTTTCACCGCTAGCGGCGCTGATAGCGTATTTTTTAACAGAAACAGAACTTTTAAGAGAATTGACATCACTTTATTCCTTATTGATATAATAAATAAATGTTCGCTTCAATTGCTGATATTACTAGATGGTATGGTTTTGGCTTTCATTATTTCATCTAATATTAGCGCCACCTACTTACTTCTAAATAAACTAAGATGGCAAGTCATTGATAAAATGAAATAATACAATGCTACTGAATATACGATGTAAACAATTGAATCATTAACATTACATTCATCACGCGTTGGCATCAGCGCAGAGAATACTTTTTTGGCCAAAAACTCTGCGGCCTGTGCCCATTAGTAACATGTATGTAAGCTGCTATTTTTTAGTTTTCATAGGGCAATATATGCAGTTTTTATTTCATTCGTGTTTTCGGGTATGTTACTTTTTGTTTCACTCTACCTAAATAGTAAGGGTTGCAAAGATGAGTAGAACTTATTATCGTCAGCCTATCAAAAGTCCACTGAAATGAACATAGGCCTCCCCCATAAATTGTCAAGTAGCTGGATATTTACTATAGTTGCCACACTTGGCAGACGGGTTGGCAACCGCAGCTATTATTATTTTGATCTGTTGTCAAGAAGGTGTTGCAGCCCATCCCATCTCCAGTTTGTTTTCCTATGTTGCCTCTTACGACGGGACGATATGAGGTGGCGGATTCTCTTTCATCGCCTTAACAGAGCGAACATTTTTCTACTCCCGTTCATGAGTGTAGTGATCCTCACGTTCACTGTACATAATATTTATAAGGAATAAAACTAATTTTAAGGATTCTATCGCGTTTAATTTTAACTTTTTAAATTCCCGATGATTTGGGCACTTTACAGTATCCATGGTCACGGCAGGGGCGGGAGCTGATGTCGTAGTTAAAATAGAATAGAATAAATTCAGTAGTAGTTTGAATTTAATTTTTATTTTTTCAATTAAGTATGAAGGTCCTTAGCAGATAGTAGCACTCAGCCATCTTTCCTATCAAAATTATTTTTTAATTATTGGTAGGATTCGGTGTTCTATTACAAGGATTTCTTGTCTATCAGATCCGATATAATGGTTGGGACGATACTAAACATATTTTTTTTATAGGATAAGGGTGACAAACGAGCACACAGTCACCTGATGGTAAGCGGTTGCTGCGGCCCATGGACATCTACATCTATTCTCTATTACAAATCAAAATGCAGATGCGTTGTCACCCGTGAGGACTAGGATGGAATGCCTCATTTCCAGTAAAAAGGGCCTCCGGCCACCTGCACCCACCAAGCGAAACGCAGAGGTAAACCTCTACTTCACGCTGGTATTCTGTGAGGTCGTGGTACCACCCCGGTTCGAGCCAGCCCATCCGTGCGACAGCAAAAGCTGCCACGTGGCTCTACCACTGTTTAATTTTACACATTGACATACTTTAGACTTCCCGGAGCTTCGGTGCTTCACATCAACGATATGTTCATTTACTCGGAACTTTCATCCAAGATGCGTAAAAAACCCGTAACATTAGTTTTAATCCATGTGTAGTATTCATTATTATAGAACTGTAGTTATGAAATTTTCAAGTCTACTCTAAGTAAAAAAAAAATATCTACATCCATTTATGGTGCTAATCAATATCAAATAGGACCAATGATATGAATAAAATGTCTCAAATAAACATTATATAACTTTGTTAAAACTAAATTAACTTTAACTATGAATAAATGTAAATAGTAAAATGTAAATAATAATAATACATTTTGGTTTCAAGACTATTAACCTTTCTTATGGATACATCGAAATCGGAAGACATGCCCGATATAAAAAATAGTAGGTGTTTCTAGACATATATATTCACGTGTTTCTGTAGCATGTTACCAATCATCTACGTCTAATAGTATATTTAAATGAAAAAAAATCTTTGACGGACATAGAGACATAGACACCGAGGTGACTCTAAAAGTGATCGAATTTTTCTAAATTTGGCACGGAACAGCTTTTAATGATGTTCCTAAATTTAAGCGCATGCGAGCAAAGCCGCGGGTAAAAAGCTAGTAGATAATAATAATAGAAAGTATAGTGATTGACACATAAGCCAATGAATATGTTGTCAAACTAAGTATAGTCATTGGCACAATTAAAAAACCCGATGCTTCTTTTTCACAACGATAAATAACGTTTAATATGCTTTAATGGCGTAAATTGATAAAAATAAATAGAAACTTGCATATAATCTTACCTAAAAATCACTTTTTGTCTCAAAATCTAGCCACAAAACCTTATTTTTCTGTTAAATTTTAACAGATTTCTCCAAATACATTTTTATAACAGCCATTATAGAAAAATAGTTGATGCTTTAAATATAAATGTGTGTTGTTAGTATAAGTAATTATATAGAATATCCTATCCTAGCAATACCTGTGATCCTGCGATATAGAAAAAGGAAAACATTCTTAATACTTAGATAAAAATAGCAAAGTGCCAATCATTGAACGAGTGCCAACATTAGTACTGTTTACCCTATATGTTCCCCTTTTTTGTCTTTTAGTGAAGTACCGCCTCCAGAGTCACATACATGTAATCGATTATTATTAATTACAATAAAACACAGAATATGAAATTATTTCACTCGGAATCGTAACATATTTTGATCAGTTTAATTACAAATGAGCGCTAGGTCGTATTCGACTCGTAAATGAAACCATTACAATTTACGTTCCTTTTCAGTTATTTTTTACCATGGAGAAAGATATCTCTATCCTCCTCTATGTATAAAGAAATGGCACAATACAGCGTTACAACTGTATGTTTACATCCATCCATCCATTACAGCTTATAAAAGTTCATTGCCGAACATAGGCCTCCCTCATAGATCAAAGGCCTGCCCCATAGACAAAAAGGCCATTTTCACAGGGGGGATTTTGCCATAATAGACACGCCTGGTGAGCGAGTTGTCAACCGCAGTTTTTTATTATTTTGCGAAATTATTTACACTAGCGAAAAACCTTTCGTTTCACCTTAGTCAATTGCCATATTTTGTGATACGGCAATGAGAGTCTGGCCGTATGCCGTATTTTCTGGAAAAAAAATATCGTCAATTATCGTATAATATAGCAATTTTCATTGCAATGCTGAAATTAGGGTTGCTCAATATACATCGACCTTACTATTCGATGCATCGAATCATCCAATGCTTCGGTTATATACCTACATACTTCACACAAATTTCGTGATCGTTATTGTATAAATTCTACTGGATCAACAAATTAGTAAAAGAATATATCCATAGTATATATAGCTTCCTATATCAATTATTCCGTTACAAGTTTATCCACTACTACTACAAGCTTCAGGCGCGTGTATGCGTGACACTGGCGGCTCGTCACGTACACATTGAAACTGCTTTAAACAGGCTCGGCCATTTCTAAAACTTAGGGTTCACATCGCGCGTCGTGCTTGTTTTTATTTCACGTTTAATTTAAAAATGAGTAAAGAAATAAGTGTCATATAAAATATAAAAACGTGTATAATATGATTTACTGTACAGAACTATGAGCAATAATAGAACGTATATATACAATTAATAATAATTATTAATACTTACATGCAATAATATTATAAGCAAATAAAGTTAATAAAAAGATATAATTTTTAGCTATCAAAAAGGCTCCATTAGGGAATTGGAACTTGATTATTATTTATTACTTTTAATGTGGTTAGATATCTCATACATATTAAACTTTATCGCATTTGTTTAATTTCTTGAGCAAAAATTTCGCGGACATTCTGATTTAGAAATAACCATTGTTACATTGATAGTAATATTTTAAAACCTGTGCAAACTTGTATATGCCAGGTGAGTGCTTTCTATTAGATTTATTTAAGCAATCAACTTTATATTACATTTAATATTTAGCATTCAACAAAAAGGCAAACAAATTATTAAAAACATAAAATATGAAAATAAAATAGTTAGAGGAAGTAGTTAGTAATTTTGTTTATCATCGGTGCATAATAAAAAAAACTGATAAAATTTTATTCAATATTATTCTTTTGAGTCAACCCTATCAAAATAGGTAAAATTTTGAACGCGTTCAGTCGCCCCCTTGCAGGTAAGCATTAGTTCTGTTAGCTCATTAGGTTCTCGGATTTAGAGAAGTGCATACGAATTAATTGTGCTTGAACTACCAAACCTAAGCGGTTAACTTATTTTGAATATTGGTTATTTTGGTATGATAGTGTAATGACTACCGAAGACGAAAGGTAAGCGTTAATTTTTCTGAAGTTTTATATGAAATATTTACATAGTGTACTTATTATTTATGAATTTGTTTAAATTATTTAAAATGTCGTACTTTTAGAGAACCGCTTGAATTAGTAATAAAGTTCTACTAAATTTAGTTTGGATGCAGTTGGCTCAGGATCGTGCTTTGTAGCCTTCCATGCGGGTGTCTATGTTCAGCAGTGGAATTACGAAGGGGTGTAATGATGATGGTGATGATGATGAAATTTAATTCGATCGACAAATTGTTGAAAAGTAACTTTACAGTCCTCGTCCCATTTTTGAGAAGGTTTTTAGGGCAAGGAAGTGCCCACCACACTATTCCAATGCGTCTTGGCAGACTTCACATGACTTTCGATTTTAATTTATTTCTTAGACACGCAGGATACAGGTTTTCTTACGATGTTTCCCTCGCCAAACATGTGGGAAATCAGGTCTTAAAATTGCGATTAACAATAAGTAACATATTATACTTTAGTCTTAGGTATACCTAAATCCCAGATTCTAGTCCAATGAGTAGATTAGTATACATAAAAATTGGAACTGGAATCTATAACCTGTACAAACCTGTACCTTCATGACTATACGCATGAAATGCGGCAAGACTATTAAAAATACAACGCCCCACATATTCAATAATACTCTTACTATGCTGATGGGGTTGCACCGTTACTGCAATGCTTCAGGGATGTTCGACATTAACGTTTGATGTAAGAGGCAAAAAGTATTCTCTCTCTTGCATATAACTAGATGTAGCGATAACAGTACGTTGGAGGCATCGTCTGCTAAGTATGACTCCCGATATTGTGACGCTGAGTGCTACTAGGATTGGGGTGACAGTCCATCTGATGGTAAGTGGCCTATAGACATCTACACCTATCTTCAATAAAGAATCTAAATGCAGATGCGTTGTCACCCGTGAGGACTAAGATGGAATGCCTCGTTTCCATTATAAAGGGTCTCCGGCTCTCTTCACTCACCATACGAAACACAGCAGTGTTAAGGTGCTATATTACGTTGATATTCTGTGAGAGCGTGGTCCTTCCCCGGTCGAGCCGACCCATCCTACTACTGTTCTACCACGTATAAAAACTTTCTATTTATATGTACATATCTATGCTTTTTATTTGATTGTATTTGCCTTCTATAAAGTTAAAGTTAAATATACAGCCTATATACGTCCCACTGCTGGGCACAGGCCTCATCTAATTTCTGAGGGAGTTTAAGGGGTTTAATTGCTGCTCAAAATTTCACGTCTTCGAAATTTGAATTTTTTTTTTGTATTTCTCAGACATGCATGAAGAAACTTTCACGGTGTTTTACTTCACCGCCGAGCACGTGGTAAATCAGCACTTAAAATTGCAATTAACGATATTTACTGGTGCCGTCGGGGATCGAACCCAAGATACAAGCGTACTGTGAAACTTACAGCTAGCGCTTAGCCCCTGAGCTACCACGGCGACTTACCTTCTATGAGTCTTAGAAACTCTAAAAAAAAAACAAATAATTGTTATTATTGTTATTACAAAAATAGTTTCATAAGTAAGAATTATCGTCTATCCACAAATTTTGATTTTATTGTGTCTATCATTTTTATTACACAAAGTTATAAATAAAATACACGTTACATAAATGTAATGTGACAACTGATGAAGACCTATATTTCTTACGTGTGAAGTTAAGAAGCATAAAGATCTACCACCTAATTTTAACACGTGGGTGTTCGAAGACGACACTATGGGAAACGTGAGAATGATCTTTTCGTATGGCCTTTGATAGATGGAGGTACAACCCATTAACCATCTCGTTCTAGCTAGATATAATATAACCAAACCGGCGCGGCGCGACGACGGAAAGAAAGGTACTAAATGCGACTGTCAGTGCGAATCTTTGTATCAAATAAAATAATATACTTAGTAGAAATAAAAACATACCATATGTTTTAAATCAATATACTATTTATAGGTAGGGAATATTTTTAACGGCTTATTATATCCAACGTTACTTTTGTAACGATGTTCACCTATACAAGTTTTTAGTGAACAGATAAGTTTTCTAACTGCTCTCTGGAACAATTGATAAATTCATAATATGACTGTCTCTTTGATCTAGTGGTCATAAGCGCAGCTGATTATCTTGAGCTCCCGGGTTCGAATCCCGGATAGGGTAATTTATTGGGTTTTTCTAACAAGAAATTCTCAGTAGCAGCTCGGAGTACGGAAGCTGGCGGTGTTACACCACCGTGCCTCGTCAGCACGTAGAAGCCGTTGTTCCAGCCCTGCGCCTGATAACTCTCCGGTCGTGTCGAAATACCATCCTATCGGAATATGAGAGTGAGGGAACAGAAAGTGCACTTGTGCTTGCGCATTCTCTCGGCCTATCTAGTATCCGTTGAGACTGGCTGCCCTGACCGAATTCGGTGTTAAGGATATTAATAAAGTCTTATTATATACTTTCAAGATGTCACTCCTGCGCTCGAATAATTGGTATAGCGGGCTGCTGTCGCTACTATGAGTCGAAAGTTTACTGAATCTTAGGGTTTGTACTTTGCAGCTATTTTGCCATAAGTAGGTGTTATAATAGATTACTATTTCTTATTAGCCTCACAAAACAATAAACGCTTTGTGAGGCTAATAAGTTTTTTTTTATTTATTAAAGGTTTTTTTTTATTTACAATTTACGCATAACTACTTATAAACCAGGCAAAAATCAGAACTGAGGATGCGTGAAATCTGTGTTAGTGCCACCGATTGTTCGTACGAACGCACACATCTTTTTTATATATCAATCAACGTCCGTTTCACGATAATATGTCCTACGAACATCCACACAATTTCAGTACTTCTAGAACAGTGTGTCTTGCAAAGACATTTAAGTAGTAGATATATTTTAAATCTCTTTAGTGTCTTGTGTGGCCAATTTGGGAGGTAAAAATAATGTTAAAGTTCGCAAGCACTTGCAGGCAAGCTTTCTGAGCAATTAAATTGAAAAAAGACTGAGTAATAAAAAAATCTCATATTTTAGCCTCAGAATTGATGAAACTATGGTTGAGGCTGCAGCACACTCAACACTTAACTTAAGTTTGCTTGATGAAAGCTTAATAAATGAATTAATTGAAAGTAACATAAACGATATCGATGTTTATGATTTTGGATTGGGATCAAATATTTTGGAATTAGATACCGTAAGCACAACTAAGGCAAGAATAAGTCAAACACAAGAAAATAAAAGCGCCTCGTCTGAAACTTCATATAAAATTAATAAAGAAAATGCACGCAACGGGTCCGATTTTTTGGAAACATATGCACCAAAAATTTATAATGAAGGAGTATCAGAATGTAATAGAACAACGAAATTGTTTAATAACAGACAAGTAAGTTACACAAGCACACATATTTAGGTATACACGCACGAACGCAAGCACGCGCGCTTACATCCACTCATACACACACATAAAGAGTCCGGGGGGGGGGAGCGAGGAGGAGAGAGAAGGAGGGAAGAGGAGAGACACACAGACGCACAACTTACACGCGTACACACACACGCACGCACGAACACACACGCACACACACGCACGCACATATACACACACACATAGAGAGAGAGACACACACACACACAAACACACATTACAAAAATCTTTAAATGTGTTTTTTGTATAGAAGCTTAGTAACAAATTATATGAGGTCATCATATCTTACTGATTTCAGAAATCAATTGTAAAGCAAAGATCATGGGACAGGAAAAACTGTTGTTGTTACTGTCGACAGCTAGTAACAAATTTTACTCGACATATTAAAAGAAAACATTGTAATGAAATAGAAGTGATGCAATTAATGGCAATATCATCTGATAACTTAAAGGAGAAAAAGAAGAAGACTATGGAGATCACAAATATATTGCGAAATCGTGGAAATTTCGTATATAATAGTGAAGCCGTAAGCAATGAAGATGGAAAAATTTTACCGGCAAGAAGAACGCTACGTTACCAAACCGCACTACCCAGTAGTCCGTCAACATTCGTAGTTTGCAGGAAGTGTTTGGGTACCTTTCGAAGAGCAACGTTTTATAAGCATTTTAAAAATTGTGATCAAGATTCAAAGGCCAATGATGATAGTCTAAAAAGAAAAAGTGTTATAAGCACAAAAGCTCTTTCTATTATAGCAAATGTGCAAGGAGCTACGGAACAATTAAAACAATTCATAATACCCCATCTTCGTAATGACGAAATATCTCTAATAGTGAAACAAGATGATTTGATTCTTGCTTATGGTTCCAGATTATTGAAAAAGAAAAAAGAACGTAGGAGCCGAAAAGCTATAGCGTCTAGAATGAGGGACCTTGCAACTCTTCTTAAAATAATTAGAACCAAAAATAACGAAGTCAAAACATTAAGGGACGTTTTAAAAGCTAAGTACTTTGAAAACTTCATTGAGTCCGTAAAAGAAATGAGTGGTTTTGACAATCAATCAGGATTTGTTAATATTACGAGCGTTCCAGCAAGAATACGTCCAGCTGTCGTAGCTTGTTTGGAGATAATTTATACGCAAAGTATACTTGATTCAACTATTTTAGAATCACAAAAAGAGGATATTAAAAAAACAGTTAATGAATTTAAGCTATTAATAGAGGCTAACTGGCAATGGGAAATTTCCTCTAACGCAGACAAATCTAGAAAAAAAAAACTAATGACAAAAGACCAAATTTTACCTTTTGATGAAGATATAAAAACTGTAATGGCAAAAATACATGAACTGGAGTCACAATATTCAAAAGACTTACAAAAAGAAGTCACCATACTAAATTATGAAAACATGTGTGAAGTTACAATAGCTCATATTATCCTTCTTGACCGGAAAAGATCTGGTGATGTTGCTGAAGCTGAACTATCATATTACTTAAATAGGAAAAAGGACGAAATCCCACTTCAGGTTTTGCAAATGCTTACAAAAGAACAACGGAAATCAATAGATCAATTAGACATTTTTCAAATTCCTGGAAAGCGGACTAGAGCCGTACCTGTATTGCTCACTAAAGCAATGCGACAAAATCTAGACCTTTTAATTACTTGCAGAAAGAAATTGAAAATAAAAGATAACAACTTATATTTATTCGCGAGACCATTAACTGATGAGCCATTTGACGGTGGAAAATGTTTAAATCGAATAAAAAGTATGTGTTCTTTAAAAAACCCTAGCATGCTGACATCTACTGGCCTGCGGCATCATGCTGCTACTATGTCACAGGTTCATGCTACTCAAGATGACAATTATACTGAACATTTGGCTAGTTTCCTAGGCCACGATGTGTCGGTACATATGAAAAACTACAGACTTCCATTACAAGTATTGCAGAAAGGTATTGTAGGCTCAAAGTTATTGGAAATTGAAAATCTCAGAAATGCAATAGACAATAACAGTAAAATAGTCGACAACTCTAATGAAAAAAATGTAAAGCTTCCAGAAGAACAATACGCAAGTAGTGGTGCTAAAAAATTTATTAAAAACCATAAAACATATAAAAATATTAAAGAGTACAGTGACCAAAGCGGAAAAATTTACCATATAAAGGAAAATATAAAACCAATAGAAGGAAGAAGGATAACGAGAAATCAACAAAAAAATTTTACTGAAAGTAGCTCTGATATTTCTATATCTCCCCCTAGCCTACAAAAAGAGGTAATAAGAAGAAAGAAAAAAGTTCATTTACGATGGACTGAAGAGGAAATAGCAATTGTTAATAAACACTTTAAAAAAAATATAGAAGAGAAAAAAAATCCTGGTAAAGCTGCATGTTTAGACGTTTTAAAAAAGGAACCTAAGCTTCACAATCGGGCATGGGAACAACTAAATAGTTATGTTAATAATATATACAAAAAAAAGTAATAATATTTCACTTTATATACTACATAGAATGAATTAAAAATTAAGTACTATAACGAGTTGTTATAATATCCCAGTAGGTAAGTACTCGCCTCAAAAACGTAATAATCTACAAGAAAACAGCGTATATATTACACATACATTTTTTAATTTTTTTTAATTCCCTTGGAAAAAAAAGGATACAAAGGGCGGACTTAATACCTAAAAATATTCTTTACCAGTCAACTTATACAACAATTATTATGTAAAATATAGTAAAATGGGCTTCTTATTATTTATCTTTGTTTATAAAGACATATTATATTATGAATATCGTTACCATTATAGCCTATCAAAAATCCACTGCTGAACATAGAGGGGATTTGCCATAGTTGCCACGCTTTGCAAGCGGCTTTGCAATTGCACTTGTTTTTTATTTATAGTTGTTAATAGGATGAGGCTGCTGCCCATCTCTTGGTTTGTTTTCCTTTGTTGCCTCTTACCACACCCACATGTCACATATAGGGTAGTGGATATAATTACACCGCCACTAAACGGTCAAATAAGCTGATCACCAACTATGATAACTCATTAAAGAATTTAAGTATGAAGGCGAACACTTGGTTTACTTGCCTTGAACATCTAATGATGGATGACAATGGAAGTATGCTACCACCAGCAGTTAATGTCAGAATCAATAACCTGAGCACAACAGTAGAATATTTGTCTGATCCAAGTTTAAGCGTTACGCTATAACCTCTTTGTTAATAATTCATTACCTGGTCATTTTGGATTATCATTCCTGTGAACCCTGTTTTAACCACGTGACGATTGGCTAGCTATTTATGATTATGTATATAATGACAATTTATATATAATTTTTTAATAAAAAATGTTCTTTTTTTTCAGGATAATAAATTGAAGAACACTTTAAATTTAAAGAAATTTAAAGAAACTAAGATAATACATACATACATATCTAAAATTCACAAATTGCTTTAAAGCAAAATGGTTATTACGGTAGATATCGATAAAGTACTAAATAAAGAAGATTTGTTGAACTTTGTGTACTATAACATAAAGTGGCCTTGGCCTTCCACGCACTTTATACTATCCACGGATTGTTTGAACTGTGAAGCAGTACAACAAAATTCAATGCGGCCTACACATTTTATACTTACTATGAACACTCATGATATTGTTTTCTTATTAAGGGCTTCTTATTTTTGGTGTAATAATTGTAATTTTTGTATCTACAATCACTACCCCGCTGATGAATGTGAAATTTGTTCATTTGTACCTTAACTTTTAAACACGTTGTCTGACCATAATATTGTAATTACGTCACTATCTAGTTGTGATTCGAAATAGTTAAATAACGAAATTTTTCCCGCCGGAGTATGTTCTTTTATGTATAAAAAAGTATAGCTTCAGCCTATTTACGTCCCACTGCTGGGCACAGGCCTCCGATCATTTCTGAAAGGGTTTTAGGGCAAGGAAATGTCCGCCGCGCTGCCCCAATGCGTGTTGGAGAACTTCACGTCTTCGAAATATTTTTTTTTCATATTTCTAAGACATGCAGGTTTCCTCACGATGTTTTACTTCACCGCTGAGCACGTGGTAAATCAGCACTTAAAATTGCAATTAACAATTTCATTGGTGCCGGCGGGGATCGAACCCGGGTTGCTCAAGTACTATGAAGCTTACAGCGAGCGCTAACCATCTGAGCTACCACGGCTCGGATATTTTTTTTTCTATTTTATGTATGTTTAGAGTTTATTAAAGTTCACTGCTGAACAAATACCTCCTTCATAGATTGCCTTATAGAAGGATATTTTCCATAGTTGCCACGCTTGGTAAGCGGGTTAACAACCGCAGTTTTTAGTTTTAGTCTTTATTAGGAAGACGCTGCTGCCCATCTCCTGATTTGTTTCTTCCGACACCCACGGGCTGATATAGTGTAGTGGATATTCATATGGCGAACACTCATGAGAAAATATTACATAATATGATTTCCAAAAAAAAAACGAGGTCTATACAGTGACCCAAGCAAGTCTTATATGTTTTAATAATGCGGTCTGCACTGGGCGCAACCAAATATTTAGCAACTGCATTATCGTCATATAATTCTATTAATATTAGTCATTGATTTTTATATTCATTTGAATAATAAAAATAATTAATTTATGTTTTAGTTCTACATTTATAAGTATTATTTGTATTACCTGTAACTTATTAAAATAAATAGTTTAAAGTTCCTTCTGCTCAGCATTTTAAAGGAACTCTATGGAATAGGTTCTTTATTATAATTTAAGGTGACCCGTTCCCCGCATACTACTGGTATACCTCGTAATTTATAATAATATAAGACCGAAGAAATAATTTATAAGCTTCTTTAAAACAAATACCCCTGTGACATAGAAATACAAAAACAGATTATATAAAAACTGATTGATTGATAAAAAAAATATAAATAAAATTTTAAATTGAAGTATTAAGTTAAGTTTTATTTGACCATAACAGCCTTTGTTGATTTTAAATAAAGTCAATCTTTATTTATCTTCTTTCACTATACAGACGCAATAGTAGGGTACTTAAATCTCGTCTTGTAGCGGAAACTTTGAATACGACTCTCAGCTTTATTCATGTTATAATACCGACCGCTTGGCCTAGTAGGTATATCTAGATATTGCACCGCTGACTCTGATTTTAAAACCAGCCGGAGCCAACATTTGCGCCATAAAATAAATTTTTAGTTTTCTGATAAGGATGTATTATGATGTCTGTGATATAACTATTTGATAAGCGTATCATAGGAGTGTTGGTAGGATGGAATGAACGAATGATGCATAATATGTGAAAACTGATCGTTGAACCTCTGCGTTAGTAGCAATGTAAGGGATATGAAAGTAGTCGAATTTAATGTTTTTGGACACTTTGTGCATTAAATAACTCTCGTTGAATTATAATAGTAGGGTAGAAACATTTTTTTCAAAAACTAAAGACAATAGGACTATAGGTTAATTACGTTGCAGTAGATGATAGTAGTAATTCCTAAATATTTATTTTCTTTCGTTGTTTTCAAAAACATGCCCTCTTCGAGTTACCGTTACCGCCACAGCCTAATGCTGAACATAGCCCCCCCCCCCACAGATTTTTTTTTATATAATGGAGGTGACAAACGAGCACAGTCCACCTGATGTTAATTGGATCCTGTGGCCCATAGACACATCTACATTTATCGTCGATTAAGAATCAAAATGCAGATGCTTTGTCACCTCTGAGCACTACAATGGAATGCCTCGTTTCCAGTAAAATGGGTCTGCGGTTCTCTACACTCACCATATAAAACACAGCAGCATTTTACACTGGTATTCTTTGAAAGCGTGGTCCTTCCCCGGTCGAGCTGACCCAAGTGTTCTACAACTACATAGATATATATAGATGCGGCTTTTTTATAGTATAGGGTGACAAACGAGCACACAGTCCACCTGATGGTAGGTAGCTGCTGTTGCTCATAGACATCTACATTTATCCTCGTTTGCGAATCAAAATGCAGATGCGTTGCCACCCGTGAGGACTAAGATGGAATGGCTCATTTCCAGTAAAAAGGGTCTCCGGTTCTCTACACTCACCATACGAAACACAACAGTGTTAAGCTTCTATGTTACGCTGGTATTCTGTGAGAGCGTGGTCCTTCCCCGGTCGAGCCGACCCATTCGTGCTACAACTATACTACTAATATAGCTGCAGCTTGGCTACACCCCGTAAAAATGCCTCATATAACGGATATTTACCATAGTTGGCACGCTAGGCAAGCAGGTTGGCCACCGCAGTTTTTATTTTTACTCGTTATTAAGAAGACGCTGCTGCCCATCTCCTGCTTTGTTTTCCTCTGTCGCCTCTTATGGCACCCACAGGATAATAAGGAGTAGTGGATATTCTTACACCAGTAATAAATGAAAATGTCATAGGTTCGCAGACCCAAGTTTTTAATTCATATTTTTTACTTAGCTGTGCTGTTTGCTGGTTTGTTGCTATAACTTTATTACCTTATATAATAACTATTAATATGATAATAAATATGAAAGGTATATTTAAAATTAGGCACCAAGTAAATTGCCAGTTGCAACTTTAAGAGCTAGAGGGCGCCTAGATAATATAGGCCATAACTTAAATTTATTTATAAATAAAGTAACTTTTTCTATTATTTATGAGAGAGTATTGGAGAAGTCAAACTACAGAATTACCACAGTGCGTTTTTTCGATATTTACATGTCCTCGAAATATTTTATTTTTTACACATGAATGTATTTTGATCAAGCCTCTAGATGTTTATTTTAATCTCACGTGGTTTAGCACTGAAAATTGCATTTGACTTAATAATTTATTTTCTTTGGCACTGTAAAAGCTTACGATTATTAGTTGTTAATGCGTCCTTTTAAGCTCATATTGCCTATAGCAGGTGTTATTTTAAAAGTAGTCGTGTAGTGGTTGTGTAAGAGAATTCACTCCCACCGATCATCTCATGTATATCGTAAGAGGCGACAGAGGGACATTAAAACATCGGCAATATTTTCCTGATGATATCTCAACAACAGAAATACTGCGGATACTAAACCGCTTGCCAAACATAGCGACTAAGGCAAGTATCCACCTTATGAGGCAATCTATAGGAAAAGGCTAATGTTCAGCAGCGTAGTTCGTTCAGCAGTGGACTGTAATGAAAGAATGAAGAGAAGAGAAGAGAATTGGCTGTATCGAACTCGATAGTGCGCTTACCAATACGCATGCATGCTAAGCGTGATAAGTTTGGCTTCTAATATAGATTATAAATAACTTTTAATAACAGTAATTTTTAAGTGTAATTTACTACTGGTTCGGAAAAATATCACTGTCCTGGGGAGAAATAGCAAGAAAGCCAGTGAGCTCATGAATTAATGTTTTCTTAATATTGTAATAACCTTTTTCATAGGTACACCCTTTGTTTAGTAAATTTGTAAACTTTTTGTGTATTACGTTTTTTGTAATTTTTGTTGTAAAGTCGTTTACGTTGTCCCATAAATGAATAACTGACTGAGACGAGTAACTGGTACACATTTACAAATTTGCTTATACTTACCACGATGGACAGGTGGGTTATTTAATAGGATTTTATCCTGTAACGAATTGTTAAGCCAATAAAAGCGTCATTTAGTGCACAAGGATTAATCCATATAAATCAAGATAATTAATCCATCAGGTATTTTAACCTTTTAATTTTAAAGCTAAGTAAACTAATGCACTACCGAGCCATCGCGTCGGTTTGGTAAGCGCAGACGTAATAACCCTCTCACTAGTAATGCTGCTTCCCGCCACCAGTCAGTGAATGTTGTATTCGT
This sequence comes from Parnassius glacialis, assembly GCA_033319125.1. NCBI lineage: Eukaryota > Metazoa > Arthropoda > Insecta > Lepidoptera > Papilionidae > Parnassius > Parnassius glacialis. Next base: position 2,653,783 of record JAVANC010000011.1, read on the forward strand.
CATTTTCGAATAAATTTACAGCCATTTGGCGATCCATAGAGTATTAGTCTTAAATTAACAGGGCGCACTACGTACAAAAGAGGCTAGTGCATTAAAAAGTACAGGTATTATCGTTCATATATCTATATAAATCAATTGATAGAGGTTTGCAGTGGCGCGCGCATCACGGAAAAACTACTGGATAGATATGTCTTAGGTTTACGAAGTTTTATTTCTTAGACACTTGGCTCTTATCTAAAAATAATATTGCGATGTCTTCATTTAATACAGTTATTAGTTTTAAAAACAACGATTTTTTAAGCATTACGTGTTCAGTGATGTGTGTTTTCTTGATATATCAACGCGGACGGAGTCATGGGTATCCAGCTAGTCATTTATAAAATTTAAAAGCAAAGTTCGCGTTCTTAAAATAATTGTAACTAGCAGTTGCAGTACTCATCTAATTGCAAGTGATACTGAGGTAAATTTGACTAGTTGTACTAGTTTTTAAGAGTTCGTTGAGCTGGTACAGCTCATCAACATCGTCATCATTACAACTCTTCACATGTCCACTGCTGAACATAGGCCTCCTCCAAGGAATGCTATAAAGCAGTGTCCTGAGCCACCTACAACCAGATGGTTCCTACATGTCTTACCAGGTCGTGAAATTGAAACTAAAGATGTGAATTAAAAGACTGAAATTAAAGACGTGAAAATTACAGACAATTCATAAATCACAAAATAATTCCACCAATAAAGGTGTTTAATATTACTGAGTAATGCTCTGATTGGCCCATTTGAATCGGATCAAACAAGTATGGAGTGGATTTGTATAAAGTTGTCAAGTTTTAATTTGTGTTGTAATTACTTAAGTTGATCCGCTATTGTTGATCCATGGAACCACAAATTACGCGACAGGTTGCTTTGGATCAACATGTGACATCAGGATCAACAACTGATTTTGGATCCAACAATTACTGATTATATGTACCGCCTGATCAACTTATTATGGGTGGAGATAACTATATATATATATATATATATATATATATATATATATATGACTTACGGAACTGAGACGTGGTCCTTCACTGCTGGCCGTATGAGGAAGCTCAAGGTCGCTCAGCGAGCTATGGAGAGGGCTATGCTCGGAGTTTCTCTGCGTGATAAACTTAGGAATGAGGATATCCGCAGTAGAACCTGAGTAACCGACATAGCCCAACGGATTAGTAAGCTGAAGTGGCAGTGGGCCGGCCATATAGCTCGAAGAACCGACAACCGATGGGGAAGAAAGGTTCTCGAGTGGCAGCCTCGTACCGGTAGGCGAAGTGTAGGGCGTCCCCCCACAAGATGGAGTGATGACCTGGTAAGACATGCAGGAAGTCGATGGATGCAGGTGGCTCGGGACCGTGCTTTGTGGCATTCCTTGGGGGAGGCCTATGTTCAGCAGTGGACTTGTGAAGGGCTGTAATGATGATGATGATATATATATATATATATATATATATATATATATATATATATATATATATATATATATATACATATATATACATATATATACATATACATATATATACAGATTTATATGGGCATAATTTTTCAGCATTATCAAGAGTAAAATTACACTCTTTATACCACCAAATGTTAATGTTAATATTGGGTCAATAATTGTTACCATATTAATTGTTCAATGTCGTATAACTTAACACCATTTAGCCCCGCCGCGACCTTGTTTGCACTTTGTTTCTAATTCCGTCAGTACTAGTTAAATTTAACAAGATTATTACTGAGAGCAAATTAGCTTGTAATATGAGGTAACTTAAGGCATAAAGCGTTCACGTAAAACTTCTGTTGTGTTAGTATTATCTTGACAGTTCCTATTACGTAAATATAGCGTAAAATAGCAGCCTAATGCTGCCGTGTTTCCGTATGGTTAATGTAAAGAACCGGAGATCCTTTCTACTGAATACGAGGCATTCCATCTTAGTCCTCAGAGGTGACAATGCATCGGCATTTTAATTCTTATTCAAGAATAAATGTGGATTTCTATGCACCACAGCATCTACTTACCATCACTTGGAATGTGTGCTCGTTTGTAACCCCTATACTATAAAAAAAATCATCAAAAATCTGCTGAAAGAAAATAAAATGAAATATATTTATCTATTTGTTCAAACAAAACTTCGTTGGGAAAATGAATTTTGTTTTATTTCTACTAAATCTACTACCGTTTAGAAATGAAGTACTTTGTCTAGTGAAGAAACAACCAAGGAAAAATGAACCCGGGTATGATATTTTTTGTATTATTTTTTAAGTTAATATTATATAACATAGTTACAGATACCATTCCGTATCTATGATATATATATATATATATATATATACATATATAAATATTATATAATACTTAATAATATCAGAGTTTATTAAAACTAAACAACACGTATTGATGATAAGCTGTGATGATCCTCCAGATAGGTCGTAGGCATGAATTGATTGTGTTGTTTCCTCCGCAAAATTTCAGATTATTCAGGCGTTCGGAAGTGGATAAAATTGAATTCAATAGTTTTATTTTATCCTGGTGATCGTAATCAGGACACTAGAATACAGTTAATAAATTCATCATCATCATTATCATTACAGCCCTTCATAAGTCCACTGCTGAACATAGGCCTCCCCCAAGGAATGCTACAGAGCACGGTCCTGAGCCACCTGCATCCAACGATTTCCTGCATGTCTTACCAGGTCGTCACTCCATCTCGTGGGGTGTCGCCCTACACTTTGCCTACCGGTTCGAGGCTGCCACTCAGAACCTTTCTTCCCCATCGGTTGTCGGTTCTTCGACCTATGGCCGGTCCACTGTCACTTCAGCTTACTAATCCTTTGGGCTATGTCGGTTATTCTGGTTCTACTGCGTGTAGCCAAGAATAGCAGGGCTGCCAGGGACTGGGGGCCGTTTATTATTGTAATTGTTCAATCATCAATATACCCCATTGCCATAGTTGCCACGCTTGGCGAGCGGGTTGGCAACCGGAGTTTTTTATTGTACTTTTGCTGTTATCAGGAAGATGCTGCTACCCATCTCCTGCCTGTTTCCCTTTGTCGCCTTTTATGACACCCACGGGAAGATATAAGGTAGTGGACCGCCACTACACGGCGAGTTAATAAATTATTGTAATATTATTGGTCCTTGAAACGCAAATTTTCAAGTCAATCGGTCGTATACAAGTTGGTGAAAATTACATTATAAAAATCCGTTACATAGATAGATAAAAAGACACGCGAAGCTAATAAAGACTTGTTAAAAATAAAATAATATAAAACAAAATTTATATTTTTCGTTTGTTAACTCTTACATGTAAGTAATCGACACATTCAACAATCGAGAACAATTATTTCATTCTAGCGGACTAAATTCCTCTCGGCAAACCGTTCGTTTGTCGGCAGTAGTTAACAGTTGAAATATTGCAATGGCGCCCCATTGAACAGTCAACTCTCACGGGCAGAATGGAGTGTTTTACTTTGTGCGCCGATACGTTATTGTTGATCTTCACAATTGGTTGGTTGGTGAAAGTCAACACCAATTTTGGTTAAATGAATATCACTATATCTGGCGTTTGGTGATAGAGAAGGGGGATACAACACCCTATTTCGTAGTGGATTTTTAATGACGCATGAAATAATATTATAATGACCTCCAGACCGAATTTAGTTTACGACGGCTAGTTTCAACAGAGACTAGCCATCTGAATAAGACGGAATTATTATTTTTTATATAAGAGACGGGGCAAACGAGCCTACAGCTCACCTGATGGTAAGTGACTACCGCCGCTCATGAACAATTGCAATACCAAGGGAATTACAGGTGCATTGCCGGTCTTTTAAAAAGGAGTAAGCTCTTTTCTTGAAGGTCTCTAATTCATATCGGTCCGGAAAAATCGCACATGGTAAGCTATTCCACAGAGAGGTCGTAGGCAGAAGAAAACTCCTAGTGAAACGAACAATGGTGGACAGCCAAGCACCCAGATGTATGTGGTGTGGATTGTATCGGAAGTTTTGGCACGATGTGCGTTCGTGAAATTTGGTGACTGGGATTAATCCGAACAATTCCTCAGAGCACTCCCCGTGGTAAATACGAAAGAAAATGCAAAGGGATGCAACATCTCTTCGCAGTGCCAATGAATCGAGCCGATCGGAAAGGACTCGGTCGTCGTCGATGCGAGCCGCTCTGCGCTGGCTGCGGTCAAGTGGAAGGATCTGGCACTGGGGAGCCCCTGCCCAGAGATGGGAACAGTATTCCATGTGAGGCCGAACCTGCGCCTTGTAAAGTTACAGGCGGTGTACCGACGTGAAATACTGTCTCGCTCTGCTGAACACCTCAAGCTTTTTAGAGGTCAATTTGATCTTCTCTTACAAGTGACCACTTAAGTGTACGTCACTCAATAAGTCGACGTCGAGGATTCCGATACTGGCTGCGGCAACAGGGAGAGTGCCTTGAAACTGAGGAGACACGATAAAGGGGTTCTTTTTAGCGGTAAATGCGCAAACTTGTGTCTTCTGGGGATAAAAATGGACTAGATTTAGTTACCGCCAATCCGAGACTTTATTTAGCAAAGACTCGACTTCAGACTCAAGTTCATTCCGGTACTCGGCGACATTTTCCTAAGAAATATTTGCACGTCCGGTGTATAGAGCATCACCAGTGCTGTCATTCCCATAGCAATGAATGTTACTGTTTTGCAACATATCTTTGAACATATCAAGAAACAGCTTTGGTGATAGCACGCAACCTTGTGGAACACCAGCATTAATAGGCTTGTTGTCGGAGCATGCACCGTCGACAACGACCTTGATGCTCCGATCTGCAAGAAAGCTGGTGATGCAATTGCACAATTTCTCTGGAAGCCCATAGGAAGGGAGCTTCGAAAGCAGCGCTTTGTGCCAAACCCGATCGAAGCCCTTCACAATGTCAAAACTAACGGCCAATGTCTCCCACTTGGACTCTACTGCCTCAACTCTGTAATCAACTGGTGATCCTCAAGGTACCGCATGAGCTGGCAGTTTATAATGGATTCCATTATTTTGGAGAACAAGGAGGTGATGGCGATACGCCTGTAGTTAGACGGGCCTGAGCGGGATTTTAGAGATCGGGTGGACATAAGCCATCTTTCATGTTTTCGGTACTACGCTTAGGGAGTAGAATTACCGGAACACGCGTTAGAACCGGTGCCAACTCCGAAGCTCACGTCCTCTGCACAATTGGGGGATTCCATCAGGCCCACTCGACTCGTGGATGTACAGGGAGAAGAGTGCTTCACAACCCGAGCGCTATGTGAAGAGGACATCCAGCATGGAGCACTCACATCGCGAGATGGTCGGCGATGTGTTCCTTCGTCGTTGATAGTCGAGTTGGATGCAAAGAAAGAACCAAGCAGATCGGCTTTCTCCTTTGCGGCATAGGCCAATGAGTCGTCTTCCCTGTGTAGAGATGAAAGAGATGGCTGACAGAAGTTCCCTTGGGTAGCGTTGGCGAGAGACCTGAATTCACGAGTTCCCGAAAGAAGGCGAACTAGTTTCTCACCAATTCTGCCCCTGTGTTCTGACTTTGCCTTGGCAATTACTCTTTTGAAGGACCTGGAGACGGAATTATACTTCTTTTTAAGGGCGCTGGTGTTTACATCTGGGGACATTAATGCGTCAGCCCAGAAACGGTAGCACTCCTGCTTGTAGCGTGATGCTATTTTACAGGAGCAATTAAACCATGACTGAAATCTGATCTGTGCCGGAGGGGACCACAGAGGAAGAAATAAAAAGTTCCATACTCTAAAGTACCACATCAGCAACAGACTTAACAACAACGTTGCGATCGTCAGGCGAGCAACAAACCCACCCCCAAGGGTAGAAAAAGAAAGAAAACCACATCTCATCCCAATCGGCAGACCTATAGTGCCAAACACGGCGGCATCCTGCAGAATGCAAGCGCGATTTCAGCGTGAATGGCACCACACTCCGAACTAGACAATGGTCCCAAGAGCCAAGATGGGCGTCGATGGAGACCTGATATCTGTCCGGATGAGAGGTCAGCAGAATGTCCAACAGGTGCATGATCCCCTTCATCTTGAATCCGCGTAGGCGTAGTAACCAGTTGTGTCAGACCAAAAAAAGCAAAATCCTGAACAGATCTCCCCGCATGATCGGTTAAACGTGAATCGAGCCATTCGGGTGTTAAAATCGCCAAGAATCATGATTTCTGCGGATGGGACCTGTTGTAGAAAGGAATCTATAGCCATTTGAACGTGTTCAATGAGTGGGTCTGTTTCGGCATTACCGCTATGGGACCTATAGAGGCATCCGTAGACCTGCGGATGGTAGTCGCTATCTGCGCGTAGCCAAAGGATGAACAGGTCCAAACCTTCAAGACTATCGAGGCGTCGAGGATAGATGTCATCTCTGACGTATACGCAAACTCCAGCCCGAGGCACAAAGGAGTGTTCCAATTTGTACCCCGGGTAGGAGAGATACGAAGTATCAGCCAGAGGGGACACCTGCGTCTTGGTCAGAAAAAGCAAGGCCAGCTTCGCCATCTCGAGATGGTAGTGGACGGCGTTTAGGTTCGAGTGAAGGCCCCTGATGTTGCAGAAATTCACGGATAACGTGGCAGGGGTCGCCTTGATCTTGTTGCTCAATTTGCCCCGTGCAGTTATTGTTTTTGGCGGAATTTTGCCCCTCCCCCCAGAATACGCGGGGCTACTCCACTCCTGAGCACCCCTGCTCAGGAGTTGATTTTCTTGGTCGTGGATGCTCAGCGAGGGATTTTCCAGGGGTGCTGGTACCCCCCCCCCCCCCCCCCCCCCCCCACCCTGGTGACAACCCGGCTTAAGCCGGCCCATACATGCAAAAATAAAAGCTGCCGCGTGGCTCTACCACCGTTAACTTATAGTTAAATTAGTACCCGAGTGTATGTACAAGCACATGTGCACTCTCTATTCTCTCACACTCATAGTCCGATGGGACAGAAACAGAAACTTTTTTTATTTAATAAAGATTATAAATAATATTGACTTAGAAAGATCATGTGCAGGACCAACAGTTTTACATGCTTTCCGAGGCACGGGAGTGAAAACACCACCAACTTCCTGACTTCAGGCTGCTACTGAGAATTTCTTGACAGAAAAACTCAATAACTGATTAATTTTGGCCCGAACGGGGATTCAAACCCGGGATTTGATGATCAGCAGTCGCGTTTAAGACCACTTGCCTAACGAAGCAGTGACCAGACGTCTCGCACCTTTGACGCTGCCCTTCATCTTAGATCTGGGTCGGGACATCATACATCTGGCACTGAAATAGTTATACCCCTATTTGTTGAAAGCGATATGATCGATACGATGGTTTTACTCGTATAATACCACAGTCGCCTCTTACAACTACCATAGCACTAAAAGAGATTATAGATTATCTTACACCAACCAGCACTAAAATATTTCACACAAGTGAGCTATAGAGTTATACAGTAATATACATACATATTTGGCAATACAGTGGACCCCCGGTAATCCGGCCCCTGTCTAATCCGGCACCCCCTGTAATCCGACATGGTCTATTATTTATTATTAGATATTTTTGTGACAATCTTCGCAAATGCATGATTGAACAAGTTATAACTAGTACGCACCCCCACTATTGTGCTCGACGCGTGTGGTATTGTTTTGATTTTGTTTGCTTAGTTTGAATTTGACTATATACATGTGACATGTTATGAAAAGCGGTGCGGTCTTCAGAATACATATATTTCTTTTTTTATAGGATAAGGGTGACAAACGAGCACACAGTCCACCTGATGGTAAGTGGTCACTGTGGCCCATAGACATCTACATCTAGCCTCTATTACAAATCAAAATGCAGATGCGTTGTCACCCGTGAGGACTAAGATGGAATGCCTCATTTCCAGTAAAAAGGGCCTCCGGCCACCTGCACTCACCAAGCGAAACGCAGAGGTAAACCTCTACTTTACGCTGGTTTTCTGTGAGGTCGTGGTATATAACATATATTATGTTATCATTGGATCTGGAATTTGTCGGATTACAAGGGACCCTTTTATAAAAAATTCCGGACTATAGGGGGTCTTAGGCAGTACTCTATAATTCGACAAATTCGATAGTCCAACACTGCCCGCAAAATGTTTGTCGGATCACCGGGGGTCCACTGTATCGCTTTTTTGTTAGTCGATCCGTTGCTTTATTGTTTGGTACTGATTTGTTCAGTGCCGTATTTAAGTCTGCACTAAGTTTCTCGTATAGTGCAGTTAAAGATTGATTTATAACCCTCTTAATTCTATTATATTTTCCATGCATTTTTGCATTTCAATTCACAACTATAATGTAACCCCAATAGTACTACATTAGAAAATACACACCACTTTCGGTGATACGACAGTGGTCTGTTTCGCCTCTAAGCTAAGCATCATCAGGAGGAACAGACTCTGCGTTGGCTGACCGCTAAGTGAGCGGCGGGCCAATCCAGCTACTACTACATGCATATTTTTTACTACTACATTTACTACCTGTACCCGCGGCTTCGCCTGCGTGTGATTTATTACGATTGGATTCATGAATTTTAATTCTTTTGCGCGGAATCCTAATTTTTTTCTAAAATAAAAGTAGCCTGAGTTACTCCTTATAATATCAGCTATCTGCCAGTGAAAGTCCCGTCAAAATCGGTCCAGCTGTTTCGGAGATTATCCGGAACAAATAGACAGACAAACAGTCAGACAGAAAGACAGACAAAAATTTTAAAAATCGTGTTTTTGTTATAAGTTCTGCATATGCTTTCATATGCATATAGTAAAAAAGCTGTTATTTCGACATTACAAACAGACACTTCAATTTTATTTATTTGTATAGATATAGATTAAACAGAAATCCTTAAATAAATGCTTAAAACCATTAAGAATAAACAAAAGAGAGGCAATAACTTGTGATGAAAAAATAAACAGGGAAAATATATATCACAGAAATATTTTATATATATTTATATCTATATTATATACACATTTTTATAAAATAATTTTCATTTTCACTATTCTGAAATGCGATTGTACTTGGTAGCCCTGTTTCGCTGACAACACGCTGCAGTTTCCGTATCAACGGACAAAGTTATTACATTCACTTCCAAACGAATGACCACGGCGACGGTCAAACCACAGTTAATTGAAAGTAGCTTTAGGCTACATTTGTTATGAGCGCTGAAGCCTAGATTTCTAGATTAAGGTTCACAGATTTCGTAATACTCCTGTACGAATTGAAATACAGCGTTGAATTTAAATTAACTTTACGCCGACATCCACTGAACTAGAACGTATTATAATTATTATTAACTGTGATCAACGTTTCGAATGTTTTAAATATTCAAAATATATGTTTCTACTTTATGACTAGAAAATATCAAAAGACGTCTTCTTCCTCTCGTCATAGATTAAACTACATGTTCATAAAGTAATTTTGAATTGTAGATGTATATTATAATGGTTTTCATGATGAAGTTACATGTTATAAGTATAAATATGTCTAAACTATTACTATTTCAGGTTTAACAGCTAAACCGAGTAAGTTACTAATTCATCGACTTCTCCACATTTGCAAAAATATTTTATGCGAATGAAATCACGGCACAGCTAGTACGTACATTCTGATATAGTGAACATTGTGCGTCGTAATAATTTCTTATATTTCTAATTTTTGTTATGAATTTTGTCGCCTTTAATTAACTTTATTTTACATTTCCTGACTTCATTTTACATAAAATGGGGAAAACGAATTTGCAGCTTAAAGGACGCTAAGTGTTGAGCGCAGCCCATGAATAACTGCAACACAAGGAAAATCGCATGTGTGTTGCAGACCTTTTAAAAAGAAGCTCGTTTCTTGAAGGTCCCTAAGTCGTAAATGTCGCCGGTGGTAAAGAATTCCAACAAGAAATCGTGTGAGGAAGAAAATTCTTAATTAATCTCATAGTGGTGGACCGTCAAGATTCGAGATGGTGTGGATGGTATCGTTTGAGTACAGCACGCATGGTCTCAGAGTTACTGAATTGTTCGATGTCTCATCATTATCATAATTACAGCCCTTCACATCCACGTCCACGGCTGAACATAGGCTTCCCCCAAGGAATGCCACAAAGCACGGTCCTGAGCTACCACACATCCATCGACTTCCTGCATGTCTTACCAGTTCTTCACTGCATCTAGTGGGGGACAGCCTCACGCTTCGCCTGCGAGTGCCAGCCTGCCACTCGATAACCTTGTGTGGCGGCGCTGTCGCCGCGCCACAAGCGAAAATACATCAAAGCCCAAATCTCGAAGTAAAAGGAGTATATATAGAATAGCTCCGATGTACCACTTGCAGTATTGGCCGCTCCCCGGGCAGAACACCTTGCCCGACGGGAGATTAGCCCTTATACTTAAATCATGTCGGGGTCACCGGTGGCCACAGTGGTGACCCGACGTGATTTGAACCTTCGGAAACCTCAACTTCAACCTTTCGTAATCATCCTCAAGTACCCCATCCATTCGCTCCCGAGCTGATATTGTCAGCAGTCTTCACATCCTACAAGCCATCTAAGTTCATAAGGTTCATGTCAGCACTGAAATAATGATTCCTGTTCCTTCGACCTATTCTCTGCGTTACAGTGTTCGGCACGGCTCTGAACCTTACTGCTCGTCTCTGCTTAACGGTATTCTCGCCAATTACTTGCCTTCTTCTCGATTCACCGTAGACTACAAGGCAATTCCCTGACACTTGCACATTCGTCGACAAGTGTGGTGTGGCTTCAACCTCTCGTAATCGTCCTCAACTACCCCATCCATTCGCTCCCGAGCTGATATAGTCAGCAGTATTCACATCCTACAAGCCATCTAGGTTCACACAGGTTCATGTCAGCCGTGAGAATAGCTTGAAGGAACTCAAGCTATTCTCTGCGCTACAGTGTTTGGCACGGCTCTGAACCTAACTGCTCGTCTCTGATTCACGGTACTATTGCAAATTACTTACTTTTTTCTCGACTCACCGTAGACTACAAGGCAATTCCCTCGTATCTACACATTTGTTGAGAATTGTGATGTGGCTTTAAACTTTCATCATCGTCCTCAATTACCCCATTCATTCGCTCCCGAGCTGATATTATCAGCAGTCTTCCCATCCTACAAGCCATCTAGGTACACAAGGTTCATGTCAGCACTGGAATAATGAATCCTGTTCCTTCAAGCTATTCTCTGCGCTACAGTGTTTGGCATGGCTCTGAACCTAACTGCTCGTCTCTGCTTCAAGGTACTCTCGTAAATTACTTGCCTTCTTCTCGACTCACCGTAGACCTCAAGATAATTCCCTGGTACTTGCACATTCGTCGACAAGTGTGGTGTGGCTTTAAACTTTCGTCATCGTCCTCAAGTACCCCCCCCCCATTTGCTCCCGAGCTGATATAGTCAGCAGCCTTCACATCCTACAAGCCTTCACAAGATTCATGTCAGCACTGGAATAATGACTCCTGTTCCTTCAAGCTACAGTGTTCGACACGGCTCTGAACCTTACTGCTCGCGTCTACTTCACGGCACTCTTGCAGATTATTTGCCTCTTGTCAACCTACCTTAGACTACAAGGCAATGCCCTGACACTTTCACATTCGTCAACAAGTGTGTTGTAGCGGCGCTGTTGTGTGTTGTGGCCTAAATCACGCTATCAAAGTTCCGAAATAAAAGCAGTATGTATAGAATAGCTTCGGCCTACCACTTGGAGCAAAACACCTTGCCCGGCGGTAGTTCACCCCTTCTGCTTCCACCGGCTACACTTGCTTCCCAATCGGTTGTTCGATTCTTTGAGCTATATAGCCGTCCCCTGCCCACTTCAGCTTACTAATCCGTTGGGCCATCTCGGTTTAATCTATACTGGTTTTACTTCAGATACCCCTTATTTCTAAGTTTATCACGCAGAGAAACCCCGAACATAGCACTCCCCATAGCACGCTAAGCAATCTTAGATATCCTCATACGGCCAGCAGTGAAGGACCACTTCTTTTTTTTTCTTTTTTTTCCATTTTTTTATTAAAAAAAAGTTACCCCCACACTAGAATTTTCTCCTGTGTTGTGGAGGCAGTTTACAAACATAAATTGCACAAGGACAAACATCCAGACCCGGAACAATTATTTGTAGGCCATACAAATACTTCTTCCGTGCGGGACTCGAACCCGCGGCCCCCAGCGCAACAACTGATTGCTAAGCCACTGCGCCACGGAGCCGTCTTCTCAGATCCATAAGTCATTACCGGCAACACGCACTGGTTGTACAATCATGTCTTTAAGTTTTAAGGAAATTTAGTTTTATATTTAACCGACTTGACAAAGGAGGAGGTACTCAATTCGACAGTAAGTTTTTTTATGTGTGTTTTAGGTGTACCGATTTTGATGATTCTTTTTTTATTTGAAAGCTGGTGCTTCTGCTGTGGACCCATTTGATCGAGGTTTTACCAGTAGTTTTTGAGTTATCCTTAATAATTTATATTGAAGTCGGTTGTTATTTTTTTTAATTTTACCACTTGTTAGCTATTGTAATGAAAACACTGATGCCTACCTCCCGATTTGTTTTCCTCTGTCGCTTCTTACGACACCGCGGATCGATTTGGAGAATTAGATATTCTTACAACGCAATAAGACATTCTTAAATTATATGCATATATAATATTCTGATTCTGATTTTACCTGTTATTGTGAGTTTTTTTTTAAGAATAAGGGTGACAAACGAGTACAGAGTCCACCAAATGGTAAATGGATACTGTGGTCCATATATATCTGCGCGTTTACGCGAACGCTACATATTTACAGCGAAATGTAAAATAAGTTAATACTAGCTGGCCAGGCAGACGTTGTTCTGCCCTTTCCGACGACCCTTCCTGTGATAAAAATCCTTAAATTCGCAATAAAAAAATATTGAAGGTCACTTATCGGGATAAAACGTACCCTATCTCTCAAGTTGGACCAAACTGCACTCAGTATACAAAATTTCATTGAAATCAGTTCAATAGTTTAAGAGTTCCTCGCGGACAAACAACGTGACACGTAATTTTTATATATAAAGATAAAATTAGTAAAACTTAGTTTCATTTAAAGTTACATTTTTTAATATAAAATAAGGGTGACAAACGAGCATACAGTCAACCTGATGGTAAATGGTAGCTGTGGTCTATAGACATCTACCTTCGTTTGCGAATTAAAATGCAGATGCGTCGTCAGCCGTGAGGACTAAGATAGAATGCCGCTTTACCAGTATGTAGGGTCTCCGGTTCTCTACACTCACCATACGAAATATAGCAGCATTAAGCTGCTATTTTACGCTGGTATTTTGTGAGATCGTGGTCCTTCCCCGGTTGAGCCGACCCATTCCTGCTCCAACTATACTATTGTTATAGCTGCAGCATGGCTCTACCACATATAAAATTATTATTCTTGATTAAGAATCAAAATTATGCGTTGTCATCCCTGAAATCTAAAGTGGATTATCTCGTCTCCAGTAAAAAAGGTTCTCTGTTTCTCTACACTCATCATACAAAACACAGCAGCATTAAGACGCTATTTTAAGCTGGTATTTTGTGAGAGCGTGGTCCTACCCCAGTCGAGCCGACCCTTTCGTGCTACAACAATAATATAACTGGAGCATGGCATACAATATACTATGTATACAATATATTTATACAAGCTTAGATTAACAGGTGAATAAGGGAAATCAGAATCCTTAGAATAATATAATGCAGGTTAATTTTCGAAAACTGTCAAATCTATTCACTTAGAACTGTAATAAATAACATTAACCTTCGACAAGCTAATACGGCTGTAAGTGGTTCGCAAGCTCACGTAGTTTACAAATTAAATTACAGTTGTCTATATAACGCTTCAACATCACTAAGTTAGTAAGCCTTACGGGGATTTCTACTAAGGTGAACTCAGACGAAAGTGTGAAGACACCGGTTTTCTGCTACGTATAGTGATTAAGGTCATCTGCAAAGTCCTTCTTTGAGCTATATCGCGGGAAGAAGTTTCTAACGTATTTGATATACAAATAAGTACATGTCATGAACATATTTATGAATTAGTTGTTTATTTTGATTTTGTGTAAACTATTTCTACACAGACTGCATGGTTATCAAAAAAGTAACAATTACTGAATCATTTAGGTCTCTTTCTAGTCTGCCAAAGTGTTATTGAGGGGGGTTTACACACATTTCAATCGTTTTAGTTTGTTTGTAAGATATGTATTTTGTAATGTCCAACTTAAGGCTTATTTTGGGATATTCTTACATATTAACAATTTTTTTTTCAGTGTTATTAACTAGTAATATAAAATAATAAAAAAAAATAAAACAGACAATTTAAAGCTGACTGTGACACGTAAAATAAAGTAAAGTAAAGTTGCAGCCTATTTACGTCCCACCGCTGGGCACAGGCCTCCTCTCATTTCTGAGAGGATTTTAGGGCAAGGAAATGTCCGCCGCGCTGCCCCAATGCGTGTTGGCGAACTTCACATGTCTTCGACATATATATTTTTTTCTTATTCCTCAGACATGCGGGTTTTCCGCATGTATGAGAAATGATGTTTTCCTTCACTGTCGAACACGTGGTAAATCAGCACTTAAAATTCCAATTACCAATTTCATTGGTGCCGGCGGGGATCGAACCCGGGTTGCTCGAGTACTGTAAAACTTACAGCGAGCGCTAACCATCTGAGTCACCACGGCTGACTGTGACACGTAATTTTCATATATTTTTTTCAAACAGCTTTAGAAAATTACTTAAAAATCCTCATCTGCTATTTCTATAAACAATCTAAAACATATTTAACCCTTTCGCTGTCCCGTGCACTACATATAGGTCATTGCTATTGTCTTACTATTGTGTCTGAAAACCGGACAGTGAAAGTGTTAAGGTTTGTTAGGGGTTTTTCTCTCTGTCTGTTGACCAACAGAGTCCCCAAATTCCAACCCTACCTGTGAGGAAAAAGGTTCAACTCCATCTCCACTTACTATTTTTATTTCGAAATTATTAGTTCCATTCCTCTTCTTTTTCTAAGCGTTATTTCTGTAACCATCTTGTTCCACTTTCCTTCTCAAACTAAGTCTCATGTTATGATTATATGTTATGAGTTTTCTATAATATCTAAAGTCGATAAATAACAAATGAAAATGACTACCTAATTCACCTGACATAAACACCTACATCAATTATTTACTAAAAATCAAAATTGAGATGCGATGTCAACCCTGGCCACCAGCAAATAGGATCTACCGTTCTAGTTACTCCATGGAACGCTGCGGCATTTTTTTTTATAGAATAACAGTGACCAACTAGCAGACAGTTCACCTGATGGTAAGTGGATGATGTCGCCCATAGATTTAAACATTTAGACTTGATTAAGAATCAAATTATAGATACGTTGTCACCCCTGCGGACTAATACGGAATGTCTTGTTTGCAGTTAAAAGAATCTCCTGTTCTCTACACTCACCATACAAAACACAGCAGCGTTATGCTGCTCCTTTACGCTTGTAATCAGTGACAGCGTGATTCTACCCCGGTCGAGCCGACCCATTTGTGCTACAACCATAATATAACGCAGTGTGACTCTACCACGTAATGATGAAATTAGACATTGGTATTCTTTAAGTGTCACATTGCCCCACTCGAATAGACCCATTTGTTTTGCTGCCTAATACAGCTGCATCGTAGTACAACCAGATATCAAAAACATTATGCTATTTAAGTTTTAAACTGTAATTTTAAGTTTAAATAAAACTGGCTTTTACGGATTTCATCGCGTATATTAATATTATTAATAATAATAATAAAATTGCGTAGGGAAGTGACGACCCCATCGCCCGCTGACGTAACGGTTATGTGACAAAACTGCTACGTCAGCGCAGTCAGTCAGCATCTTGGCAAGAGGTGTTAGCGCCGTGCCTCGGCAAAATTGAAGGTGCATAGGCCCGCTTGTGCACATGGCCTCACCATGAAACGGTGCCGGGTTTAGGCGTCTCCCGTTAACTGACGCCCAATATATGGATGATGGAACTAAGAAGATTGCGCAAAGGGCCGCTACCTGGAGGCCGCCAGGGCGCGTCTGGAGCTGGCGCTGGACGCGACAGCATGCGAACCGCCAGCCGAGCACGAGGAGCTGCACGACCACCCAGCAGCCCCTCGCATCCATCATCCCCACCAGCTGGCTTGGTGTTGGCAGGGCCTTCGCGGGCCCAGCAATCGGCACCCGCCACTGGTGGAGTACGCCGCATGCGTTGGTCGATGAAAATGAACAGCAACGCATTGCGGGCGTATTTTGGGGCGAAAGGGGGAGAAATTGGAGGTTTTGCGTATCGGGCTAGGATACATAGACTTTTTGCTGAGCTGGAGCCATCTATAACCGTCACCGAGCAAAACCTGGCAGACCGAGTTCGGTACATCATGCGCTCAAAAATATTTGATGACACCGAACTCGAACGGCTACGACGTGAGGCTATTCCTTTGTCGAATGAAAATACCACGACAGGAGATGCGGCTCTACGAGTTGCAGAGCAACCGGCACATGTAGATGCCGCCGTAGATCTCCTTGTGGTTGACTCAGGCAACGATGAAATAGTCGCCCAGGAACAAGAGCAAATGAGGAGCATATTGGATGAGGCGATTAGGGAAACGCGCAGAACGCCTCTCGAGAATCGACCGCGACTTCCCCGTATACCCCTAAGCAAGCGGAATCGGGCTGTCGTAAGGGCTCTCAACCCAATGCTGGTGACCTATTTGAAAGCCAGCCGGGACCTTTGCGATACGGACTCAATTCTCTTTGGCACCGCACTGGCAGTTTGCCATATTATTGGCGCCAAACTTCCCACGGCTGGACGCGCTACTAGACAAAGTAGCGCCATCCCAGCCTGGAGAAGAAGGATTGAAGACCGTATCGCAAAGGCAAGGGCCCTCATCGGCAGGCTGATAAGCTTCAGGTCGGGCAATAATAGGCCGAGAATTGTGCGCACCGTCAGGATGGCGTTTGCTGGGACAAACATCAGTTTGTCCCAGCCGGATATAACGCAAAAACTGACGGAGCGCATAGACGACCTGAAGCAGAGAATCGCTGCTTGGGGAAAGCGGATTCGACGATATACCGAGAGGTCGACACGGTTCAACCAGAATCGTCTCTTCCAGAGTGATCAGAAGAGGCTCTATGAATCATTGGAGCGACCAATGGTACGTGGAACGGGCCCAGCACCGAATCAGGCCGACATTATCGCATTCTGGCGCAGCCTGTGGTCAGAGCCCGTAAACCACAACGAGGGCCCTTGGACGGAAGTTGTGGCGAGTCAGTGTGCGAATTTTACGCCCATGGACCCCGTCATCATAACGCCGGATGACGTAGCTGAGGCGGTCCGTAGGGCCCCGAACTGCAAAAGCCCGGGACTCGACGGACTGCATCACTACTGGCTGAAGGGGTTCGTGGTGTGTCACGCTGTGCTTGCCCGACAGTTTCTAGAGGCTCTCGACCAAAAGTCGCTCCCGAGCCTCTTCACTACTGGGATCACTCATTTGGTTTCTAAAGACCGGGATTCCACAGACCCGAGCAAATACCGCCCCATAACGTGTCTACCAACCATATACAAGACACTTACATCCATTTTGAGCGCGAGAATCACTCCTCACCTGAACTCAAATCAGGTGATGTCGCGCGCTCAAAATGGATATCGGGGCGGTGGTCGTGGAACCAAGGAACCACTCCTCATTGATGCGGTCATTGGCAAAGTGGTTAAACGCAACCGTCGGAACCTCTCCGCCGCTTGGATAGACTATAAAAAGGCATTCGACTCGGTGCCTCATACATGGCTTAAGAGGGTCCTCGAGCTGTACAGGGTTGACTGTACAATTCGAGACTTCCTCGGGCAGTGTATGGGGCAGTGGAGTACGATCCTTTGTCATCTAGGCGAGCGGATGATGGCTGCGGAGAACCACATAAGGATAAGAAGTGGTATCTTCCAGGGCGACTGTTTGAGTCCAATATGGTTCTGCCTCTCTCTGAACTCTCTTAGTACCTTACTGGAGGGTTCCGGGAGGGGATTTCAGCTTCGGAGAGGAGGTACAAAAGTGACCCACCTTTTCTATATGGATGATCTCAAGATATTCGCCTCCAGTCGCTCTCATCTTATGGAATTGCTAAACGTCACTTGTGATTTTAGCAATTCTATTAGAATGGAGCTGGGAACGGATAAATGTGCGGTCCTCCACGTCGAAAGGGGTAGGGTTGCTAACTCTGCGGGCATAGACTTATCTGTGCCCATCAACATAAAGACCCTATCTGAGGCTGAAACATACCGATACCTGGGTATTTCACAGAACATCGGTGTGGACGAGGCGGGTATGAAACAGTCAGTTTGCGATGTGTTTTATGCACGCTTGACAAAAGTACTTAACAGTCTTTTGCCGGGCGTTAATAAGACACACGCATATAACGGTTGTATCATGCCTGTTCTCATGTATACATTTGGCATACTCAGGTGGACTCAGACCGAACTAAACGCTCTGGATAGAAAAGTCCGCACTATTATGACGTCCCACAGGATGCATCATCCCAGATCGTCGGTAATGAGGCTGTACTTGCCGCGGAAACATGGTGGGCGCGGCTTTTTAAGCGCGCTTACTATGCATATTCACGAAGTGTGCAAGCTCCGCAATTACTTTCTGACGATAGCGGATGATTCATACTATAGGGACGTTATTTTTTTTGATAAAGGACTTACCCCTCTATCCTTAGCCAACGAGCAATGGCAAGACCCGGCAGTACAGAGCATTTCCGACCGGGAGACCGTATGGAAGGAGAAGGAGCTCCACGGGAGGTTCTACAAGGCTCTACATGAGCCTTTTGTAGACTCAGTTGCCTCCCTCCACTGGCTACGTTTTGGTGACCTCTTCGGGGAAACCGAGGGTTTTGTCTGTGCAATACAGGATCAGATTATTAAGACCAACATTTATCGGAGATACATCCTAAGGGATGGCACCGTTGACATTTGTCGAGCTTGTCGCCATCCCGGTGAATCACTTTGGCATGTCATCTCCGGTTGTTCGGCGCTTTCTAACTCTGAGTACTTGCATAGGCACAACCTAGTAGCCAGGATTCTACACCAGGAGCTCGCTCTGAAATACGGTCTCGTGGATCGGAAACTGCCTTATTATAAGTACATGCCGGAAGCCGTGCTCGAAAATGACCGCGCCAGGCTCTACTGGGACCGGGCCATCATCACAAACAGGACTATTCTTGCGAATAAGCCTGATATTGTGCTGATGGACCGGGCACAGTCAAGGATATTTTTGGTCGACATTACCATTCCGTATGACGAGAACCTCGTGAAAGCCGAAACAGATAAGCGAACAAAATATCTGGACCTGGCTCACGAGGTGACCGACATGTGGGGTGGTCTGCCGACCGAAATTATACCTGTAGTCGTTTCTGCGAACGGGTTAATCCCAGTCAGCCTCTCGGGTCATCTGAGGCGACTGGGACTCCGTGACGGACCGCTCCAAGCTCAAATGCAAAAGGCGGTGCTCCTCGATACCGCCCGCATCGTCCGCCGGTTTCTTTCCCTTTCTCCCTAACCCTCGGCCGTCTGGTCTCCTCTGCCGAGGTCTTCCATCTGGTTGGGTTTTTATTTATTTATGTATTTTTTATATATTTATTTTATTTTGTTAATATTTATGTATGTTTATCATTTTCATTTACAATTATATATTTATACAGCCCAACCAGATGAGTAAACTATATAGATACCCCAATAATAATAATAATAATAAAGAGTTTTATTTGTCTCAATTCACACATGGTAGTTAAAAGTGTACAAAATATTATCACAAACTTATCTAGCAACATACTTAAGTAAAAACATAGATTAAAAAAAATGAGACAAACTGGCCCGTGACTCAGCTATGTGGTGATTTGAGGTCACCGCTGGTATTCTGCCACAGCCAACTTTTAAAAAACACAGTATCTTAACTTAATCTTGGCATTGACGTGATTAACTCATTTTATACTTCAAACTCATACACCTGTGCTTCGTGACCATGGGTGCTGTTAAGTAATATACGCATGAACATCTGTAAAAACTAGTTTTATTTAAATTTGTGGTATTCGCATAAACATTATAAATGAATATGTTGTAATCTTAAGTTCTTTTCTTCAATGCATATTTATCAGTTTTATTTATTAGTCTTTCAATTTTTAATTTACTTTGTCCAAATGGTTTCGACATATTCAAATACTGGCTTTTTTATTTTTACGGAATGTTTTCCTTCAGCGGACCACCCGTTTGTTAGTTTTAGTTAGAAACTGATATATAACAATGCGGGTAAACGATCGATTCCAATAGACAAAATAAAGTTCCCGGTGTTTTTGTTGATCTTTTGATCTATCACAAAACTTCAACTCTCAACTGTCCACAACGTTATGTAGTTTCAATTGGTTTGTTGCCAACTTTCAACATCTACTATTACATTTAGTATATACATTTATTAGACAAGATTTCGGTTTACTTTGTCATTTTAAATTGGTAGCGATATTTGAGGCGCATCCAAATTCTCAGTATCAAAATATGTATTTAACTAAAATAAAATTTTCTTTAAATACAATATATACCTAAAGAAAATTGTATATGTTATAACAGTGGTAGAGCCACGCGGCAGCTTTTGCTGTCGCACGGATGGGCTGGCTCGAACCGGGGTGGTACCACGACCTCACAGAATACCAGCATGAAGTAGAGGTTTACCTCTGCATTTCGCTTGGTGAGTGCAGGTGTCCGGAGGCCCTTTTTACTGGAAATGAGGCATTCCATCTTAGTCCTCACGGGTGACAACTTATCTGCATTTTGATTTGTATTAGAGGATAGATGTAGATGTCTATGGGCCGCAGCAACCACTTACCATCAGGTGGACTGTGTGCTCGTTTGGCACCCCTATCCTATAAAAAAATGTCATATATCAATTTATATAAATATAATTTTCAATTTATATAATTATAAGTTTTCAGTATAAATAATTATATATCTTGGATTGTGATTTTTTTTTAATTTTCTTTGATGACTCACGACAATGCGTAAAGCCATGTTTTGAAAAGCAAAAAGCGACGCACCGTCCGTATGTATATTTTTTCACAAGCCATTTCAAGCTACTTACAAATACCCACGGATCGACGGGACGATATTCGGTAGTAGATATTCTTAAACCGCCACTGCAAGGTTAATTACAAGCTACATACACATTTAATTACGGGCGCATATTTACAATATTTTTTAAAAGTATTTTGCTCAAATGATGAATGAAAGAATAAAGTGGCGAGAACTTCATTTTCCGACCCCGACAAAACTTTAACTCTATATTTATAAACCATATAAAAAACAACTAGTTTAATATATTAAGATAGAAAAATATTTTATATAGTCTGTGATTTATTTGTTTTAATATCAATGGTGAAAATCTAATTCAAAACTGCTCCAATCCCTTAACTATGCATACATAAAAACACTTTCCAACCCGCATCAACTTTTCTGAAAGAGAAAACTTTTAGAGAATTTTTCTATTTCTTTGTTTTATTTTAAACCAGTTTTTGCTCACCGATTATTGTTTTTATTTTTATAACATTTTTTTGTCAGTTTTCGGTTACACTAGAACATGTGCTGTCGAATTCAGAGTTTGTATGAAGATTGAAACATTCCATTCCAATTGAAAAATTGTTATAGTTTCAAAAATACTGTCTATTTTTACTAAAAAGCATTTTAGTTAGCATATGGAAGTTTTGACAGATGCTGTGACAGATATTTGAACCAATTCTGTTTCAGTAAAAACATATTTTTGACCAACTTCAAAAAGGAGGAGGTACTACATTCAACTGCATTTTATTTTTCTTTTATTTTTACGTTTGTTATGTGCAAGTTTTTCTAGGTGAACCGATTTTAATGATTCTTTTTTTATTTAAAAGCTGTTACTTCTCATGTGGTCACATATATTTGATCAAGGTATGACCAGTAGTTTTTGAGTTAAACAGAAACAGAAACTTTTTTATTCAATATAGATTATAAATAATGCTTATTGAAAGTCACTCTTTTGTATAATTACCACTAGTTCGAAAAAAAAACCTCTGTCCTGGGAAGAACCAGCAAGAAACCCAGCTTGACTTTTTTTTTAAATAACAGCTTACAATCATGTATGTTACACAAATTAACAACACAACAAATTAGAAATAGCTTGGTAGCGATCACCTCATTTCCAGGGGTTATTATCATCTATAAATTCTTATTTTCAATAGTTTATATTGAATTGTTATTTTCAATAGTTTATATTGAAGTCGGTAGTAAAAAAATAATAATTTTACCACTTGATATTTAATAATAACATCCGAGTGTAAATAGTGGCCGAGTGTACGCGCGAAGACAGGCTGTGCAATCTCTATTCCCTCACCTTACAAGTCCGATGGAACGGTAATCTGACACGACCGGAGAGAGACCAGCCTCAGGAGCAACGGCTTTACGTGCTTTCCGAGGCACAGGGCTAATTTTCTGACTCCGGGCCACTACTGAGCATTTATTGATAGAAAGAATAACCAATTGATTTTGGCCCGACCCGGGATTTGAACCCGAGACCTCATGACCAGCAGTCGCCGTTACAACTAAAATACCGAGACATTATATTTTGTTTATGTAAGTAAGAGCGCTCATCCTAGTGCCGACAAGTCATTGCTTGGTTGGTCAGTACGGCAGCGATTCAAACCAAGCCAATGTCGAACTCATACTAACCAAAGGCTATTACTCATTTCTTGACTTGACGATTGGGCTTGATTCAATAAGTTCAACCGTAAGTTCAAATAGTTGAACCAATGGGACAAAATTACTTTAATGAGTTAAGAAAAGAGAAAGAAAAAGCTTTGATCACACTTCTGATGTTAGAAACTAATCTCAAAATTATTTTAATAAAAGAACACAAAGTTTTTTCACGTGGAAGAGCCGTACTGCAGCTATATTAATAGTATAGTTGTAGCACGAATGGGTCGGTTTAACCAGGGAAGGACCACGCTCTCACAGAATACCAGCGTAGAATAGCAGCATAACGCTGCTATATTTCGTATGGTGTGTGTAGAGAAACGGAGACCCGTTTTACTGGAAACGAGGCATTCCATCTTAGTTCTCACGGGTGACAACGCACCTGCATTTTGATTCGTAATCGAGGATAGATGTAAATGTCTATGGGCTACAGTAACCACTTACAATTAGGTGGACTGTGTGCTCGTTTGTCACTCTTATTCTATAAAAAAATAGTACGGCAGCGATTCAAACCAAGTCAATATCGAACTCATACTAATCAAAAGCTTTTACTCGTTACTTGACTTGATGATTGGACCTGATCCAATAAGTTCAAACGTAAGTTCAAATAGTTGAAGCAATGGGACAAAATTACTTTAATGAGTTCAATTTACTAAATTAAAAAAAAAATACTTGAAAGTGGGAAATAATTATTATCATAATACAGATTTTTTTCTTATTTAAAACTTAAATATTATAAACACTGCGCCACGGAGCCCTGACGCCCCTTAACAATGGGTTGTAGCGCTGAGGGTCGCGGGTTCAAATACCGCACGGAAAAATATGGCCTAAAAATAATTGTACCGGGTCTGGATATTTGTTTGTCCTTGTAAAATCTGTATGTTAACTGCCCCCACGATACAGGAGAAAATATTAGTATGAAGAAAAAAACTGCATTTGCTTCTGCATTATGGACCCATAATAGTAAACATATTAAACATATTAATATAATATATTCTATTTTGTCTTTTGTCTGTTTCTTTTTAATTTGTCCTTCTTTAAATTCTGTTAATTCCTTTTGTAGTACTTTTCTTAATTGGATTATATTCACTCTCTTTTTCAAAGCATTATTTAGCTTCAAAAGCCACCCCTCAACATAATTATTTGTACGATGTCTTTCACCGGAAACGCACCATGTTTATCTAAAGTCGTCGTTTTCTAGCCATTGTTTCCCAAAACAAACACGAAATTTATTTAATTCTCTATATTATATAATAAATTTCTAATATTATCAGAAGAACTTGAAGAATTATATCTTAATCTTGTCTTATGTTTGATCCCGGTAAACGTGGTGGTACTCTCGAAATATCTATAGTTTTACCACGTTTTTATTAAGTCACTTTCTTGTTTATTTAACTGTCTGTCTATCTTTCTGGGTGGAATCTTGCAACTCAAATTTAGAGCACTTCCAGATAAGCTAGAGTTTTGAAATTTTGAACATAGCTCAGAATCGAATAAAAATGTAGGAATATGAGAAAAACGTGGCATATTAAATTTTAGTACAAAATAAAAAAAAAATCACTTGTTATAGAATACCCAGGCTTTGTTAGTTTCAGTGATATTGTCTTTCTCTATAAACTTTAAATAATACATTAATAAATAGTTACATATAATTATATTTATATACACAACTTTTAATTCTATAATCAATTGTCGGGAACGAGGGTAAAAAAATAAAATGAAATACGAACAAATGAGGGTAGAACTCCAATCTCCCACTTGTTCTAGCAGTATAAAGTGTCGCAGAGTATCGCGCAGGCGACTAAGAGAGACCAGTCTGTAATTCTGCGAGTCTCACTGTCGGTACTATGCCCGTTGGGGTATTCAACTAGTGTCGGCAAGGAAGGTCGTGTTGCTGAGACGCTGCCCTGTGTTACATTGAGATTGGTAAAGGAAAAAGCTGTTAGTTTTGAATACTTTGATGTTATCGGGCAATTGGGTCCATCACGTTACACCAATGTGTGATTCTGGCGGTAACGTTTTAACCCACTAAGAGTAGCAACTAAAGCGTATATTCCCTATGAGGCAATCTTTATTCGTGGTAGAGCCATGCTGCAACTATATTAGTAGTATAGTTGTAGTACGAATGGGTCGGCTCGATCGGGGAAGGACTACGCTCTCACAGAATACCAGCGTAAAATAGCAGCTTAACACTGCTGTATTTCGTATGGTGAGTGTAGAGAACCGGAGAAGTTACTGGAGAAGAGGCATTCCATCTTAGTCCTCAAGGGTGACGACGCATCTGTATTTTGATTTGTAATAGAGGATATATGTAGATGTCTATGGGCAACAGCAACCACTTACCATCAGGTGGACTGTCTGCACGTTTGTCACCCTATCCTATAAAAGAATCTATGGGGAAGGGCTACGTTTAGCAGTGGTGATGAATGAACATTCCAATTTTTTTCAATGAAATATGTAAGTTGTAAAGTTTTTCATTGTGTTTTATAATAAATTTAAATAATTCGTTTAGTTCACTGGAAACCCGGCAGTGACGTTACTACGGAAAACTCGCAGCAGTTTTCGGTTCGGCGGGCGAAGTTATTACATCCGCATCCAAATGAGCGGCTACGGAGATGGTAACGCCATAGTTTATTGAAAGAGCTGGGGTTAATGTGTTAAAAAGGAACAATAGAAGAATATTTGCTATATTTATATGAATACTCTGGCAATTATTGTGGTTTATACTGACTATGCCGAGTGCTGCTAAAGTTGTCAATAATAATAATTTCGTCCGCACCGAATTTCCATTGCAACGGCCAGTTGCAATGGAAACTAGCCATCTATCTTTATACATGGTAGAGTCACGCTGCAGCTCACCCCGCAAATTGTCACGCGTTGTTACATAGTGCAATCTACTTACAACACCTCCTCTTTGTATTTGCTTCATGTTGGTAACTGTCTTAAATAAAATTAATATAAGATTAGTATTTGAACGAAATACCGTTGTAATTTTGTATTAGTAATTGATTACTATATACTTTATGGTATATCGACCAGAATGACCCGGTACGTATTGTTTACCCTCACCACTTTTCGTCACACAAAATGATTGCGCATCAGAAATTCAAAACTCTCCCGTAAAAAGTTTCACTTCATAAAGGTAAAAATGTCTAAAATATAAAAGAATACAGCACTGTGTCACTGTTTTGTGTATATGCATACACTAGATTTTTTTTATAGACGAGGGGGCAAACGAGCATGCGGCTCACCTGATGGTAAGTGACTACCGCCGCCCATGAACAACCGCAACACCAGGGGAATTGCAGATGCGTTGCCGACCTTTTAGAAAGGTGTAAGCTCTTTTCTTGAAGGTTCTTAAGTCTCCTAAGTCCCCGTGCTAAATTCTGTAGAAAAGAAAAGGGATGCAACATCCCTACGCAGTGCCAGTGTATCGAGCCGATCAGAAAGAGCTCGGTCGTCGACGATTCGAACCGCTCTGCGCTGAATGCGGTCAAGTCGAAGGAGTTGGCACTGGGGTGCCCCGGCCCAGAGATGAAAACAGCATTCCATGTGAGGCCGAACTTCCGCTTTGTAAAGTTGCAAGCGATGTGTCGGCATGAAGTACTGTCTCGCTCTGCTGAGCACGCCAAGCTTTTTAGAGGCCAATTTGGCCTTCCTTTCCAAGTGATCATGAAACTGCACACTATTCGATATGTCGACGCCAAGGATTCCGATGCTAGCTGAGGCAGCAATGCACTAGATTTCAAGGATAGTGACACCGTGTGGCCATCTGCGTGACAAAAAGTTCATCTCGGTCTCAAATAGCAACATCTGGTGAGCTTAGTATTATTAGCATTCATTAACGAAGATATTGCATAAAAAGTGTACAAGAAAAACATAATTTCGAACTTTAACCGAGAATTGAGAACCTCTACCTTTTTTGAATTCAGCTAAAATCTCAATAATGAACACGAAAGCTACGAAACAAATAACGAAACGCAGGCAAAACGATATTTAAATCGCAACTAAACGATTTAGAGCTCAGAATTGATGAAGCCTCGCCTTGCACACTAACCTAACTAAAACAAATCGAGACATGCGTATCTACAGCCGGCTTTTTATATTTATAACCCCCAGTTACACGATTCACGTTGTCGATTTCCCTCGGGAACTCGCCTATGTCGAAGTAGGCTGCGCATACACTTTAGGGCTTACACAGTGTAGACGAGGCCGATAATGCATAAGTTCACCCTGAATTAATACAGACTGAAGCTTTTATTTTTATGTAATATAGGTGATAAATGAGCACACAGGCAAGCTGCATAAATATTGATATCTATCCTAGAGTAATAATTAAAATGCAGATGCGTTGTCACCTCTGAGGACTGAGATGGAATGCCTCGTTCCCAGTAAAAAATGTCTCCTGTCCTCAACATTCACCATAGCCACACGGGGCAGCATAAATATACAAACACACACATATAGACACACACAGAGCAGTAAATTATATCTACCTTTAAACACATTAAGAGTCATTTCGAATATTAGCCCGAACTGACAGAAAAAAAAATCACTAATGGTTATTTATGTCCTAATGGCATGCAAATAACACCGTTAACTCAATAAAAGGCGGTTATTAAGATATTACAGACAGACCTCCAATTTCATTTATATGTATTGATATTTAAGTTTAAGGTAATTGTAGATGGGACAAGTCATCCTGTAAATCTAAATCAATCTTATTGTAAATATTGTATGTATATATCTACTACGCCATAACCTCCCGAGCAGTTATGTGGCAGCGCTGTCATTGCGCCTCAAGCGAAACACATCGAAGCCTAAATCGCTCTAACAAAGTTCCGAAGTTAAAGCAGTATATATAGAATAGGTCCGAACTACCACTCGAAGCGTTGGCCGCTCCCCGGGCAGAACACCTTGCCCGGCGGGAGATCTCCCCTTTTCCTCCCACCCGCCATAGTTGGTTTGTACCATTTCTGGCTCATTGAGTTAGAACTAGTACAACTCTCAGCCCTCATCGGCTGACGGTGGGTCGACAGATCTTAAAAAAATTGTTTAAGACCTCCCAATTAAATACGGTAATGACGGTATTCAAGGAACAATAGAAGTGAATAATGGAAAGCTAATGAGTGTGCAAGCCCACGGATATCAATTAGATATTAGTTAATTGATCTGCACATCTCCGGAACCGCGCATCCTAGGCAGAAACGGACCGCAGATTCGGAATCAGAGCGTGCCAAAACCTTTTATTTTTAGGATTCGTCGACCCACCGTCAGCCGATGAGGGCTGAGAGTTGTACCAGTTCTGACTCAGTAAGCCAGAAATGGTACAAATTAACTATTGTCCCGTGGGTGTCGTAAGAGGCGACAGAGGGAAATTGAAACAGGTGATGGGCAGCAACAACTCAAAATAATAAAAAAAACTGCAGTTGCCAACCCACCTGCCAAGCGTGGCAACAATGAGGAGGCCTTTGGACTTTTAAAGGCTGTAAAATACGGATGGAATATACACTAGAGTACCCTAAAGTCACTTTTTACGTGGTAGAGCCATGCTGCAGCTATATTGACAGTATAGTTGTAGCACGAATGGTTCGGCTCGACCGGGGATGGGCCACGCTCTCACAGAATGCCAGCGTAAAATAGCAGCTTAATGCTGCTGTGTTTCGTATGGTGAGTGTTGAGTACCGGAGACACCCTCTATCTTAGTCCTCACAGCTGACAACGCATCTGCATTTTAATTCGCAAACGAAGATAGACGCAGAATCCATTACCATCAGGTGGACTGTGTGCTCATTTGTCACCCTAATTCTAAAAAACAAAAAAAACTATATTAGGAAATTAAATCAATAATTAAGCAGTTTACGTTCGAAGCCCTCACCCGAACATCGTCAAAGTATTCATTCCCCGGTCGAGCCAACCCATTCGTACTACAACGTAACTACCATGTAAAATACTCTGAGCTTGACTGTATTATTGCATAAAACCAAATTTACTCAGTGCCTTTAGAATCGTAAATAAAACAATAATCTCACATTTTCGCAGTAAAGATGTATTAAACCGACGTCCCGACAAAAGGCTGTGAAAAGAACACCTAATTAAGCTTCATCCACATAAATTGGTCGGTTTAAATGAAAAATGGCGGTCATCGCGGGCTGTAGGCCCCGCAGGGTTGGGCGGAAAAAGTATAAAAAACCTTTCTTCCTTACATACGGTTGCTGTGATTCGTGGGAAAATTAACGTGCGAGCATTTTTCATTCACATGTGTTGCTTTTTGCTTGATACAAGGGTCAGAACGAAATTGTAAATAATAAATAAACTTTACAAAAGCGACGCGATTAGACAAAGTTAAATTAAATGAAATATGATTGTTTTATGTATCATTTATAATGGTGCTCCCACACTGGAGTAATACTCGTAATATTGTTATATAACATTTATAATCTTACTCATAAATTGATGTCAATTTAAGAAATGCTTAAATTTGCTCTCACTATTTTCACTAAATGACAATAGAAAAATACTTAATTTAAGAAAGCGATAATCAACGTTTAGTGTAGAATGGAAATGAAAAGGAACACTTTTTTATCATTCTTTATTCATTATTCCCGTAAATATACCCATTTTGTTAATACACTTAAAACTAGGCATTAGTAAATTAACAGAATACAGAAATTACTATAGAATACAATACTGTACAATGCTTAAATATTTTTATTCAACATAATGTATTTAGCATAAAAATTTCTATATAATCTATATTAGACAAGAATACTAATTCAAAGTCATTTAAATTTTACCACATGTTCGAAAAAAAAATTTTGTCCTAGGAAATCCAGATGGACTTTTTTAAATTAATTTACAATATATATTTATACAATAATAATAATTTATACAATTAGTATTAAACAGTATTGTAGCGATCACCTCATTCCCAGTGGTTTTGTAACCCTGTATAATGTACCCTTTACTAGTATAATAACCCTTACTAAACAAATATGCTTAGTAAAAAATTTTAACTTTTTCGTGTATACGTTCAGGTAGACCTGATTATATGAAGGCCGTTATTTACTGGATAACGTTTGTTTAGTAAAGAAAGCTAGCTCCACAGATTACTTTACAATAATTTAAAATTAAAAAATGTGTACAACCGACTTCAATATAAATTATTAAGAATAACTCAAAAACTATTGGTCAGATCTTGATTAAATTTATACGGGACCACATGTGAAGCACTAGCTTTTAAATAAAAAAAGAATTATCGAAATCGATTCACCCAGTAAAAAGTTATGAGGCAACACACATAAAAAAACATACAGTCGAATTAAGTACCGGCTCCTTTTTGAAGTCGGTAGAGAAGATAACCTACAGTTGTAACCAGAGTTGCAAAACATTTTTTTGTTACGTAACATTTTATCAGACAATATTTCAACTTTGAAACGTCACCATTAATTAATTCATTCATTACAGCCTATTATAGTACACTGCAACTATTTGCCATAGTTGAAACTACAGTTTTTTTTTAATCTAGTTGTTATTATGAAGACGCTGCTGCCTATTCCCTAATTTCCTTCTGTCGCTTCTTATGACACCCACGGGACGATATCGGGAACTCGATATTCTTACATCGCCACAACACGAACCAAAAAATAATGTTATAATGCTAAAGAGAATTGTTTCCTTAAATGATTTTATATTTACATGCATATTTCAAAGTGTTCTATAACAAATTGCAATACACTTGTATTTTCGTTTTATTTATTTAAGACCTTAATTTTTTAACTATTCTATCCGGCTTCCCGGCTACCCGGCTTCCAATGGGTGATTCCTTGATCTCGATAACAGCGCCACCTACCGGGTCCAACTGTGAATATTTTAGATCATCCAGGGACTTACTCAATCATTCAAAAAATTTCATAAATATCAATCCAGCCGTTTTCGAGTTTAGAGAGACTAAAGGAGCTGTAGATTGAAAGTTTGATTTTATTTTTATTTTTAACACCAACGCGATATTCATAAAATCCGTTCTTGGATATTTTTAACATGCCAAAAAGAATATTCTGGCCAAGTTTTATACCTATAAGAGCTATAGTTTATAACTGTGATTTTCTTATTAACGCCCCCGCAACCCCCCTTGTGTTTAACCCACAAGAGGGTTGGGGAGCAACCCCCCTTGTGGGTGAGACACGTGAAATTTCGTAAAATACGTTCTTAGTTGACCTTTACTCGCCGAAAGGAATATTCCTAACAAATTTCAAGTCTCTAGGCCTTATAGTTCCAGCGGTATCGTGATGAGTCAGTACATATTAAAAAATTGGCAGGTGTCATAATTTTTTTTATAGAATAAAGGTGACAAGCGAGCACACAGTCCAGCTAATGGTAAGTGGTTGCTGTGGCCCATAGACATCTACATCTATCCTCGATTACGAATCAAGATGCAGATACGTTGTCACCCGTCAGGACTAAGATGGAATGCGTCGTTTCAAGTAAAAAGGGTCTCCGGTTCTCTACTCTCACCATACGAAACACAGCAGCATTAAGCTGCTATTTTACCTTGATATTCTGTGAGAGCGTGGTCCTTCCCAGGTCAAACCGAGCTATCATTCTGCAACCATTATTTAACTGCATCGTGGCTCTACTATTTAATAATTCGACGGAACGACAATCCGACAGAATCAAACAGAGATCAATACCATCACCATCCAACCAACGTCGGACCTTCGCACCATGAAACACTGCCAACTTCCTGACTTCGGCTGCTACTAAAAATTTCATAACTAAAGAACTTAAACAACTGATTTTGGATCGACCCGATATACAAACCCGCCTCATAGTGGGGGACTATTTCAATGAAATCATAAAGTCAGGACACATGTAACCAACATCTAATAATAATAATAATCAAAAGGCGTAGGGAAGTGACGACCCCATCGCCCGCTGACGTAACGGTTATGTGACAAAACTGCTACGTCAGCGCAGTCAGTCAGCACCTTGCCAAGAGGTGTTAGCGCCGTGCCTCGGCAAAATTGAAGGTGCAAAGGCCCGCTTGTGCACATGGCCTCACCATGAAACGGTGCCGGGTTTGGGCGTCTCCCGTTAACTGACGCCTAATATATGGATGATGGAACAAAGAAGATTGCGCAAAGGGCCGCTACCTGGAGGTCGCCAGGGCGCGTCTGGAGCTGGCGCTGGACGCGACAGCATGCGAACCGCCAGCCGAGCGCGAGGAGCTGCACGACCACCCAGCAGCCCCTCGCATCCATCATCCCCACCAGCTGGCTTGGTGTTGGCAGGGCCTTCGCGGGCCCAGCAATCGGCACCCGCCACTGGTGGAGTACGCCGCATGCGTTGGTCAATGAAAATGAATAGCAACGCATTGCGGGCGTATTTTGGGGCGAAAGGGAGAGAAATTGGAGGTTTTGCGTATCAGGCTAGGATGCATCGACTTTTTGCTTAGCTGGAGCCATCTATAACCGTCACCGAGCAAAACCTGGCAGACCGAGTTCGGTACATCATGCGTTCAAAAATATTTGATGATGCCGAACTCGAACGGCTACGACGTGAGGCTATTCCTTTGTCGAATGAAAATACCACGACAGGAGATGCGGCTCTACGAGTTGCAGAGCAACCGGCACATGTAGATGCCGCCGTAGATCTCCTTGTGGTTGACTCAGGCGACGATGGAATAGTCGCCCAGGAACAAGAGCAAATGAGGAGCATATTGGAAGAGGCGATTAGGGAAACGCGCAGAACGCCTCTCGAGAATCAACCGCGACTTCCCCGTATACCCCTAAGCAAGCGGAATCGGGCTGTCGTAAGGGCTCTCAACCCAATGCTGGTGACCTATTTGGAAGCCAGCCGGGACCTTTGCGATACGGACTCAATTCTTTTTGGCGCCGCACTGGCAGTTTGCCGTATTATTGGCGCCAAACTTCCCACGGCTGGACGCGCTACAAGACAAAGTAGCGCCATCCCAGCCTGGAGAAGAAGGATTGAGGACCGTATCGCAAAGGCAAGGGCCCTCATCGGCAGGCTGATAAGCTTCAGGTCGGGCAATAATAGGCCGAGAATTGTGCGCACCGTCAAGATTGTGTTTGCTGGGACAAACATCAGTTTGTCCCAGCCGGATATAACGCAAAAACTGACGGAGCGCATAGACGACCTGAAGCAGAGAGTCACTGCTTGGGGGAAGCGGATTCGGCGATATACCGAGAGGTCGACACGGTTCAACCAGAATCGTCTCTTCCAGAGTGATCAGAAGAGGCTCTATGAATCATTGGAGCGACCAATGGTACGTGGAACGGGCCCAGCACCGAATCAGGCCGACACTATCGCATTCTGGCGCGGCCTGTGGTCAGAGCCCGTAAACCACAGCGAGGGCCCTTGGACGGAAGTTGTGGCGAGTCAGTGTGCGAATGTTACGCCCATGGACCCCGTCATCATAACGCCGGATGACGTAGCTGAGGCGGTCCGTAGGGCCCCGAACTGGAAAAGCCCGGGACTCGACGGACTGCATCACTACTGGCTGAAGGGGTTCGTGGTGTGTCACGCTGTGCTCGCCCGACAGTTTTAAGAGGCTCTCGACCAAAAGTCGCTCCCGAGCCTCTTCACTACTGGGATCACTCATTTGGTTCCTAAAGACCGGGATTCCACAGACCCGAGCAAATACCGCCCCATAACGTGTCTACCAACCATATACAAGACACTTACATCCATTTTGAGCGCGAGAATCACTCGTCACCTGAACTCAAATCAGGTGATGTCGCGCGCTCAAAATGGATGTCGGGGCGGTGGTCGTGGAACCAAGGAACCACTCCTCATTGACGCGGTCATTGGCAAAGTGGTTAAACGCAACCGTCGGAACCTCTCCGCCGCCTGGATAGACTATAAAAAGGCATTCGACTCGGTGCCTCATACATGGCTTAAGAGGGTCCTCGAGCTGTACAGGGTTGACTGTACAGTTCGAGGCTTCCTCGGGCAGTGTATGGGGCAGTGGAGTACGATCCTTTGTCATCTAGGCGAGCGGATGATGGCTGCGTAGAACCACATAAGGATAAGAAGGGGTATCTTCCAGGGCGACTGTTTGAGTCCAATATGGTTCTGCCTCTCTCTGAACCCTCTTAGTACATTACTGGAGGGTTCCGGGAGAGGATTTCAGCTTCGGAGAGGAGGTACAAAAGTGACCCACCTTTTCTATATGGATGATCTCAAGTTATTCGCCTCCAGTTGCTCTCATCTTATGGAATTGCTAAACATCACTTGTGATTTTAGCAATTCTATTAGAATGGAGCTGGGGACAGATAAGTGTGCGGTCCTCCATGTTGAGAGAGGAAGGGTTGCTAACTCGGAGGGCATAGACTTATCTATGCCCATCAACATCAGGACCCTTTCCGGGGCTGAAACATACCGATACCTGGGTATGTCACAGAACATCGGTGTAGATGAGGCGGGTATGAAACAGTCAGTTTGCGATGTGTTTTATGCACGCTTGACCAAAGTGCTTAACAGCCTTTTGTCCGGTGTGAATAAGACGCACGCATATAACGGTTGGGTCATGCCTGTTCTCATGTATACCTTTGGCATACTCAGGTGGACTCAGACCGAACTAAATGCTCTGGACAGAAAAGTCCGCACTATAATGACGTCCCACAGGATGCATCATCCGAGATCGTCAGTAATGAGGCTGTACTTGCCGCGGAAGCATGGTGGACGCGGCTTTTTAAGCGCGCTTACCATGCATAATCGCGAAGTGTGCAGCCTCCGTAATTACTTTCTGACGAGAGCGGATGATCCATACTATAGGGACGTTATTTGTTGTGATAAAGGACTTACCCCTCTATCCTTAGCCAACGAGCAATGGCAAGACCCGGCAGTACAGAGCATTTCCGACCGGGAGACCGTATGGAAGGAGAAAGAGCTCCACGGGAGGTTCTACAAGGATCTACATGAGCCTTTCGTAGACACAGTCGCCTCCCTCCACTGGCTACGTTTCGGTGACCTCTTTGGGGAAACCGAGGGTTTTGTCTGTGCGATACAGGATCAGGTTATTAAGACCAACAATTATCGGAGATACATCCTAAAGGATGGCACCGTTGACGTCTGTCGAGCTTGTCGCCATCCCGGTGAGTCACTTAGGCATGTCATCTCCGGTTGTTCGGCGCTTTCTAACTCTGAGTATTTGCACAGACACAACTTAGTAGCCAGGATTCTACACCAGGAGCTCGCTCTGAAATACGGTCTCGTGGATCGGAAATTGCCGTATTATAAGTACTTGCCGGAAGCCGTGCTCGAAAATGACCGCGCCAGGCTCTACTGGGACCGGGCCATCATCACAGACAGGACTATTCTTGCGAATAAGCCTGATATTGTGCTGATGGACCGGGCACAGTCAAGGATATTTTTGGTCGACATTACCATTCCTTATGACGAGAACCTCGTGAAAGCCGAAACAGATAAACTGACTAAATATCTGGACCTGGCTCACGAGGTGACCGACATATGGGGTGGTCTGCCGGCCGAAATTATTCCTGTGGTCGTTTCTGCGAACGGGTTAATCCCAGTTAGCCTCTCGGGTCATCTGAGGCGACTGGGACTCCGTGACGGACCGCTCCAAGCTCAAATGCAGAAGGCGGTGCTCCTCGATACCGCCCGCATCGTCCGCCGGTTTCTTTCCCTTTCCCCCTAAACCTCGGCCGTTTGGTCTCCCCTGCCGAGGGCTTCCATCTGGTTGGGTTTTTATTTATTTATGTATTTTTTATGTATTATTTTATTTTGTTGATATTTATGTATGTTTATCATTTTCATTTACAATTATATATTTATACAGCCCAACCAGATGAGAAAACTATTTAGATACCCCAAAATAATAATCATTTATTTCAATCCCTCAGATCATAGTTACAGTAGCACATTTGAAATGAAATTTAAATTTTGAATAACATAATAATCATCATCATCATCATTACAGCCCTTTACAAGTCCACTGCTGAACATAGGCCTCCCCTAAGGAATGCCACAAAGCACGGTCCTGATCCACCTTCATACATCGACTTCCTGCATATCTTATCAGGTCGTCACTTCATCTAGTGGGGGGATGCCCTACACTTTGTCCGCCGGTATGAGGCCGCCACTCGAGAACCTTTTTTCCCCATCGGTTGTCAGTTCTTCAAGCTATATGGCCGGTCCATTGCCACTTCAGCTTACTAATACGTTTGCTATGTCGGTCACTCTGGTTCTACTGCGGATATCCTCATTTCTAAATTAATCACGCAGAGAGACTCCGAGCATAGCCCTCTCCATAGCTCGCTGAGCGACCGTGAGCTTCTTCATCCGGCCAGCAGTGAAGGACCACGTCTCCGTTCCATATGTCATCACTGGAAACACGCCTCGTTTTCAAGTTTTGAGGTATACCTGACGAGAAGATGTGTCGTAGTTTCCCGAACGCTGCCCAGCCGAGTTGAATCCGTCGATTGACCTCTCGGTCGAAGTTGGACTTACCTAGTCGGTTTATTTGTCCCAGGTAAACATACTCTTCAACAACTTCGAGCTTAGTGCTCCCAACAACTACCGGCATAGGTGTGACATGGACATTAAACATGACCTTAAAATAATAATAATAATAAAATATAGATGGTTTGTCACCTCTGAGGACTAATATTGAATGAAACTCTGTACCCTCCAGACTGAGACAGAGTAATGCAAGCACTGCTATTACCACTGAAATACGTAAAAGGGTACCTACCCAGACTAGGCAGAAAAGGAGACCCACAGTCCAGTAAAATAGCAAGTGGTAAAATTAAAAACTTTTATGGCATCTTATTGCCACATAATATTAAGTGATAGTGTATTCTAATACGCCGTCACTACACTACGACACACCTACTATTATGTCTATCTAAGTATGCATATAGTCAAGTGAACCTTTGTCTGTTTGTAGGCAAAACAGTTCATAGCACTGTAAGCTGATAATCTATTTAAGTATACTGAATACAGATAATACACGCTAAAGCCGACAGCGACAAGGTAGAGATATATTTACATCACTTCAGCATGAACATAATTCTAAAACTCTCTCCAATATACATATTAAATGGAGTAATTATGTTGTAACGTATAATTGATATATTGAGCAGTTGTAACTCGGAGGATTAGTGGTGCTTTCCTTAAAATTTACGCGACCAAACTGAGATTGATCCCTGTCGAATAGTTAATTACAACTTTGATTGCTGATTTATATTTATCACGTCTTGTTGATTATTAGACCAAATTTCAGTAGCAGCAACGGAGCGGCCAGTTTCAAAATCAGTGTTAGAGATAGAATTATAGTGCACGAGTCTGTTTGCAAACACAGATGCATTATCTATTCCCTCACTCTCATAGTCCAATGGGACTAGGGTTACCATATCTCAGGATTTGTCCTGAGATTTCAGGATTTTTAGACTCTTCTCAGGATTGCGGCTGGATTTTGCAAATCTCATGAAATCTCAGGATTTTTAGAGCTTTCAATATAATACAGCTCACATTTAAAAGATCTCTTTAATAAAAAGTTAAACAAACTAAAAATAATTTTCCTTTGATAATAATTCCACAATTAAAATCAAATCTTATTTATCCAAGTAGGTACTTAAACAGTTTTATCATACTTAATATGTTAAGATACCTTTTTAAGTAAGATTTTCTTCTCAAACTGTAAAAAAATCTCAGGATTTTTAAATGGAAATCAGGCCTCTTCTCCGGACTTTTAATTGTTTTATCTGGTAACCCTAAATGAGACGGCAAGCCGACAGGACCGGAGAGAGATCAGGCGCAGAACAAACGACTTTAGGTTATTACCAAGACACGAAGGAAACACCGCCAGATTCATGACAACGGGTTGCTATTGAGAATGAGAATTTCTTGAGGAAAAAACCTAATAACTGATTTTGACCATACCTCATAACCGACCACCAGGGCATTGAACCCAAAAACCCCTTAATACACAACCGATCGCCACCATGCTCTTAATAAATATTTTCATATTTAATTGTACAACATATTATATTGTTTGTTAATATTTTTTTAATTCCCAGTAGGTTTCTTGCTGGCTCTTCCCAGGACTAAAACTAGTGACTAGAACTAGTAGTAAAAGCATAAACATTATTCTTGTTATCGATATTAAATAATATTTATTCTATTCAATTCTTCTTCTAATATATTAAACATTCAAACAACAAACAAAGCCTACATACATCCCGCTGTTGAAATTTTCAAACCACTTCAATAGAACGGGCTTTCTTAACTAGCGGAGCGATGGCCGCTCTCCCGGTTTCACGCCTAGCCCAGTGGAAGGACAATCGGCTATAAATAAAAACAAAGGTTTGAAAAACTGGGTGTAAATAAAAGAATATTAAAAAAATATTTCGATGGCATAGAAGTTCGCCAGCACGTATGGGGCAGCGCGGCGGTCTTTTTCATCCCTAAAACCATCTTAAAAATGAGCTAAAATCTATGTCCAGCAATAGAAGTAGGTAGGCTTTTACTTAAATTTTTTTATTCATATATATTAAGTCTGGACAGACAGACAGATAGACAGAGAAACAAAAGTTTTTTTTTTTATAGGATAAGGATGACAAACGAGCACACAGTCCACCTGATGGTAAGTGGTTCCTGCGGCCCATAGACATCTACATCTATCTTCTATTACAAATCAAAATGTAGATGCGTTGTCACCCGTGAGGACTAAGATGGAATGCCTCATTTCCAGTAAAAAGGGCCTCCGGCCACCTGCACTCACCAAGCGAAACGCAGAGGTAAATCTCCACTTCACGCTGGTATTCTGTGAGGTCGTGGTACCACCCCGGTTTGAGCCGGCCCATCCGTGCGACAGCAAAGGCTGGCGCGTGGCTCTACCACTGTTAAAAAAGTTATGGTTATTTATATCTTAATAGCATGCAATCAACCCTCTGAGCTTAATAGAAGCCATTTATTTCAATATTATAAACAATTCAATTTTACTTATATGTATAGATAAGATACTGTAAGATATACGCATCGTTATATCCAAGTAAGCGTCTCACAATAATTCACAAGAGTGAAAATAAAATTATAACTTTTATAGGTCGTATGAGGTGGCTGGATACGGCATACTCATAATTCCTGCCGACGCAAATATCTCGCCCTCTGATATTAAATTATATCGATTAGGATAACTCCTTCCATTGAAAGGGAATAGCGTTTTTCTTCTTGAAATACGTCCTTTGTGGTAAGGTAATTTATGCAAGAGGAAATACAGCATTATGAAAAAAGTTTTTATAGAAAATACTAGAAATAAATGTGCGATTGAATATTAAAAATGAATATAATTAATCGGACGTTACGGCGGAAATCCACTGTGTTAAAGATGTTAAAAATTAAATAGCAAAATAAAATAAAATTATGTGTCTTACCTAGTTTAAAAACCACCTCTTAATTAAACTTAGCGGTCAACTACCACAGAGGATACTTTACCTGAGGATGCCTCGTTTAGAAGCGAAACACGTGTCGTAATATGAGCGGTGATATGTTTTTCCTAGTGTAGTGGTGTTGCTGGGTTTAGTTTAGTTGAGACGGGGATAGGGTACACAATGAGGGCATCCACGACTTTCTCTGCCACCAGGTTGGTGCCAAAAAAGAAAAGGGAATGAAAGCGAACGCAAGTAAGACGAAAGTTATGGTTATTGAAAGAGAAGAAAGTAAAACGATATGTGAAATAAGAAAAGAAGGGGAGTTGGTAGAGCAAGTAGATGAGTTTGTGTATTTGGGATGTGTGTTTAGCAGGGATAGTAGATATGATAAGGATATAGAACGACGAGTGAATGCAGGAAATCAATTGAATGGGGCTCTACACTCTATTGTGAAAAGTCAAAATGTGTCCAAAAAGGCACGTTTGGCAATTCACAATGCTGTGTTAGTGCCTACTTTAATGTATGGTAGTGAAAGTTGGGTGTGGCAGAAGAAGCACGAGAGTAGAATAAATGCTGTAGAAATGCGGTCATTACGTAGTATGCTAGGGCTGAATCTGAATGACAGGGTGAGAAATAGTGTGATAAGAGAAATGTGTGGTTTGCAAGGTGATGTTGTGACTAGGATTAAGAAAGGAATGCTTCGGTGGTTTGGTCATGTAGAAAGAATGAATGAGGAAAGAGTGACAAAGCAAATTTATGTTGCAGAGGTGAATGGCAGAGTCGGGAAGGGTCGCCCTAGGCGAAAGTTTATCGACCAAATTGGCGATATATTGAAAATGGGCCAAATTAAGAGTACCTTTAACCGACGAGCGTGTATGCGTAGGTATATGAATGTGGAAGAAGCGAGAGAGGTGTGTCAGGATCGTGCCAAATGGAATTCCATAGTCTCTGCCTACCCCTCTGGGTGACAGGCGTGAGTGTTTATGTAATGTTATGTATGTTGGTGCCACTAGAAAGTGAGGTATAATATTTGACAGATTTCATTTCATTTTATACTACAAAAGTAGAAAAATTAAAAAATAAACCGGCCAAGTGCGAGTAGGACTCGCGCTCCGAGGGTTCCGCACAAATCCGTAGTTTAAAATTATGAAATATATTTTTATTATATGATGTAACTAAAAATTTATGCTTTTCGCAATTTTTCCTTTATCTGTGCTACAATACGTTGCATCGTACCAAATTTTAAGATTCTGACTTCACGGGAAGTACCCTGTAGGTTTTGATTCCTTGATTCCCTTGCGAATGTCGAAAATTTGCGGCTGTATCTTTTGATTGCGTTGGCTTAGAAGTTTGATTTTTTTCACAGCTCCAAGGGACTGTAGACTTGAGTATTTCATATGAATTTCAGCTTGATACCTCCACGCGTTCCTGAGAAAAAGGGTCTTGGCAGACAAACAGACAGACAGACAGACGGACAACAAAGTGATCCTATAAGGGATCCGTCTTTTTCCTTTTGAGGTATGGAACCCTAAAAAAGGTAAAAATGTGCAAAAAATTAAAGAGCAAACCACTGACGCATAGTTTTGTGTCTTAAAATAATACTCTAGAAACTGATAAGCTTTTATTAAAAAACAACTTCTTAATTAAATTATATTGTGTAACAAAAAACTTTACTCAACTAGCGATTTGTATCTGGCTGGTTTTAATATCAATACATATAGGACATTAAGAAAAAGTAAAATAAAAAGTAAAAAAAACTTTCGAGTTCACTGAGTGACATGAGTGAAATGCGACTCAAGCCACAAAATTTTTTTTTGTTGTTTATGGACCTAATGCAGTGTCAGTAAGAGTAGCACAAAGTTGATTCAAGCGTTCAGTCCGGGAATTTTGATGTCAATGATGCAGCTTGCTTTGGTCGCCCACATACGGAAAAAATCGATGCCATTTTTGAAAAGGTGGAACAAGTTCGGCGTATTAGTAGTTACAACATAGCCGACCACAAAACAGTTTGGACCCATTTGAATAAGTCTAGCTATACAAAAAGCTCAACATTTGGGTACCACATTAGCTCACTGAAAGAAACCTAATGAATCATGTACTCATTTGCGATTCTCTATTGAAACATAAAGAAACAAAACCATTTTTGAAAAGATTGATCACAGTTGATAAAAAGTGGATCACTTACGACAAGAACGTGCGAAAAAGATCATAGTCATAGGGATGTCACGCTTTACAGACTGTAGCAAAACCTGGATTAACACGCAATAAGGTGAGTGTATGGTGGGATTCGAAGGGCATCGTTTATCATTACTTTTACCGCCGCGCAAAACCATCGATTCGAATCTCTACTGCTAATAACTAATGAGACTCAAGGAAGAAATTGAGAAAAAATGGCTAGAACTGATCAACACAAAAACAGTGGACGTTCATCATGGTAACACCAGACCACACACATCTTTGGCCACCCAGCAAAATTAAAGGAGCTAGGTTAGAAAGTATTAATGCATACACCATATAGTCCTAGACCTTATACCCTCAAATTTTCATGTGTTTCGGTCTCTTCAGAATTCTTTGGGTAGTGCCAGGTTAACATCAAGAGAGAACTGTCAAAATTACTTGTTGCATTTTTTTGATCGAAAATCCCGATATTTAAAGCCAACGGAATTTTGTCTTTACCTACAAGATGACAAGAAGTTATCGAACAAAATGGCACATTTATATTATAATTAAATGTAATTAAACTTTGAAAAGGTTCTCGAGTGGTAGCCTAGTATCGGTAGGCGAGGTGTAAGGCGACCCCAAATAGATGGCGTGACGACCTGGTAAGACATGCAGGAAGTCGATGGATGCAGGTGGCTCAGGACCGTGCTTTGTGGCATTCCTTGGAGAAGACCTATATTCAGCAGTGGTTTTGTGAAGGGCTGTAATGATGATGATGAAACTGAAAAATTATGTCTGGAATTTGTATATAAAATACGATGAAACTTTTTCCTCAACCATATAGATTTGAATTAGAAGGGAGTTCTATCCTTCACAAATACCTCTTGTGTATATACTTCATATGTTTTGATTACCTCCAACAACATTAAACTGATAGTTTCTTTTAATGCAACTTTTATAATTTTAACAACAATTTTTGTCTTCCGTTTTAATTAATTCGACAGATAAAATGACCAAGATCCGAGAAATATTCTTATGCGTACTGTTTTTAATGCCATACTGTGGCTATTTTATAGTTGTAGCACGAATGGGTTAGTTCGACCGGGAAAAAATCATGCTTTCATATACCAGCGTAAAATAGCAGCATAATACTGCTGGTTCGTATGGTGAGTGCAAAGACCCGGAGACCTTTTTTACTCGAAACGAGGCATTTCATCCCAGTCCAGTGACAATACATCTATATTTTGATTCATAATTAAGGATAGATATGTGAACTGTGTGGTCATTTGTCACATTTATTCTACAAAAAAAAACTTTCTCGTATAATCTTGTTCTCTTTCTTCTATATAGAACCTGTGTCCCAATTAAAATTGTCTGGTCACACTTAAAGGTATCGGCGAATTCGTCATAACCACGGTAAAGGAAGAAAGAAAAGGGATTGAAGATTAATAATGCGTACAGCAAAGGAGTAATTTGCCAGCATTTTTTTATAGAATAAGGGTGACAAACGAACACACAGTCAACCAGATGGTATGTGGATGCTGTGGCTCATAGACATCCACATTTATCCCCGACTGATTATCAAAATGCATATGCATTGTCGCTCCTGAGGGTTAAGATGGAATACACTCAACATATAAAACATAGCAGCATTAAGCTGCTATTTTACGCTGGTAATCTGTGAGAGCGTGGTCCTAACCCGGTAGAGCCGACCGATTCATGCTGCAACGACAATATAGTTGTAGCGTGGTTCTGCCACGTATACGCATCTGTATTACCATCCGATTATAATGTAAATGTCTTAAAAGCAAGAGAAAGGTTTTTGCCGTTCTAAGTCAGTGCACTTTACAATTTTCGGATGTATCACTTACCATCAGTAGGGAAATTTGTCGATCATCTTCTTCTTCTGGTGTCTCTCCAATTAGTGAAGGTTGGCAGTCAGCTTAGTGAACGCCACTCTGTTTTTCGCGAAACAGTTCTGAGGCACCCGCGATTCCTGTCCACTCCCGGATATTACATAATCATGACTTTTTTCTGCGACTGACTTCTTTTCTTCCGGCAACTTTTCCTATCATAATGAGGTTTAGGATTTTATACCTCTCGTGCCCTAAATATGCCACTTTTGTCAATTTGATAGTCTGTGTAAGCCCGCGCTTTTGGTTGATTCGTCGCAGAATTTCCACATTCGTTACTTTGTGAGACCAGCCAATGGCCAACATATTACACATTACATTACACAGGTCCTCTGTAACTTCGAAAACGTATTGAACATCCTGCATAAATGATGCCAGATGTAACATCGTATTAATCGAACGCTGGCTTAAAATAAAAAAAATTAAGTAGATGACGCAAATGTTGAAAAAGTATTTGTTTATAATATCCAGTATATTCTATGGTTCAGAATTATTCATACTGACCCAGATACTACTAATTCAATAAACTAATTTTAGGAATACCATCGTTTATTTCTTTAATTTGGAGTTTATTTAAGCGTTTCTACTCAAGTTAGTGTAACGTCGTTTTGAAACGATAGTGAGATAAACAGAGTAAGCAATTTTAATTTCAATGGTTTGAGAAAAAGTATTTCATTTTGCATTCATTAATCCACTCAACCACCTTTAAATTATATTATGAATAAAATAAATGTGAATAAAATCGATATTCTTCGAATGGAATGCGTGCAGATAATCGATTCGGAGGATTCTACCCGAAACATGCGTGATGCACCACTAATCGATAAAGACGCGATGGGCGCTATTACTATAAGTAAATTACTTATATTAGATTAGGAATAATCCAAAAGTGATTTTCAATACTCTGTGAAAAAATGCTACACTTTTACGGATTTACTTTTTTATAATAATTTATTTATTTATTCTATATTGCATTCCTA
This sequence comes from Parnassius glacialis, assembly GCA_033319125.1. Taxonomy (NCBI): domain Eukaryota; kingdom Metazoa; phylum Arthropoda; class Insecta; order Lepidoptera; family Papilionidae; genus Parnassius; species Parnassius glacialis. The sequence continues at coordinate 2,698,107 of JAVANC010000011.1, forward strand.
AAATAAAGGAACACAAAGGGCGAAATTAATGCCTTGAGGCATTTTGTACCAGTCAACCCAAGAAGTGGTCAGAATTAGACTTAGGTGTAGCAATATAGAATAAAAACAAAATAATAATGATAATTAACTACGGTGTATATACACTTTAGTAATATATAAAATAAATAAACTATACAAATATCTCCTATACATACGAATATCTTTATATATAAAAAATACGTGTCACACTGTTTGTCCGCGATAAACTCCTAAACTACTGAACTGATTTCAATGAAATTTTTCAAAATGTATGCAGTTTAGTCCAACTTGAGTATCTCTCAAATTAGGTTTCTTATCGGGATAGTTTATATCCCGATAAGAAACCTCAATAATTTTTTATTGCGAATTTAAGATTTTTTTTATAGGAAGGGTCTTCGGAAAGGGCAGAACAACGTCTGCCTGGGCGCTATTATATATATATATATATATATATATATATATATATATATATATATATATATATATATATATATATATATATACACATATTAATCATCATCATCCTCATTACAGACTTTCACAAGTCCACTGCTGAACATAGGCCTCCCCCAAGGAATGCCACAAAGCACGGTCCTGAGCTACCTACATCCATCGACTTCCTGCATGTCTTACCAGGTCGTCACTTCATCTAGTGGGGGGTCGCCCTACACTTCACCTACCGGTACGAGGCTGCCAATCGGGTTTCTTCCCCATCGGTTATCGGTTCTTCGAGCTACATGGCCGGCCTACTGCCACTTCAGCTTACTAGTTCGTTGAGCTATGTCGGTTACTCTGGTTCTACTGCGGATATTCTCATTTCTAAGTTTATCACGCAGAGAAACCCCGAGCATAGCCCTCTCCATAGTTCGCTGAGCGACCTTCAGCTTCCTCATACAGCCAGCAGTGAAGGACCACGTCTCAGATCCGTAAGTCATAACTGGAAACACGCACTGGTTGTACAGTTTCGTTTTCAGGTTTTGAGATATGTCTAACGAGAAGATGTGTCGTAGTTTCCCGAACGCTGCCCAGCCGAGTTGAATTCGTCGATTGACCTCTCGTTCGAAGTTGGACTTACCTAGTCGGACTATTTGTCCCAGGTAAACAATACTCTCCAACAACTTCGAGCTTAGTGTTCCCAACAACTACAGCATAGGTGTGACATGGACGTTAAACATGATTTTTGTTTTGTCCATGTTCATCTTAAGACCTATCCGTTTGGAGACACTATTGAGGTCTGTCTTACACCTCTCTGCAGTTGGATAGGTTTCGTACTCTGATTCTGTACTCTGATAGCCATCGTAGCTCTACTGTACAAACACTGCAGCACTTCGATATACCAACAGTCAACTTGGCACCGCTGAAGGGACTGCAGCACCGCCCAAATTTCGACGGAATCAAAGGCTTTCTCATAGTCCACATACGCCAGACATAGTAGCAAATTGTACTCTTCGGAATTCTGTACAATTTGCCGAAGGGTATGTATGTAGTCTATGGTGCTAAAGCCCTTTCGCAAACCGGCTTGTTCGGGAGGCTGGAGGTCTGCATGCGAGACATTCATGATGATTCTCGAAAACAGCACGTAGACGCGGCTCAGAAGGGAACTCGGTCTGTAGTTTTTCAAGAGAGTTTTGTCACTCTTCTTGAAGAACAAGATCACTGCACTTCTGCTCCACGCCTCCGGAGTAGTGCCACCATGGAGGACGGAATTAAAGAGTTCCTGAAGGACTTTAAGTACCGGGTTTCCACTTACTTTCAGAAGCTCCGCTGTAATTTCATCCTCGCCCGGGGACTTGCCGTTTTTAAGGTGCTAGAGAGCCATTCTAATCTCGCTCAGACTGACGTCTGGGATATCCTCGGAATAGTGTCGGATAAGACTCGCTCTTAGATCGTTACTCACACTTGCGTGTGGCTGCAACGATGACTTGTACAGCTGCCCATAGAATGTCAATTTCACTCAAAATCTCAGGTGCCCCGGAAACGATGCTTCCACACTCGGTCTTCAGCTTTGACAGTTGGCCCTTTCTGGCAGACAGATCCCTGGCAAAGACTTTGGAGCCTTGGTTCTGCTCGATCGCTTCTTCAATACAAGCTGTATTGAAGTTGCGTAAGTCCTGCCGCATGCATTTAGATATCTGACTGTTCATTTGCCTGTATGCTGGCAAATCTGTTGAACAATGTAGCTTCATCTCCCGTCTAACAGCCATGAGATTAAGAGTGTGATCGGAGAGTTTTTGTGTTCTTTTGCGGCAGGTCTTGCAAAAAATAGCTCCGACCACATGCACAGTTTCCACGAGCTTGTCATGCAAATCTTCCACTTCATTGCAGTCTTCTAGGCACTGAAAACGGTATTGTAATTCGAGCTGAAAGGTTTCGGGACTTTGGAACAGAGCACGAGGGGGACGGAGCGTTGACTTCATTAGACGAGACCTCTCTAACTTAAAGTTTAGGTTCAGTTTGACTCTGACCATTCGGTGATCGCTACTAGTTTTCACCCACGCGATCACGGAGACATCACTGAACAGTTGTCGTCTGGTCGTCATTATTAAGTCAATCTCATTTTTTGTCAAACCATCGGGGCTTGACCAGGTCCACTTCCTGTGGAGCCGCTTCTGGAAGATAGAGTTCATCATAAAGAATCCCTCTTTTTCCATGAAGTCAGCCAGCTGCTGACCCCTTGGGTTCCGTTGCCCTATACCGAATTTCCCTACTTTCAGTTCACCGTTCTCTCTTGTGTCTAGTTTTGCATTAAAGTCTCCCATTAACACCGTATAGTGGGTTTCGGAAGAATGCATGGCTCTAGAGATACCCTCATACATTTCCTCCATCTCCTCATCGGGGTGTGCCGAGATTGGTGCGTAAACCTGCATGACCTTCAGCAAATATCATTTGGTGATTCTGAGTATAAGGTACGCAACCCTCGTCGACACACTCAATCTTTACAACGTTGTTAACGAGAGACTTGTGGACGATAAATCCGACACCTCCTTGGGACAGATGTTCGCCCTCCCGGTGATTAAGCAAGTTGCCGGATTCGAGGATTACCGTATCCTCCCCCTGTCTTCGGTCCTCCGATAATCCTATAATATGCCATCGTAACTTGTCCATCTCTTCTTCCAGCTCCACGATCTTCTCGTCAGTCCTCAAGGAGCGTGCGTTGTATGTTGCGTCTTAGGTGGCAACCGAACCTCCACCGGAGATTATTAGCACCCCCTGCCCCGCCGTTACCATGGTCGCCACCGTAGCCAGGAATAGCGGGACCACCGGGGACTGGGGGCCGTCTCTTTGTTTCTCTCATAATTTCGGGGTATTTGCCATAGTTGCCACGCTTGGGGAGCGGGTTGGCAACCGCAGTTTTTTGCAGGAAGATGCTGCTGCCCATCTCCTGCCTGTTTCCTCTTGTCGTCTTTTACGACACCCACGGGAAGATATGGGGTAGTGGATATTCTTTACCGTCACTATACGGCTATATATATAGGTATATATATAGAACATATAAATAACATATACGTCTAACAATATAAATGGCATGGATGATTTATTTAACAGACGATTACGCACCAACTTTTTAAAAGCAAACCTATTGGGAGCTTTTCTGACGATTGTTATTTGACGCTTACTTATATTAAGTGTTAATTATCTCTATTCCTGTCTCTTTCTATTATCGATAGTAAAAAAGGGAGCAGCTTTAAGCATTTCTTAAATTGACGTCGTTTTTTTAAGAATAAGACTGGTAATGTCTACAAATAAATGAAATAAATGTGTGTATACATTTGTGCGTTGTATGATTATATATTTTTTTTTTATAATAATATCACCAAGGCTGAATTTCGGTCACGGTGGCAAGTCTCAAATGGAGACTAGCCACCTGCGCAGGACGGGAATTTTGTGCCCAAGTGTATGCGCAAGGACAACTCTGCTCTCTCACTTTCATAGTCAGATGGGCCGGTAATTCGACATGACTGGAGAGAGATCAGGCGCAGGACCAACGTCTTAACGTCGTTTTCGAGGCAAGGATGTAAAATACTGAGAATTTTGCTACAGATTGCTATAGGAAAACCCAGTAACTGATTTTGGCCCAACCCGGGATTCGAACCCGTGACATGATCAACAAACGCGTTCACGATCGCAAGACCAACGAGACACTCAAATTTTTTATAATATTGAACTTACAAACGAACTATGGCATGTATTGGCGGCATAAGCGAATTCACTTTGATAGTAGATCGGTTTTCAAACTACAAAGCGGGAGTAATTATGAAATTTCAACTAAAACAAAGAAATGGTACTTTCTCATAGAATACCAGCGTGAAACAGAAGAATAACGCTGCTGTTTCGTATGGTGAGAGTAAAGAAGGCCCTTTTCTGCCGAATTCCAAAAAGAAGACGGTACTCAATTCGACTGTATGTTTTTCTATGTGTGCTACCTCATAACTTTTTACTGAGTGAACCGATTTCGATGATTCTTTTTTTATTTGAAAGCTGGTACTTCTCGTGTGTTTCCATATGAATTTGATCAAGGTCGGATCAATAGTTTTTGAGTAATTCTTAATAACTTATATTGAAGTCAGCTGTACAAATTTTTTAATTTTAAATTTAAATTTTTAATTTCAATTTTAAGGTTCATATAGGACCACAAGAGAAGTATCAACTTTCAAATAAAAAAATAATCATCGAAATCGGTTCACCCAGTAAAACGTTATGAGATTACACACTTAAAAAAACATGCAGTCGAATTGAGTACCGTCTCGTTTTTGGAAGTCGGCAGAAAATAAGATTTGAAGTTTCATTCGTCACTTCCTGTAATAAAACTTAGTTTTATTATTATCAAATTTTAAGTTTGAATTAAGCTGCAATGCTCGTATGACGCATCAATAGAACCTAAGTATAAACATAAGCGAAAGCTGTGGTTAATCTAAGTAACGCATTCAAGGACTATACAATATAGAAGATTGTACAAGGCTTCTAGCGGTCAACTAAATACACAAACCAACCGCAAAATCTAGACTCCTGCGAGAACTCGCTCGAACAACCACAATAATATGAGTAGGTAAACATTATTAGGTTCCTAAATATCAAATTTTGTTATTTTAGTTAATATTAGTAGAGCCACTATGTGTATGGTTGGAAAATGAATGGATCGGCTCGAATTGAAGGACCGCGTTCGCACGAAATACCATCGTAAAACCGAAGACCTAATTTACTATTAACGATATTTCATATCTTAGAATTATCTCAGGTGTGACAACGCATCAATGATGGGAAACCTCGTTTCCAGTAAAAAGGGACTTCGGTTCTCCACACTCACCATACGAAACACAGCAGCATTTATGATTTCTTATATTTACCCAAACACTACACATTTAAGTAAAAACTAGTTTTTAATGATTTTATCGCGTATATTAACTTATTTTATATTCCCGAAGCTTCACTAAACACATACATTAAAATTTAATCTGGAGGTAGCCGTGTTGATGATGACATTGGACGTCATACAACTCAGTCCCCCCTCCCCCCCCCCCCCGTGACCACGGGTGCTGTAAAGTGCTCGAAACGTCGGGAATATAAAATAAGTCGGGAGTATATAATATGCGCGATAAAATCAGTAAAAACTAGTCTTATTTAAACAGCAGCAATAAGCTGCTGTTTTAGGCTGATATTATTTGAGAGCGTGGTCCCACCACGGTCAAGTCAACGCATTTACGCTACAACATAATATAGCTACAACATGACTTCTATAACGTGAAAAAAATTGAGTTGTTATCCCATCTCTCGATTCAGCTTCCCTCTGTCGCCTCTTACGGCACCTACGGGATGATATGAGGTAGTGGGTACTCGTCTCCGTAACATGATTTTGAAATTTATTTTAAAAAAGTCGCGCTGTGTTTCTTGCTGGTTTTTCCCAGGACAGAGGGTTTTTTTCGAACCAGTGGTAAAGTAAAAAATTACTTTCAATAAGAATTACACATGTAATCTATATTGAATAAAAAATTATTCTATTCTATTCTATTCATGGTCATCAAAAAATCACTGACAAAATTCATAAATCGTCCATACGTCAGAACCTATAAAATTCACTGCTGAACATAGGCCTCCCCATATATTGCCTCATAGGGGGGACTTTTGCATAGTTGCCACGTATTCATTTTTTAGTTTGAGTTGTTGTCAGGAAGATGCTGCTGTCTATATCTTGTTTCAATTTCCCACCCATTGGACGATATGGGGTAGTGGATATTTTACACCGCCACTACATAGTTTATATTCATAAATCAATGTCATATAATTGGTTATATCAGACAAAGTTGCTCAGCGATTTTGCTTACCGCGTGTAAGGCTTCGGTGTCCTGTTGCAAAGGCGTTCGCATCGACGTTCGAACCTTACCTTGATCATGTTACTAATAACAAAATCATATTACGCGCCTGCCGTGTGTATTATCTTTATCTAGTTGGATAATTCCTTAGTTGAAAGGGATCTCTTTTATATTGAAGTTACAAACGTACTTACAGTTTTAAGTGGCCTGGCATAGACACCTGTAGCTAAGTTTATACAAAGAATTTCGGTCGGAATTCTTTATTCCCTCATAGTCCGATGGGACGGTAAAAATTGTTTACCACCGGCAACTTTTCCGGACCGACTTAGAGATCTTCAAGAAAAGAGCTTACACCTTTCTAAGAGGCCGGCAACGCTTCTGCGAAACCCCTGGTGTTGCGGTTGTTCATGGCGACGGTAGTCACCATCAGGTGAGTCGCATGCTCGTTTGCCCCCACTCTTATAAAAAAAACGACACAACCGGAGAGAGATCAGGCGCGGAACCAACGGCTTCATGTGTTTTCCGAGGTACGGGAATGAGACACCGCCAACTTCCCGACTCCGGGCAGATACTGAGATTTTTTGAACGGAAAAACTCAATAACAGATTTTTTCGGCCCGACCCGGGCTACGTACCCGGGACCTCATGGTCAGCGGTCGCATTTACAACCACTAGACAACGAGGCAGACAGAAGGAGGCCTATAATAGAGAGCCAGTACAATCATAGCCATTAATGAGGGCTAATAATTTTCTGCTCGCCAGATGTCGCTAGTTGATACTGAGGTTTTTTATTATACAGTGTAATTTAATTGAGAAGTCAGTTTTTAATAAAAGTTTATCAGTTTGTAGAGTATGTTAATACACAAAACAATGCGTCAGTGGTTTGTTCTTTAATTTTTTGCACATTTTAACTTTTTTTAATTTTTCTACTTTTATGAATATCTGTGGTTTGGTTTATATGTTAATCTTATTAATATAAAATATAATTAATAGTACAAGAAGAAACAATAACTTTTACATTTGCCGAACAAATTAACTTCCCGGCTATGAAATCTGTCAAATATTATACCTCACTTTCTAGTGGCGCCGCCCTGGTGGCAGAAAAAGTCGTGGATACCCTCATTATACTGGCTTTCTATATCCTTCACACCGGGACACAGCAGTGCTAGCTGCTATTTGACGCTGCTAGTACACCTACACAGATAGACACCTGGACAGAAAAGTCCACCTAAAAACAGATTTTTTAAAGATTAGGAATATTTAGGAAAAGAACACTAGGATTTCTTCCATATAGTGTGTAGTCCATCTGTGTCCTTTATCATTCGAACCTATCAAAAGTCCACTGCTGAGCATTAACCTCCTCTAGATTGCCTAAAGGATTAGAGGAAATTTGCCTTAGTTGCCAGGCTTGGCAGATGAGTATACTACCGTAGTTTTTCAGAATCAGAATCAAAATAATTTATTTCTTGTCTAAATGTATTATATAAATATAATCTGTTTATTACATAGGTGTCAGCTACATACTTCAACTCTGTTCAACTTAGAGGCATACGATGTAAAATATTTTTACATATCAACTAAATTAAGTACATAAAAATAACTGTATCAAATGCGAATGCCAAATAAACAAAACATTAGTAGATTTAGCATTTGAGGAAAATGTGAGCATGTCGTAAATATAATTATGTCATTAAAATATTGAATAATAACTATGTGAACTTCATTGCAATAGCAAATAATGTCCATGCAATATTTTTAAATATTTATTGGAGCGTCTATAAATACCAGTTGGATCGAAAGTGAGAAAGAGATTGCATCACTATCTTTTTTTAATTTCACATCTATATTTCCGTCCGAATACAATCTAAGCGTCTTCAAGGCAAGAATGAATAGGCTTTTGTTACGCTAAGACAGCGCGATTTAATACCTAGGGCTGCATCACCACTTAACACCAGGTGGGATTGTGGTGGATTGTGGGTGGAGCAATGGCTCATAATAGGTACAAAAATCACTAGCAGAGTGCCATTTCCATGGTGGCGTAGTAGAACTGAGAGCATATCGAAAAACCCCCACTCGATATACTCAATATACCCCATACACGGAGTGGGAGCTCATGTTTATACTCTGCAACTAAATTTTTTGTTGATATTAGGAAGATGCTGCAACCCAACTCCTGGTTTTTTGTCCTCTGTCGCCTATTATGACACCTACAGAACGATATGGGGTATTCGATATATTTACACCGCCACAACACTGTTTCCTTTCATACAAAAACTGCTCGATGACAAACACAAAATTATGTCTACGAACGCACAGTACCTCCGATCATAAGGATTCGACCTCGGATGATAGATTTTAGGAGGCAGCATTTTGAGAAAGAAAGTCAGCTTCCGACTTAAATTATACCAGAAAATATCTTAATAAAATTAGTTCTTAGTAAATACAAAACAAAACAATAAATTTTCTTTATTGTACATCAAGAAAAGATAAAAATAACAAAAACAAACAACTATTGAGAGAAATACAACGGGCGGTCTTATTGCTACATAGCAATATCTTCCAGACAACCCAGAAGAAGTAAATGCATTAGGTAAAAAAGATACAAATTTATGCACTAAAAAGAGGATAATCGCAGTAGAACCAGAGTGACCGACATAGCCCAACCGATAATAAGATGAAGTGGCAGTGGGCCGGCCATATAGCTCGAAGAACCGACAACCGATGGGAAAGAAAGGTTCTCGAGTGGCAGCCTCGTACAGGTAGGTGAAGTTTAGGGCAAGCTCCCGCTAGATTGAGTGACGACCTGGTGAGACATGCAGGAAGTCGATGGATGCAGGTGGCTCAGGACCGTGGTTTGTGGCATTCATTCGGGGAGGCCTATGTTCAGCAGTGGACTTGTGAAGGGCTGTAATGATCATGATGCACTAAAAAGACAACATTCTTTAGGTAGGTCAATGCCCATAATTAAACGGAGGAAGTGAGAGGGGTTACAGAGACAAATAGTTTTCCTTAACCTGTTTCTGGAACACTTTTAGGGATTGAGCAACTTTTAATTGACTGGGGTAAGAAATTCCAAAGTATTTCCGAAGTATTACTGCAGGAACATAAAATGATTTGTCATAAAAAGTTTAGGAGTGCACAGGACATTGGAGGGAAATATTTAAATAAATATTTTTTATTAAAATTTTACTAAGACTGTATCATTGAAAGTTCTGAAAATATACACACACATACGCACATAAAAATAGCATTAATATGTAAAAAATATATTATATTACTGTTGTTGTTGTGTTTGTTTATTATTTACTTTTTAAATAATAAACAAACACTATGGGAGACTTTTACCAATGTTATAGTTTTTTTTAAACTTGTTCTGGCGGCCTTGGAGAAACCTATGCTTATGGTTTTTAACTGTATACAACCGATACCCTCGTGCTGGTCATTTTGCTGTTCATTACCGTTACAAGTGATAACAGTCATAGGTTAGTTGACGATGAAAAAATATTCAATTTTACTTCTACTTGTGAATCTATAGTAGCTAAAAGGCTAAGACATCGCCGTATAATTCACAGCACTTTGATCTCCCGGCTTCGAACCCTACCGGTAGCAATGAAATAGTTAATTGTAGTTTTATGCACTGATTTACTACGCACTCGTCGGTAAAGAAAAACGTAGAGATGAAACATTCGTGTCTGTAGCTCCGTAGACTTTAATTGTCTACGGTCTTAAGAAATGTGAGGCGGCTGGTACTCAACTGTGGGATGTATATAATAGGTACATAATAGGCTTGCACTCCTGTTTTCTCGAAGATTTCTCCTCCACCACCCTCTTTCCTATTTCCGACATGTAGCAGCAGTGCGTGCTCTGAAGTGTTCCGGTATGAAGCGTGTATAGAGCCAGTATAACACAGGCTGTGAAGCATTCTGTGTTAGAACTCAGAAGTAACAACGTAATTATTAGTTGGCTGCAAATGTAAGTTCGTGTGTCATTTCAATTTAAAAAAAAGATTTCCCTCGCCTATGAGTTAAATATAAAATATATTACTTATTTGCTTAATTTACTCCTCGTTGCTGTATACAACAACGGAATAAATATTATATTTTCACATGAGGTAATTCAATTAATCATAGTGGTCTACAATTAATAAAAAATCTCTGTGAAATATTGTATATTGATATTACAAATAATATGACACGTTTTTAACGTGATAGGCTTTACCGATATGAGAACTAGAATTTTTTTAATAATAGAGATTAAAATGAAAACCAGAGTAACCAACATAGCCCAACTGTAACCTGACAGTTTATTCACCGCTGGCCGTATGAAGAAGCTCAAAGTCGCTCAGCAAAGAAGAAGGCTATGTTCTGGGTTTCTCTGCGTGATTGACTAAAAAATAAGGATATCTACAGTACAATTAGAGTAACTAACACATCCTAACGGATTAATAAGCTGAATTGGCAATGGGCCGGACGACGGGGAAGAAAGGTTCCCGAGTGGCAACCTCGTAGCGGTAATTTAGGTGTAGGGTGGTAGGATATGCAGGAAATCAATAGATGCAGGTAGCTCAGAAATCTGCTTTGTAGCAGTCCTTGGAGGAGGCTTATGTTCAGCAGTGCACTTGTGAAGAGCTATAATGATGATGATGACGAACATGTTTTTACATACGTGAACCGTGTGTTGTCAGCTTAAGGGAATCGATCATCCTATTTCGCCCCATAGCTTTCGTAAAAAGCGACTATAGTTAATGACAAAAAATCTTATATCGCTACTGCTATACCTTTTTTAGAAAAAAAGTGATTAACGAGCACACAGTCCGTCTGATAGTGAATGGAAGCTGTGACCCATAGACATCTACCCTCGATTACAAATTTACACGCAGATGCGTTGTCCCTAAGGACTAAAAATGAATGCCTCATTTACAGTGAAAAGTGTATCTGGTTCTTCAAATTTATATATACACAGAAGCATTAAGCTGCTGTTTTACGTTGGCAATCTGTAAGAGTGTGGTCCTTCCCCGGTCAAGCCAACCCATTTGTGCTACAATAATAATATATCTGCAGCGTAGCTCTATCACGTACAAAAACTATATCCATACGATGCAACCATCTCATTAACGTTAGACGTAAAATAATAGCTAGGCAAATGACTAACAGCAACATTAAATGTGCGAGATTTCGAATAGAATAGAATAGAATAATTTATTTACAAATAATTCTGATTGAGATTCATTTTTTACTTTTTTACCATTAGTTCGGAAAAAACTTTGGTTCTGGGAAAAACTAACAAGAAACCCATCAGGACTCTTTTTATTAAAGTGAATTAAACAATACAAAAGTTGAACGAACAAACAAACTACTTAAAAAACTTATTTAAGAAATAACTTAGAGGTGTCTCACAACCACCTCATCCCTATGTGTTATTATCAACCACGTATTCATTTATATTATTATAACCCTTTTTATACAGTTATTGCTAAGTAAAATAGTTAATCTTGGTAATAAAGTTGTTGTAAAGTCTTGTCTTGTTGATCTTTTTTTGTAACATGGACTTTGTTGTTAGAGCGTAAACATTGCGCCATTTTTTTAATTACTCACTCTGTGGTACTACCTATTGAATTACTGACCCTATGTAGTCCAGATAGTGGAATCACAAGCTTGTGGTTCCTGGTGTTTACAAATTATAAATTTTTTTATGGCAACTATTTTTGTTTTTGGTAACATACATTAAATTTTCGTAAATATACTGAAAAGCTTTATGAAATTGGATAACGAGCCTGCGGCTCACCTGATGGTAAGTGTCCTACCCTCGACGAAACAGAAAACTTGACGGAGAAAGTAATTGATAATTTATATTCATACACGATATTCGAGACCTGTGCGTGATAAGTTCCAGCCGATTGTATTAAAATCGATCCTGCGGTTGAGAAGTGGAGGGAAGCAACGATCGAACGAACGCTCAGCATTAAATTTGTATTGCCTTTTTATGCTCATGTATCTAAGCATAACTAAACAAGTCGGTTTATGAAGGGAAAACAATTCAATGAAAGTACTCCAAGTTAACTTTCACATCGGGACGTCAATCACCTCAGTCCCCCGTGACCATGGGTACAAGAAAGCACCCGAAACGCCAGCAGTTAAAAAATAAGTAAAAATCAAACGCAATATAAGTGGTAAAATTAAAAAGTTTGTACAACCAACTTCGATATAAATGAAATGAGAACATCATCAATGTAGTCGAAGTCAATTAAATACACATTATTAAGGATAAATCTACTACTCCAATCTTGATCAAATTTATATGGGACCATACGAGAAGCACCAGCATGTCAAATATAAAAAATCATTAAAATCGGTTTACCTAGAAAAAATTCTGACGTAACGCACATAAAAGATATAGTCAACTTAATAACCTACTCTTTTTTTAAATTGGTTAAAAATCCGTAAAAATAGTTTTAATCAAAACGCACTACTAGACACAGGTCACCTTTAATTTCTGAGAGGGTTTTAGGACATGAAAATCCAATTTAATGCGAATGCCCGACTGCCAAGAAAGAGTTAAATTTTTCGCGCGTATCTTATATGTATATTTGTTTGTAAATATTTTGAAAATTTTGTTATTTTCACTAATCCATACCTTGCGTACTTGCATGGCGTTACAGTATTTGAACACCACTTATTACTGCAATCAATTCAAACCGACTGTCACGTTGGTCTAGTGTTCGTTACCACGATTGCTGATCATGAAATCCCGCATTCGAATCCCGGGTCAGACTAAAATCAGTTACTAGGATTTTCTGTTGGCGGTGTTTAACCCGTGTTACAAAAAGCATATACAAACGTTGCTCCTGCGCTTGATCTCTCTCTCTCTCTGGTCGTGACAGATTACCGTCCCGTCGGAGTATCAGAGTGAGGGAATATGCACCTGTGCATGCGCATACACTCAGCAAATATAATGGCTAGTCTACGTTGAGACTGGCCACCGTGACTGAAATTCGGTCTGACGAACATTATTATTATTATTGCAATATATCTGTAGGATAATAATATATAATATCAAACAGAAAAGCAATTTTCGGCATTTATTAAAAAGAACCATTTATAAGGATTATACTCTTATCTTATACTAATACATTCTCTAATGCTGCAATAGAAATAAAATTGAAATACCAAAGTAACATAAAGCACACATAGGAAGCATAGGTTTTATCAAATTAATTCATTTGCTTTCATATAGAAGCATGCAGCTAATACCTTGTAGAGAAAACACAATCAAAGGCGCGTAAAATCGCCTACGAGCCGTAGAGCTTCGTAGCAGACTACGCTTCATATTCCGTAGTCACGAAAAGATATCCAATTTAGTGTAATAGTTTTACTTTATAATTTATAAAATTCAAACTCGTAGTGTATTGTTTGTAATAGAAAAGGAAACACTATAAGCATATACTATTACAATAATTTTCAACGAGGTATAACTACGCTCTAGCTATTTTATGGGTCGGCTCGGCCGGGTCCTTCCCCGCCACCACGCTCTCGCAGAATATCAGCGTAAAATAGCAGCTTAATGATGCTGTGTTTCGAACGGTGAAGGTAGAAAACAGGGAACCTTTTTTACTGAAAACGAGGTATTCCATGTAGTCCTCTTGGGTGACAACGCATCGCCATTTTGATTATTAATCGAGGATAAATGTAGATGTCTATGGGCCACAGCATCCACTTACCATCAGGTGAACAGTGTGCTAGTTTTTTTATTATTTATTGCTTATTCTATAAAAATATAATAAAATATTATTACTACTTTTGTTAACCCAGTAAGCTTAAAATGCAGGTTCTAATTCACATATTTTTAATTCGCGAATCTTTGTCATATTTTTTTATTTTTTTGTTCGTTTTCTGTTGCATTCAAAATAATAAATATTACAAATTATTGCTTTGAATAAAACTATATTTACCAATTCTATCGCGTTTAATTTACTTATTTTAATACCCGACGTTTCGGATACTTTACAGCAACCCATGGTCACAGGGGGAACTGAGATGTGTAAATTAGTGATTGTTTTTTTTTTAATCGAATTCAAAAACGACTCACATCCTTATTCGATGCAATTGTTTTCATGTATGTTCACCAATTTCTTGGGAACGACTGAACTAGGTGAAGTGTGATCAATTTGGATCCCATTTAAATTTCAAAATAAAATTTCACCCATAGGAAACAGGGGATGAAATTTATATTGTTACTACTCAGACGACATTCTTGTTACATTGAGATATATTCCACAGTGTAAAAAATATATTAATAGAAGTAATCCACTTTACAGCCTAAACAGAATAAAACAATTTCCATATTACAACTTCTCAAGTCGGTGCTAAACACAATGTATCATCGAAGAATAAAGGCTCTGAATTCAGAAACTATTAAGTATGTGAAAATTATTTAATTATTTTTAGTCTTTGAAGTCAGCATTTACTTTGTAAAAATTTCATTTAATTATAAATAAAAAAACTAAAATGTGCCATTTTATTTGGCAGCAGAAGTAATTAAAAGGATTTGTTGAAGTCTAAGCTTTGTCTTTATTTGTTTTTATTTGTTGGTTTTGAAAAACGTCACCTCCACATTAGGATTTTCTCCTGAACGTGCCCCCACGTTTTCAAACATAAATTGCACAAGAACAAGCATCCAGACCGGAGCAATTATTTGTAGTCCATACAAATACCTGTTACGTTCGGGTTCGATCCCGCGGCCCTTAGCGCAGCAACTCATTGCTAATCCACGTATCTGTCGTAGTTATTATGATATTTTTATGTTAGTAGCTACTTAAAGAAACTAGTATTGTTTGTCATACTATGTTCGTACTGAATAAATATCTTTCCTTTTTTCTCTACTTCATCTTTTACTATTCACAGTACAATAGATGAAAACCTACATAAATAGCGCAGGCCTGACCCAAAAGCAATTATCTTACCAGCGCCAATTTATCCCAACACGATACCTTAATGTCCAGAGATAGATTACATGAGCCAAAGGTTCGGTTGATATACCTAACTACCGACATATGATCCGCCGTTTCGTTGCCTTAGAGCTCATAAGGGTTCGATGAAATTTAGGAAAGGAGTTAGTGTAGCTACATTCTGATATACGTGGAGATTTTTCATTAAGAAGATTTACACATACAACAAAATCGTGTGGTTCCCATTAATTTCCCAATATTCAAACGTATAGAATAACTTTACTTCAGAAAACTTGAGGATAAAATAATTTTAAATTAAAATATTTGTACAACCGACTTCAATATAAATTATTAAGAATAACGCAAAAACTATTGGTTTGACCTTGATAAAATTTATATGAGACCACATGAGAAGCACCAGCTTTCAAATAAAAGAAATCAGTTTACACAGAAAAAAGTTATGAGGTAAAACACACAAAAAAGAACATACAGTCGGATTGGGTGCCTCCTCCTTTTTGAAGTCGGTAGAAAATTACAAGATGGAGCTTACACGCTCGCAAAGGTTTATTACAAAAAAATATATTTTTTATTTCTTTTCTTTATTTTCTGTCTCATCTATTCCATTCATCCAATTACGACTAAATTTTGGTGAGTTATGGTGTGCACGATCGCCAATGTTTTTAACAAAGTACATAGTATATAGTATTCTATCAAATAAGGAGCTTTTCAATAAACTATTATAAATATTGTATTGCTTATCGTATGCAATTTATACTCTCAAATATAGCGCTTAAGCCTGCTTACTTATAACAAACAATCAAGTTACCAAATTACAAACGCTACTATGTTCACTAGCGTTAATAGTGCCTAGTAATCTATGGAGTCCTGGTACATTGAAATCAAAATAAATTTGTTTTTCGTGTAAAACAATTATTTATCTGTTTGTAAATCTGCGGATCAGATGAACGATCTTATTCACTGTCAGAGTTATTTGCATAGTGACCTATAAACTACACGTTTTCAGTGGTACTGGTATTATAGTTTTAATAAACATTTTATAATAATCAAGCAGTGTTAAGTTGCTATTTTACTCTGGTATTCTGTAAGAGCGTGGTCCTTCCCCGGTCGAGCCAACCCAATTGTGCTACAACCATAATATAGCTGTAGCGTGACTCTACTCATTTCTTACATTTACAAATATATTTAAACACTAACAAAATAAACACACAATATAGACATAGCAAAAGGCAAAAATTTACTAATAATACTTATTGAAAGCAATTCTTATAATATTTGCCACTATTTCAGACAATAAAATTATCCTGGGAAGAGGAAATAAATAATATAAATGTGGAATGAATGAAGATTAAGACTGTTAGTAAACATCTCTTTTGACTCTATTTTTAACCGACTCCAAAAAGGAGGAGGCTTTCAATTCGAGTGTATGTATTTTTTTGTATGTAAATAATGCGATATCTTCGCAAATTATGAATCAATTTTGATGATTATTTTTTTATTAAATAGGTTACACTTTTCTTTGTTATAGAATAAGAATGACAAACGAGACAGGCTCACCTGATGGTAAGTGGTTTTGTAGTCCATGGACATCTACATCTATCCTCTATTACGAATCAAAATGCAAATGCGATGTCACCCGTGAGGACTAAGATTGAATGCCTCGTTTCCAGTAAAAAAAGGGTCTCCGGTTCTCTACAATACGAAACACAGCAGGGTTATGCTGCTATTTTACGCCGGTATTCTGTGAGACACTTCTGTACGCTTTAAAGATTCTAAAAATTAACCCTTAAGGTTAACAAATAAATGACTTCTTTTTAGTAATTTTAAGTCGGTTTTTATTTACTTTTTGTTAAAAGTTATAATTTTATGCTTACTCATTTGTCGTTCATCTCTTTCTTTAACTCACGCACTCGTTAAACTATTAAAACATATAGCAGATATCAAACACGTACTTATTATACACACCCATATAACATCGATCATATTAATCAGTATAATGATGGATGCAAATGGTTCAGGAACGTGCTTTGTTGCATTTCTTGGGGGAGTCCTGTGTTCAACAGGGACTTATGAAGGGCTGTAATGATGATGATGATGACTCAATATAAACATCATAATCCTCATCATCATCACCACCACCATAATAACAGCTTCTCACTTTTCTAGAGCTGAAAATAGGCCTACTCCAAGGAACGCCACATAGCACGGTCCTGAGCCACCTGCATCCATCGAATTCCCGTAGATCTTAACAGGGTGTTACTTTCAAATACTATTTTTTTTTATTAATTTATGCTTTATTGCTATCACCTTAAACAAAAGGATTACAAAGGGCGGACTTAATGCCTCTTGGCATTCAGTCCCAGTCAACCCTTTTTATATGTTCATATGTAACTGTGTTATCAATTTTAATTTAATGAAAATAAATATAGTTGAATAAATTCAATCAAATTAAAATTAAAATAATTTAATGTTTTTTTCGTATCCTATTTTAAAAACTTGCGTTCAATTTGAGACAAACAAAAAATTAAATTTAATTATTTTTATATTTGCTTAATAAAATAAAAATAATTATTTTATTAAATATTGTTAAAGTATGATTATTACATTAAAAATATGACTCACCACTATAAATTGTCTCAGTTTTATAACACAATAAGTTCGCACAACCGTTACGTCACAACTCGCTACAACTGTAACCAACTTTTTTAAATCCTCACTCGCAAAACTTTTTGACTAGCCGTCAAAATAAAATCAAACTCACATTGCGCACAACACCACAAACAAATCTGTTGAAGTAGGAGTTTGCAGTTACAGGACCGCACCAACGTATGCACTCCGACCGCACAAACGACGGGGAAGTTGCGAAAACTTGCGTTACTCTCCCCCGCTATGCAAATTTAGTTTACGAAAGACGCACAACCGATAAAAATCGCCAACCCCACGCACATCAACCCGCCGCGGCGTCGCGACGTCAACTGAATATCCTGAGGCAGCGTCGGATACAGCCCTTACAATTTTCCGCGCCAGATAAGGATAACGACAGGGGTTGAATCGGAAAATGCGTTGGTGTGACAGAGAGAGGGGCAGGAAGTTCTAGTTACGTCTCGCACGTGGCGCGATGCGGTCAATTGCAGTGCCGTCTACGGTCATTGCCATACTGTGATCAAGTTTGTAATATTTGATATAATTGACAACTGATGTAAATACAACAGGGGGTGATGGTCGTAATACCCGCAATTTAGAGTCGGCGTATTTTAAAGCTGTTTTATTTTAAACGTTGTCGCTATATATATATATATATATATATATATATATATATATATATATATATATATATATATATATATATATATATATATATCGTGGAGGCAGATTACATACATAAATTTCACAAGGGCAAACATACATATACATGTTCCGTGCGGGATTCAATCCCGCAGCTCTAAGCTCATAAAGTTAAGCGTTCGCCTTATCCCGTTAACTCGTAAAAGCCCACGGCTGGACATGGGCCTTCCATTCTGTAACAATCACATTATTAGACGGTTTGCATCTTTGTTGCTGCACCTCTTTGCCAGTCTGGATATTTAAGTCACTTTTTTTATTAAAAAATACCCGTATACTAAGATTATCTGTTGTATCGAGGAATTGTTTTTCATACATGATGTGGACGTGGCGTGGAAAAACATCAAAGAAACAATAGTTTTGGGTCATAGGGACCACATGTTCCGTGTGGGATTCGAACCCGAGGCCTGTTAGCACCGTAGCCAAACACTTATCCACTGCACTACTGAACCATCACTCACTTAATTTACCTCAGGGCAAATGATCATAAGTTACTACACCATTCTTATGAATTTATGTGGAATGAATTTAACCGCTGAAGGGACTGCAGCACCGCCCAAATTTCGACGGAATCAAAGGATTTCTCATAGTCCACATACGCCAGACATAGTGGCAAATTGTACTCTTCGGACTTCTGTACAATTTGCCGTAGGGTATGTATGTGGTCTATGGTGCTAAAGCCCTTTCGGAAACCGGCTTGTTCGGGAGGCTGGAAGTCGTCAAGTCTACGCGCGAGACGATTCGTAATGACTCTCGAAAACAGCACGTAGACGCGGCTCAAAAGGGAAATCGGTCTGTAGTTCTTCAAGAGAGCGTTGTCACCTTTCTTGAAGAACAAGACCACCGCACTTCTGCTCCACGCCTCCGGTGTAATGCCACCATGGAGGACGGAATTAAAGAGCTTCTGAAGGACTTCAAGTACCGGTCTTCCACCCGCTTTCAGAAGCTCCGCTGTAATTCCATCCTCGCCTGGGGCCTTGCCGTTTTTAAGGTGCTGGAGAGCCATTCATGACGACGATGATGATGAATTTAACAGTGGTAGAGCCAGGCGGCAGCTTTTTCTGTCGAATGGATGAGCCGGCTCGAACCGGGGTGGTAACACGACCTCACAGAATACCAGCGTGAAGTAGAGGTTTACCTCTGCGTTTCGTTTGGTGAGTGCAGGTGGCTGCAGGCCCTTTTTACTGGAAATGAGGCATTCCATCTTAGTCCTCACGGGTGAAAACGCATCTGCATTTTGATCTGTAACAGAGGATAGATGTAGATGTCTATGGGCCGCAGCAACCACTTACCATCAGGTGGACTGTATGCTCGTTTTTCACCCTTATCCTATAAAAAAAAAGATCAGCAGCTGTTCTTTTTATTCATCATCAACCCCAGAAATTTACTGCTGGACATGGGCTTGTGTTTTTTTTTATAGGATAAGGGTGACAATGAAATAATAGGGTGTAGAGAAATTTTGCCTTAATCGTCATACTTGGCAGGCAAATTAACCATCGTAGTACGTCTCGCACCTTTCACGCTGGAGCTGATATTGATCATCATCATCATGACAGCACTTCACAAGTCCACTAGTGAACATTGGCCTCCCCCACGGAACGGCACAAAGCACGGTACTGAGCCACCTGCATCCATCATTATACTGATTAATATGATCGATGTTATGTAGGTGTGTATAATAAATACGTGTTTGACATCTGCTATATGTTTTAATAAAAAAAAACTTGGACTGCCTCGTTGGTGGTTGTAGTAGTGCGACTGCTGATCATGAGGTCCCGGATTCGAATCCCGGGTCTGCCAAAAAATCAGTTATTGAGTTTTTCCCTTAAGAAATTCTCAGTAGCTGCCCGGAGTCGGGAAGTTGGCGGTGTTTTCACCCCCGTGCCTCGAAAAGCACGTAAAGCCGTTGGTCCTGCGCCTAATCTCTCTCCGGTCGTGTCGGTTTACCGTCCCATCGGGCTATGAGAGTGAGGGAATAGAGAGTGCACCTGTGATTGCGCATATACTTGGGCACTATAATCCTGTCCTGCGCCGATGGTTAGTCTTCGTTGAGACTGGCCGCCGTGGCCGAAATTCGGTCTGGAGGGCATTATTATTATTATTATGTTTTAATAGCTTAACGAGTGCGTGACTGAAAGAAAGGGATGAATGATCAGTGAATAAGTATTAAATTATATTTTTTAACAAAAAGTAAGTAAAATTTTGAGTAAATCTTTTTAAATAAACCGCAGAATAAGAGAATTGTGAAAGACCCCCTTCACTGACGCTCGTGTCAGTTAGAGGTAATTAAAACATACAATTTGCATTTTTTTTAATTAAAATTATTTTTTTAATGTTCAAGTTTTTTGAAATAAAGTTATTGTTTTACGTTTGAATACTGACTCTGATAACGCACTTAAAGGGAACCACAGGGTTTTTGTTACACGTTGTATGTATATTTAAGAGAAATACAACTGACTGACTGACTGACTTATCGCGAGATCTCTAAAACTGTACGCCCGATTGACTTGAAATTTATTATAGTTACTCATTTCGCAAAGTAGACGCTCACTAAGAACGTATTTTATGATAGTCCAACAAAAAAATCTTGATATTTTACATCTCGTTTTCGCAATAAAATATAATCGTGCGCCCAGCGAAACAAGCGGGTATCAGCTAGTAAAATATAAACGAATAATTATTGAAAGTAAACTTGGCTAGCCCCGCAGAAGACTTCTTCAACTTGTTAACTTTTGTCCACACCTTGAACTGTAGGATTCACCACTAACTTACTTTTCTCTTATATCTGTAATAAAACAATTGCATCTAGGGAAATGACTGCACTCGTAAAATGTTTTATAGGCGCACAATTTTCTTTAACGCCGACTCGAGTACTGACTCGAGTACGACTGCTGTAAAAATGTAATCGAAAAGAATGATTGCATTTTATTTAACAAGAAACTAAGCTTTCATCGTGTAGTGACAGTATAAGAATATCCACTGTTCTATTTCATCTCATCATCCTAAGAGGATGAAACTGAACCAGGAGATGGGCAGCTGCTTCTTTCTGATAACATCTTTATAAAATAAAGAACTGCGGTTGCCAAGCGTGGAAACTATGGAAAATATCTCTCCTGTGAGGTAATGTATGGGGTATGCCTATCAGTAGTGGACTTTCCCGTAATAGGCTGGAACGGTAACGGTAATGTCATGACAATGATTCTCTTCACTTCTTAGTAAATTAACGTACTTTTTTAGAGAAGAATGGGCAAACGAGCATGCGGCTCACCTGATGGTAAGTGACTACTGCCGCCCATGAACAACTGCAACACCAGGGGAATTGCAGATACGTTGCCGGCCTTTTAAAAAGGAGTAGCCTCTTTTGGAGGTCCCTAAGTCGTATTGGTCCGGGAAAAAATCACTCGAGATAATCGATTCCACAAGGAGGTTGTGCGAGAAAGAAAACATCTTCTAAATCGCACAGTGGTGGACCACCAATCATCCAGATGGTATGGATGGTATCGCGAGCTTTGTCGCAATGTGCGATGGTGAAATTGAGCGGCTGGAATTAGTTTGAACAATTCCTCAGAGCACTCCCCGTGGTACATGCGATAAAATACGCAAAGGGATGCAATGTTACTACAATATCAATTACCAACTTTAAAGAAAAAACTGTTTAAGATAACTTTTAATAAAATAGCGTTATTTTTCTTCAAAGTAGCGGTCCAAGTTTTATAGAACTTGGACAAACTTTAGCGATTGCGTACCTTATGAGTTGAAGGTGGTACATTAATTTATTTAAGAGTGGAAGAGTTCAAGGATATTAGGTTTATTATTTAACATCACACCTGAGTTAGTTTAATTTATATTCTTAAATCAACCTTTTTTTTGACTGAGTTCTAAAAAGAAAGAGGTTCTATACTATATTAGAAGCGTATGTCTTTTTTATTTACGTTCACCGATTTCTCAATAACTGCTAAACTAATTTAAATAATTATTATATATTAAATAAATTTAATACAGTGATGGTGCCAAAATATCCACTATTCCATATCGTTCTGCGGGCGTCATAATAAGTGACTTTTTTTTTCTTTTTTTTTATAGGATAAGGGTGACAAACGAACACACAGTCCACCTGATGGTAAGTGGTTGCTGCGGCCCATAGACATCTACATCTATCCTCGTTTGCGAATCAAAATGCAGATGCGTTTTCACCCGTGAGGACTAAGATGGAATGCCTCATTTCCAGTAAAAAGGGCCTCCGGCCACCTGCACTCACCAAGCGAAACGCAGAGGTAAGCCTCTACTTCAGGCTGGTATTCTGTGAGGTCGTGGTACCACCCCTGATGGAAACAAACAAGGAGAAGGGCACCAGCGTCTCAACAACTCAATTATAATAATACACGGCGGTTGACGAGCTGCCTTCCAAACGAGGAAACTACGGCAAATATCCCCCCTACGACACAATCTATAAGGGAGGCCTATGTTTAGCAGTGGATTTTGATAGGATGTTATGATGATGCTGATAAAATGGG
Organism: Parnassius glacialis; assembly: GCA_033319125.1. Lineage (NCBI taxonomy): Eukaryota > Metazoa > Arthropoda > Insecta > Lepidoptera > Papilionidae > Parnassius > Parnassius glacialis. The sequence continues at coordinate 2,721,250 of JAVANC010000011.1, forward strand.
CTGCACATAACTCAAGAGTAATTACCACCCAGGTAAAGTGGTCAAGCACTGGCTTATAATTAAAAAAAGGTGAGAGCTAGATATTATATTGACGTCATAAATACCACATGACGTCTGAGCGCAGTGGCTTTGCAATGAGTTGCAGCGATAAGGACCGCGGGTTCGAATCCCGCACGGAATAAGTATTTGTAGGGCCTACAAATATTAATTACGGTTCTAGATGTTATTCCTTGTGAAATTTATGTATGTTTTATTTATTTATGTTTATATTATGTGGTAGAGCCACGCTGCAGCTATATTAGTAGTATAGTTGTAGCACGAATGGGTCGGCTCGTCCGGGGAAGAACCACGCTCTCACAGAATACCAGCGTAACATAGCAGCTTAACGCTGCTTTTCGTATGGTGAGTGTAGAGAACCGGAGACCCATTTTACTGAAAACGAGGCATTCCATCTTAGTCCTTGGGGCTGACAACGCATCTGCATTTTGATTTGTAATCGAGGATAGATGTAGATGTCTATGGGCCGCATCAACCACTTACCATCAGGCGGACTGTGTGCTCGTTTGTCATCCTTATCCTATAAAAAAATGTAAACTGCCCCTACGGCACAGGTGACAATATAAATGTTGAGGTTTTGGAAGCCAGAAGAAACAAAAAGAGTTTTGCATCTTTGAATTTGTTCTTTGTCACCCGACTGGGTATTCTATACTTGGTATGATAAGCTGTGTAGTGGTGGCTTAAGAAAATCAATCACCCCATTTCACCCCGCGAGGGTCGTAAGAAAAATGCCAGAAAAATATAATAGTTTCGGATGGCATCATCATCATCAGCTTGCTGCAGTCCACTGCCGAACATAGGCCTCTGGCATCACTTAGCCCTTCTTCGACTACACGCATCCAGTTTCTACCAGCCACCTTGCGCAGATCGTCGCTGCATCCAGTCGAGTGGGTCCCACACTACGTTTGCCTAAACGAGATCTCTACTCCATAACACCAAAGGTGCGAGACTTCTGGCACTTCGATAGTCAATCCGTCTGCCAATTGTGATAATTAAGGCTAATCATTCATTTTTATAGAATAGGGTGACAAACGAGCACACAGTCAACCTGATGGTAAGTGGATGCTGTGGCTTATAGACATCTACATTTAAGCTCAAATATGAATCAAAATGCAAATGTGTTGTCACCCCTGAGGACTAAGATAGAATGCCTCATTTCCAGTAAAAAGGGTCTCCGGTCCTTACATTAGAAGAGGCCAATGTCTTATTAATAGTGGACTCTTCATCTATACATTACAGCCTATAAAATTCAATTGCTAAACAAGGTATCCTTGCTTTTATCAAGAATATGCTGCTGCTCATATTTTTGAGTTTTTGTTAGGAATATGCTGCTACGGTGCGGTGCGACGGTATTGCGCTTCTACAGGTCGATAAAAAAGGTAGCCTTAACATCTTCCTAGCTTTGGTCTTAGTCGATTCTTATTACACCTACGGCACTAGACGATTTTCTTTTTTAAAACAAAAGTGACAGAAACAAATTGACAGGTGGCTAATACAGGCCATGTATATCTGCAACCAATCAAATTATCGAATGCCTTACCACCCGTAATTTGTTCTCTGTTCTCAGAACAGAAAACAGCAGTGCACTCACTGATATTGAGCCGCAGAAATAGGTAAGAAGGGAATCTTATTTAACACTGGATAATTTAAAATTAAAAATTTTGTACAGCCGATTTCAATATAGTTATTAAGAATAACTCAAAAACTATTGGTCTGACCATAAACCATATGGAACCACACGAGAAGTACCAGCTTTCAAATAAAAAAAGAATCATCGAAATCGATTCTCCCAGTAAAAAGTTATGAGGTAACATACACAAAAAAAATATACAGTCAAATTGAGTACCGTCTGCTTTTTGGAAGTCGGCAGAAAATGTAGCTAGCAATCGCATTCCACATAACCAAAAAACATTTACAACGAAATAAATACGTTTATTTAACCCATATTTTATAACAAATAACAAAAGGCAGGACAAAGAAAAAAATACTTTTCATCTCAACTAATATGTAATAATTTAAAATTAAAAATTTTGTACAGCCGACTTCAATATAGGTTATTTGAGAATAACTCAATAACCATTGGTCTGACCTTGATCAAATTCATATGGGACCACACGAGAACTATCAGCTTTCATATAAAAAAAGAAACAGTACAAAGTTATGAGGTAACACACATAAAAAAAAAAAAAAAACATACACTCGAATTGAGTACCGTCTCCTTTTTGGAAGTCGGCAGAAAAAAATAACTTAATATGCACCAAAATGGTATCCACCCAGCATTAAGTCAAGAAGTGACATCAATCCGTAACGCTCATATTCAGTTGAACCAGGAAGGAGTGTGAGGCAGATGACAAACGACAGCAAAAATAAAACATAAAAATACAAAATAATAAGAAAATTTTACATACATAAACATAAACAATCACGCCTGTCACTCAGAGGGGTAGGCAGAGACTACGGACTTCCATTTGGCACGATCCTGACACACCTCTCTCGCTTCCTCCACATCCATATACCTACGCATACACGCTCGTCGGTTAAGGGTACTCCTAATCTGGCCCATTTTTAATGTATCGTCGATTTGGTCGATAAACTTTCGTCTAGAGCGTCCCTTCCCGACCCTTTTTTTTTTTTTTTTTTTTTTTTTTGCGGATGGAAAATCATCAAATGACGCCTTTCGCTCTGGGTGGAGCGGAAGGGAGTGTCAGACTTTTACTGACTAAAAACCATCCGTGTTCCTTCAGTGCCCTTACGTTCCGGAGCCGCGGTATCTCTTTCGAACAGCCCGCAGCCCCGGCAGGCGTCGGCCCTTGCGGGCCCCTTCACGCTGCTGACAGCTCTTTGAGGCGCGCGTGGAACAAAACGCGCCGTCGACACGGCCTGTCGTCGTTAGACGGACGGACGGCGAGCTACCCATTGCTCGCCGTCCACAGGCCCGCGCCTACGGTGGCCGGGGGCCACGACGTAGCCCCCGACGCCCGGGGCGTCTCCCGCGGCGGCCGGGAAGGAAAGCTGTTGCTCTTTCCTTCTCCCGCTCCGCCACCTCCTTCGCTAGCATCACTGCTTCGCAGAAGGTGGTGACGGCATCCCATTCCGTCTCGCTCCCGACCATGGCTTCGACCAGGGCCGGACGCGAGAGGTCGCCGCCGCCTATCGCCGCTACGAGGACACGGCGGTGCTCCGCCCAAGCAGGGCACACCTCCACGGTGTGCTCCACCGTGTCCTCCGGTCGATCCTCGCAGTGGGAGCACCCGGGCGTTTCCTCCCGCCCGATTCGGTGCAGGAACCTCCCGAACACACCGTGTCCGGTGAGGACCTGCGTCAGGCGGAAGGTGAGGACGCCGTGGCGTCTCTCAAGCCACTCCTCAAAGAGGGGTCTTATCGCCGCTATAGTGGCGTGCCCAGCACGGGGTTGCGACAGTCGCTCTCTCCATGTCGCCATGAGATCACGCCGGAAGTCTGTCCGCTGCGCGACAACTTGCCGCGGCAGCGGGGTTTCCCCCCGGCATAGTGCCTCCGCGCGCCATTCGTGCAGGCGCGCGAGGACTATCGCCTCCAGATCCCATGGCGGCAATCCGGCAAGGAGGCTCGCCGCCTCGCGGGAGATCGTGCGGTAGCCGCGAACCATCTTTACGGCAACCACCCTTTGGGGCGCGTTTAGGTGGTGGACGGCAAGCCGCGCCAAACCACGCGCCCACACCGGGGCCCCGTAAAGGGCCATGGACCTCACGATCCCCGCGTAGAGCCTCCGGCAGGAGGCGTTTGGCCCCCCCAGGTTCGGCAGGAGCCGCCTGAAGGCAGCCCCGGTCCGTTCCAGTTTGGGAGCCAAACGTCGGAAGTGCTCAACGAAGTTCCATCGGCCGTCGAGGACGAGTCCTAGGTACTTCAACGTCGACTCGACGCCGATGGATACCCCTCCTACCATCACTGAGGATCCCGGTGGTGGCCTGTTCCGAGGACCATGGAAGTGCATGGCCTCGGACTTGTGCAGAGCCACCTCGAGACCCAGTTGCCGGATCCTCTCAACGACTATCGCAACCCCGCGTGTCATAGTTTCCGCCGCCGCCTCGTACGACCCCCCTTGTGCCAGTACCAGCATGTCGTCAGCGTAGCAAACTACGCTGACGCCGGTAGGGAGGTCGGCGCGCAGCACCCAGTCGTAACCGATGTTCCACAGGGGCGGCCCCAGAACCGAACCCTGTGGGACACCGCACGACATCTCTCGCCGGTTCCACTCACCGTTGCGACCGGGGTAGATGACGGCCCTGTCCGTCAGATAGTCCCCGACTATACGACGGAGATAGGTCGGCACCCGGTGATACCGGAGTGCCTCCCTAATGCAGCTCCAGGGCATGGAGTTGAAGGCGTTGGCGATGTCGAGAGACACCGCCAAGACAACCCCCCCCCTGGCCACTGCATCCCCCGTCGTGAGGGCTCTCACGCGCATGATGGCGTCCACCGTAGAGCGCCTCTTGCGGAAACCAAACTGGTGTTCCGCAAGATCCGGCCCCGTCCCCGCAAGGTGCTCGGCGAGGCGGTTTGCAATTACTCTTTCAAAGAGCTTGCCCACCTCGTCGAGCAGCACCACGGGCCGGTATGCGGACGGAGAGTCCGCAGGGCGCCCCGGCTTCCGAATGAGGACCAGCTTCCCCGTCTTCCAACGAAGCGGGAATTGGCCTCTCTCCAAGCATGCGCTTAGGAGCCCCTCCAGTCGGGGCCCGAGAGCCTCCGAGGCCAGGACCCAGGCTTTGCCAGGCAAGCCATCGGGTCCTGGGGCGGTATTCCTGGCCTTGAGCCTACGTACCGCCACTCTCAGGTCTACCCCGGTCCCTTCCGGGATGTCGTCGTCGTCGTCCTGGTGGTCCGCTTCCGGCACCGCAGGTGGCGGAGCCATAGGCGGGGGCGGATGTTCCCCGCGCGCAGGGAACAGAGCGCTCACCACATCCTCCACGAGCTGAGGCCGGAGACTCTGCGTCAGCGGGGGGGCCCAGGTGCGGAGTTTATCCCGCACCATCTTGTAAGGGCGCCCCCACGGATCTCTATCGAGAGTCTCCAGCATCTCCTCACGGGCCCGATCCCGGGCCCGCAGGACAGCCTCCCGGAGGGCGGTCTTCGCCGCTCTGTATCCCTCGTACAGCTCCGCCTCAATGGCTGCCGCATTCGGTGGACGAATGCGGAGCCTGCGATGCCTGGCGTACAGGTGCCGCGCGGCGACACACGCCTCGCGCAGAGACGTCAGCTCACGCGACCACCAATACACCTGACGCCGGGCGCTTCCTGGCCGGACGCGGGGCATTGCCACGTCACATATCTCGGACATGGCCTCCTGGAACCACCCTGCCTCATCATTGACGTCGGCAGGCCTGTCCGGTGATGACACCCAGGCCTGCACGATCGAGGCTTCCAGGAGGAGCTCCCGGTCCAGCTGCTTCAGCGCCCAACGCGGACCACTCGGGGCCTGTAGGACTGGCGCGCTCGAGGGCTGGGTGGAGACGTCAAACCGGATGTACCGGTGGTCGGAGTAGGTCTCCACCCCCTCCATGACTCGCCAGTCAATGGCACGCGGCGACAGAGCGGGGCTAGCGAACGAAATGTCCACCACCGACTCGCCCCGCATCCGCACACACGTGGGGACAGAACCCCGATTTAGGACGACCAGGCCTGTCTCCAGAGCCCAGTCTTCCACCATCCTACCCCGCACATCTGTACGACGAGAACCCCAAGCCAAGTTCTTGGCATTGAAGTCCCCGAGGACAAGTACGGGGAGGGGATAACTTCCGACGACGACTGCTCTCAGCTCTGCAAGAGAGTTGTGAAACTCGGCGAGAGATCGGTTCGGGGAGAAGTACACCCCCACAACGACGAACTCCCCGAACCGTGCTGCTACGCACCCCTGACCCCTCCTGACACCTTCAAGGGTCGGGGTACCGGCGGCGGCTGAAGAAATGATGGCCACTGAGCCGTTAAGGTCCGCCACCCAGTCCTCCCTAGGCCAGACAAAATACGGCTCAGCGACCACAGCGATGTTAATCGACCACTGCGCCATGCTCTGGAGCAACAGATCCTGAGCGCAGGCGCAGTGGTTGATATTCGCCTGGAGGAAGCTTAATGGGGCCGTTATAGGCATTCCATTTCAGCTTCCTCCACGGGGCGCCTCTCTGCGCGCGTCGGTGTCGCGGCGGCGGCGGCAGCGACAGTGACAGCGGCGGCGGCGGCAGTCGCGACTGCGGCGGTGGCCACAGAGGCGGTGGCGGCGGAGGGCCCTCCCCTACCCGCGGCCTTGGCCTTGGCGGGTGGCACGCAGGCCTTGCTTCCGGCCCGGTGATCGGCTGGCTTGCCGGCCGCCGCACATGCATCACAGTGCGGCGTGGCGCAGCAGGTCGCCGATATGTGTCCGGGCTGACAGCAGCGGAAGCAAAGGCCACTGCGGTCAACCTCCGAGGCGCATTTCACCGATACGTGGTGCCCCACGAGACAGCGGTAGCACCTCAGAGGTCTGGGCTCCAGCAGCTTAACCTGCGCTGAGACCCAGCCCACCAAAAGCCTTCGGCCCTCCACTATGGTTTTGGCCGCCGTAACAGGGCAGCACACCGTGGCGGCATGCATACCCTGTTGGTCCGGGCGTATGGCGCCTGACCTGACCTGGTCAGTAGTGCACCCCCCGGACCTGGCGACGGCGGCCACCAACTCCTCCTCCGATACCGAGTCGTCCAGACCCATGATGCGCAGGTCTGCGCATCTGACGGGCCTGGACACTCGGGCCTCGTCCGCGTCCAGGGACGCTCTGAGCTTCGCAGCCAGAGCGTCCGCGGTCGCGCCACTGGATTCCCCGGGGATCTCCAGCATACGGGCCCCCGTCTGGGTGACTTTGAGCCGGAGGCCCCCGGTGATCCCGAGCTCCCCGAGATCGACCGCCTCTTTCGCCTTCGCGAGCAGATCGCGGTAGGTAACGCCCTTCTTTTCCGCGTCCGGCTGTAGTGTAATCACTACAGCTGCGGTCTTCGGGGCGCGGAGCCTAGCCGCGATCTTGCGCGCCCTGAACTGGCGCTGCCGCTCCTGCTCTTTGGCCTTTTTGGCTGCCTTCTTCCCCTTATTTTTGTCCCCGACCACCTGCCAACCGGCTTCAGCCGCGGGAGGTGTAGGGAGCTGAGGGGGCGCCGCGCGAGAGGCAGGCTCACGTAGACTGGCCAGGTCTGCGCGGAGCTTCTCGTTCTCCTTCTGGAGAGTCTCCATGGCGGACGTCAGGCGGGCCACGTCCGCCCGCAGCTCCGCTACCTCGTTTGCATTAGGCTCGGCCCCAACAAAGTTGGCCTCCGCAGCCGCCATGATGGAGGCGGAGGCCGCGGGAATGGCCTTTAACTTTGAGGAGGCCTTTTGCTTGTGGGCCACGACCTTGATCGCGGCCTCCACCTCCTTTACGAATCTGGCTTTACGCTCCACATCGGAGCCGCCAGTCGCATCCGTCTCTTCGCCTGATACCCGAGCCGTATCGCCCGGGTGGCGCCCCTCCTCGGCATGCTTTGCCGCTTGTTCGGCCCTCTGATTGTCAGAGGGCCCCCTCTCCTTGCCTCTCAGCCCGCCCCGCCTGTTGGTGGGGATTTTCCGGGCTGAAGCCTCCTCTTCACCGGCTGACGACCCCTGGTCGCCATCCCGCCTGGACCGCTTGCGGAAGAAGAACTTACTAGTCTCCGCGGTCCCAGGCTCCACGCATCGGGAGCTCTCTGAGCCTCCCACGCTGCTCGATGCGGCGTCGGACTCTGTCCCCGCATCGTTCCTCCTCTCCTCTACGTTGCCGTTGCCGGCGGTTTTGGTTTTTTGTTTTTCATGTTCCATTTTTTGTACCCACGAGTATGGGAGTAATTAAAGGTCCACCTTGGCAGTGACCCCTTACCAAGGTAAGCAGATTTAGAGGATTTATTACTCGCCAGGGGGTCTGCAGGTACCCTGGCGAGGAGCGCACTATCGACTGATTTGTTCATAGAACCCCGTCAGCCATCCATCCCCTCGCGGTGGGTCGCCGCTTGAGATTCGGGGTAACTTTTTATAGAGGTTTTCTCCCTCGCGGTCCGGGCGGTTAAGCCAAGACCCTCGGTCCCAATCAAAGCCGCGAGACATGATCCACGACACTTCGATACTGGGATTACGAGACCGGCGGTGACAGCAAAGGATGAATCCTTCACTGTCTGCCCGGAGGCAGGGTAAGTGCACACCGAGCCCGCCCTCACTCCTCTGCTATGCCCTCTGCTGATCAGAGGGTCACGCAGTGGAACGCGCCGTTGGTCCGGGACGGACCCCACCCATGTCAGAATAATTAGCCGCGGCAGTAACCTTCCCCAAGGAGTAGGAATTTCTTCTCATTTCTCGAGGAAGATTACTGCCGCGCCCAGGGTGCACCGGCCCAGTAGCTGCTCTTCCCTCCAGACGTATCGAGAGGGACCCGCAACTACCAAGCACACGTGGAGGACTTCTGACTTCGCACCCCCCCTTCCCGACCCTGCCGTTCACTTCTGCAACATAAATTTGCTTTGTCACTCTTTCCTCTTTCATTCTTTCTACATGACCAAACCACCGAAGCATTCCTTTTTTAATCCTGGTCACAACGTCATCTTGCAAACCACACTTTTCTCTTTTCACACTATTTCTCACCCTGTCATTTAGATTCAGCCCTAGCATACTCCTTAAGGACCGCATTTCTACAGCATTTATTCTACTCTCATGCTTCTTCTGCCAGACCCTACTTTCACTGCCATACATTAAAGTAGGGACTAACACAGCACTATGAATTGCCATACGTGCCTTATTTGACACATTCTGACTCCTCATAATAGCGTGTAGAGCCCCATTCACTCTATTTCCTGCGTTCACTCGTCGTTCTATATCCTTATCATATCTACCATCCCTGCTAAATAAACATCCCAAATATACAAACTCATCCACCAATCCTATTTTAATATAAAGTAAAACTAAAAAATATATATATATAACTTTATGGATTTTTTTCACCTAGAAAAAATCCGTAAAAGTAAACTAAACCCAAGCACACCACTGCAAGACTTCAAGCCACAGTAAGTTCATTCTGCGTAGATCGGACCAAAATAAAAAAATAATAATTAAAAAAGCTGAAGGTACTCCGGGTTAACTCTGACATCGGGACGGCAATCACCTCAGTCCCCCGTGACCATGAGTGCTGGAAAGCACCCGAAACGTCGGTAAATAATAAAAATAAGTTTAATTAATTAATTAAACGCGAAAAAAATCTGTAAAAGTAGTTTATTCAATGTTTAGTGATCGCGTAAATATAAGAAATCATTAAAATAAAACAAATTTACATTCCGAAGTCACTACTAAGACGTAGTGTATACTCGTAGAACATTTAAAGCCCCGGCTTCAGAATCACAAAGATAAAATAATTTTTTTCTCTGTAAATCTTGAAGCCAGCTTTTACATTTTATTAATATTTTAATGTTTTATACCCTTTTGAGTGTATTAAAAAATATTACAATCTTAATGTCGTATAATTAGTTATAATTAAAATTTAATCACCTTTTAGCCACCTTTAGAATTAGAATTTATACTTCAAATTTATAAAAAGACATTCCTGGTGTATAAACTAAATCATAAAGGAATTATCGAAGCCTGAAAATTGACGAATATTTCGCGTTTTTGTATGTATGTTACATACAAAAAAACGTGCAATCGAATTGTAAAACTCCTCCTGTTTTTGAAATCGGCTAAAAACGAGAAAGAAAATGGGTATAAATGAAAAACAAATTAAAAAAGAACCTCACGCTGCATTTTGATTCACATTCTAAGATAAAAAAAGAATTAAGGAAGGAGGGAGATTAAAAAGTAAGAAAAACAACATTTATTGTACAGTATAGACTGGCGGGTATATCGGGATCCCGCCATTTTAAAAAAAATTTTGGCAGTTAAATCTCCAAAAATCTGAATTAGCTGTTACTGAATACTTTTGATCAAAATATTACGAACACTATCATTAGCACACACAAATCACACGCGCGCGTGGAAAATTCCAAGGATATTAATTTATTAATAATTACATTACATTTTTCTATTCGTTAATAAATAACTTCGAACACTTTTGCCGATCTTATACTTTTCAAGATATTTTGGAAATGCGGAGGGGACTGTAAGAGGCGGTATTTTCAACGGCTCTCTAGTGCTGTACCCGCATTGTCGGGCTTAACATTGATTTTCGTCGCTTATAGCAGTGGGATTCCATCCCGCACGGAACAAGCATTTATATAGGCTACAAATAATTGTTCCGGGTTTGGATGTTTGTCCTTGTGCAATTTATGTACTCGTATGTTAACTGGATCCAAGATAAAGGAGAAAATCGTAGTGTGGAGGTGACTTCTTTTTTAATAAATATGTTGCGGGCCAGTGCAGAAGAAACCCATGCTACACCACTGTGTATATAGATGTAGGGGTTTACGAGCTACAACTTTCATTCCCAATCACCATCACTTTGACTCGGTTCACATTTGTAATACTACTAGGTTGGACTAGGTTTACGTTTGTCACTGACTTATAAAAAAAGCAATATTAGGCTTTACATTTCCTTATAAAATTCTGATAACTTTATACTTTTGTTACGCTAGATAATATTATTCCGTGTAAATGAAATAACACATTGAAACGATATATTTTAACTACGGCATTCAAAAAGGAGACGGTTCTCAATTCGACTGTATGTTTTTTTTTTGTGTTACCACATAACTTTTTTCTGGTTGAACCGATTTCAATGATTCTTTTTTTATTTGAAAGCTGGTACTTCTCATATAGTTAACGTTTTAGATAATTTTATCAAGGTCTGACTAATAGTTTTTGAGTAATACTTAATAATTTATATTGAAGTCGTTTGTACAAAACTTTTAATTTTTAATTATTTTTATTTGTCTCCGCGGCCACGGGTGAAATAAACCCATGCTACGCCACTAATACATGGAGGTTGTAGGGGTCTATGAGTTACAACTTTCACTCCCACTCACCATCACTTGGACTAGGTTCACATTTTTTTATACTAGTGGGTTGGATTAGGTTTACGGTAGCCACTCTGACTTATAAAAAAAATAAGAAATATTAAGCCTTACATTTCTTCATGAACATCTAATGACGTATACTTTTGTAACATTAAACAGTTTAATTCCGTGTTACTTTAATAACACAATCAAACCATATTTAAAAAGAATATTTGTATCTCGCGGCTCCGGAGGAAAGAAACACATGCTACGCCACTGACTATAGATGGAGGTTGTGTGTCAATGAGCCACAGCACTTCCAGTTATCAAATGTTGGACTAGGTTTTGTTACGTTTCAAATTTCAATTTCAATTTCAAAAAATTTCAAATTTATTTTTATTTTTGCTTCTTACCCGGACATAAAAACAGCCTATACTTTTCCTCATAACAATATAATTACGTACACTTTTGTTACGCTAGATGATATAATTCCGTGTTAATTAAATAACACAATGAAACGATTTCATCAAGCTACGTGGCCGCACTTATAAAACATTTATGAGCACAATTTTCTTTACAGCCGACTTTAACGAGCCCCGTTGTAAACATACGGGAGCTAGTGCTATTATTAAGTAGTTTTCTTTTTATAATATGATGTTTATATCTTCTAATATATAAAAATTAATATTAAAAAAAACACTTACGCCTGTCTCTCTGGCACACTTTTCTCGCCTCCTCCACATCACAGCTTTCGTTCACCCTATCTCTAAAAAAGGCAACCGCTCAGACCCGTCTTACTACAGGCCTTACGCCATCATCTCCTTGTTTTCCAAAATAATGGAATCTATTTTAAACTGCCAGCTCATGCGGTACCTTGAGGATCACCAGTTGATTCGTGACCGCCAAAATGATTTTTGTCGGCTGGTGATCTTCTGGTCTATCTGACTCATAGATGGGCGGTTGTTAGTTCGGACATTGCTAAATCCTTTGATTGGGTTTGGCACAAAGTGCTTCTATTGAAGCTCCCTTCTTGTGGGCTTCCCGAGAAATTGTGCAATTGGATCACAAGCTTTCTTGCAGATCGAAGCATTAAGGTCATAGTGGACGATGCATGCCCCGATTACAAGCCCGTTAATACTGGTGTTCCACAAGGCTGCTTGCTATCACCAAGGATGTTTCCTCTGCATATCAATGATATGTTTTGTAATATTAAGTAACACTCATTGCTATGCGGATGACAGCACTGGTGATGCTTTATACACTGGCTGTGCCAATATTTCTCGGGAAAAGGTTGCCGAGTAGCGGAACAAACATGTGGAAAATATGTACACCGGTAGGATGATTTACCACAATTACCAAGTTTGGAAAAATTACTAACAACACTGTAATACATAACACATGTGTTTTATGTGCACAGTATTCAGTACTGTGTACACAAAACTCAGATTAAGAGAGAAGCTTTTTAGTTGAATATAATGGGTGTCTGTCGACATAGGTTTGTTTTTACCCACTTCATATGTTATCACGTTATCTGATGTAAATAATTAAAAATTAAGTACACTGTGAGATTTTATCTCTATTTAATGGAATAGTTCGTGGCATCGTTGGGTTTCTAATTTATTTATTTTATTTATTTATTTAATATTTCATGCACAAAGTTGTATATATGGCGGACTTAATGCCATAGGGCATTCTCTCCCAGTCATTAGGCCAAACAGAGATATACAAACAAGAGGCGGTGCAGCAGTAATCAAAATAGAAAGGGCTAAAAAATGTATATACATATATACATATACACACACATACATAGACATATATACTTAAGTACATACAATGATGATGATGAGGATGATGATACATATAGAATAGAATAGAATAGAATAGAATAATTTTTATTCAATATACATTACATGTGTAATTCTTATTGAAATTCTATATATATGCATACATACACATATACGTACATACACTACATATATACACACATACTACATAATTACTAGGTAAATATCGTCAACAATTGTACAAAAGCTTTGTTTAAGTTTTTATGTATTTTATTTAAACAAATACAAGAGAATTCATCATGGCACGGGAGCAAAATGTGTCAGATTCCTTTGAGGACAAATTAATGTCTTCAAAAACATAACTTGTAAAAAAACCAAGTCTCGCAACTCAGTTCTTCTACCGTAAAAAGTTGTGACATCCATGTAATACCAAGTCGATTAATTTATTCAGGGTCCTACTTAAGGGTCCTTCTGTCTCAAGTTATTATGTAATTAGCTAACCTAACAACATCTTATAGTGACCATATCAATATTAAAAATCTTTTATGTTTTAAATAAATAGATTGACTTGGCAAACGCACTAAACAATCTAATGATCATGAAAACACAATGTATCTCACAAGTAATACATATTATATTAAATTACGAAAATGGCCTGAACTGCTTCGAGGAAACGGCCGTGCCGCATTTTTGCTCAACTCGGCGGGGGCACAGCCTTGCCCCCAGGTCTGTTATGGGACATTTTACGTTCTGACTTACTACGTATCCCGTGAAGTAGAAGAATTACTTTGTGGGCAAATAAATAAATAAGTATTGTAAATGTTTTAGTAGTAGAAAAAGTCGTGGAAATGTGAAAACCGTTAATACGCAATAGAAGCATTACGGCACACTCTTTTCTGCCCATAAAACACTATAGGTAATGAGAAGCCCTGTGCACAGTAGTGAGACGTATGTAAGCTGCTACTTTAGTTTTTATACTTTAATGAGACTTATAAATCAGTTTGTCATTTAAGATTTTTGTATATTTGTGTTTTTATATTATAATACAAATCAAGATTTTTTGTGACAGTCCTAGTTTCATAGCACACATGAGATACTAACAATTGAAAATGAACAGGCTGTTGCCAAAAAAATACTTTAAATATCAAAGATAGCAGATTTTTACTTAAACAAAGGTTTATTTTATTTTTCTTCTCAGAGGCGTTAATCAAACTAATCCAAACGAGAATTCCATAGTACATAAGCAATATTATATATTTTTACATATATGGTAATTGTGATTTGAAGTGTCGATTTACCAAGATCTCGGCGGTGAAAGAAAACCTGCGTATCTGTCAAGTTCCCCAGTTGAAATGATCGCGCGTTGCCACTTTTTTGGCCAAAAGCTCTGTGACCTGTGCCCAGTAGTGACATGTATGTGGGCTGCTACTTTTTTAGTTTTAATGGTACAATTATGCTTTTTATTTCCTGTAAATTTTCGGAGGTGTTACTTTTTGTTTTCACATTACCGTAAATATTAACGATAGCAAAAATTTGAAAGAACAGAACTCATCATCATTATCATTATAACCTAACAAAAGTCCACTGAACTGAATATGTTCAGGACTATGGGCCTCCCCCATAAATTATCAAAAAGCTGGATATTTTCTATAGTTGCTACACTTGGCAGGCGGGTTGGCAACCGTAGCCGTTATTATTTTGAACTGTTGTCAGGAAGATGATGTTGCCCATCCTGTTTGTCTTATTCTGTCGTACACACGGAACGATATGAGGTGGCGGATCCTCTTTCACCGACACAACAAGGTGAACATTTTTTTGCTTCCGATCATGAGTGTTACGATCATTGCGATTTGCAATAAAAGTAATATTAAGGATTGTTCCGTGTTTAATTTTTTCTTTTTTAATATCTCACGTTTTGGGCACTTTAAACGGCCCATGGATTTTTCATCATTGTCCTGATATCATAGTTTACGAAGACTATAATCAACTTTTAATTAATAATGTTTGGTCTGATCTACGCAGGACGAGCTTACAGTATCTTGAAGTCTTGCAGTAGTATGCTTGAGTTTGGATTTAATTTTATTAACTATGGGATCCCAAGTAGATTGTAGCACACAGCCATTTTCTCTTTTAGAATTAGAATGTTTTTAATTTCAATAGCCTAGCGAATCATCCTTGGGAGGAATCGGTGTTCTATTGCGAGGATTTGTTGTCTATGGTTGATACGATACTGAACATTTTGGCATACTTCAGACTTCCCTGTGCGTCGGTGCTTCTCATCAGCAATATTATTAATTTTATAAAAGCTTTTAGAAAAATTTACTTTGCAAATATCCGCGTTATAAAATAAAATGATGTGTCTTACCTAGTTTGAAGAGCACCTCCCGCCCTCCCTCAATTGCGTGCACTATCTCCGTCACCACTAATCCCAGCACCGCTACTCCCAACACCACTACACTAGGCAAGACACACCACTGACGATAATACGACACGTGTTTCGCCTCTACACGAGGCATCCTCAGGTGATATGGACTCTACGGCGACTAACCGCTAAGTGAGCGGCGAGTCAAAAACAAGTGCCTTTTATACAGACCGATGACGCAACCGCTATCTACTTAAGAAGCTAGCGACTGCGTCATGCGATAAAACATGCAACCAATCACCGCCGGACTTACGCAGCCGTTTGTAAAATTAAAAACAAACCGCCGCGCAACGCCTACCCTCCAACCACGCAACCAATCGCCGATCACCGTGAGGGTGACAAACGACCATATTGCAAGGCTCTCTATTATTAGAGAGCAGGCTTAAAGATATTTAAGAGAGGCGAGTTAGTAACATTTGTTTGTTCATTCAGCAATGCAACGGTATTATTATTACTTTTTAATATCTCTAACTGTTCCAGCACACACAGCCGCAGCCCTTTATTACACGTATGTAAGACTTTAAAGGAGTGGTCGTTGGCTAGGTTGTGTCCAGTGTCCAAGAGATGTTTGGCAAAATGGGATTTATCAGGATTGCAATTCCTGTACGCGGCTAAATGCTCTTTATAACGTGTCTCGAAATTGCGACCAGTCTGACCCACGTAAACGGCGTGGCATTCGTCACAAACAAGTTTGTAAACACCTGACTTTTGACGAATATCTAACTTATCTTTATTATTACAGATATTTCTAAGAGAATTGTTTGTTTTGAACGCTACATGAACGCCGTTTTGTCGAAGAGTATTAGCTACTTTTTCAGATATGGGACCTAAGTAGGTCAAACTGCTCACATATCGATGAACACTTTGAGGTTGAACCGCGTACAGAGAGTTGCGAACAACATGCTTTTGTTTCTTTTTAATTTTTTTCCATTATATAAAGCTTTTATATAATGGATTTCCGCAAAGTAACGCCTGATTCTATTAATTATATTATTAATTTTTTTAATTAAATGAAATAAACGTAATTTAAAATTCTTATGGAACTTTCTTCCAAAGATGTGTTTTGTTGTTTGATTTATTAAAATTTGTTTTATTACATCTGTAGTATTCATCATTATAGAACAGCATTTATGAAATTTTGAAGTCTACTCAAACGTAGAAAAAATATCAAAATCTATTTTATGGTGCCAATCAATATTAAATGGGACCATTGATATGAATCAAATATCGCATATAAGACCATGAAATCATCATTATTTTGAAAAAACTAAATGAACTTTAATTATGAATGAATGTAAAGAGTAAATAATAATAAAAAAATTTGATTCCAAGACAGTTTATCTTTCTTATGGGTATATCGGAAGGCACGTCCAAAATAAAAAATCGTAGATGTTTCTAGACATATGATATTAATGCAATTCTGAAAAACTTATTTATTCAGGTGTTCCTGTAGCATATTATATATATATATATATATATATATATATATATATATATATATATATATATATATATATATATATATATATATATACCAAATATTAATCATTTAGGTCCAATAGCCTTTAGGAATTCAAAAAAAATCTTTTACAAACTGACATAGAGACACGGACACGGAAACCTGTGTTTGAGAAATAAGAAAAAAAAATTTCGAAGACATGTGAAGTTCGCCAACGCATTGGGGCACCGCGGCGGATATTTCCTTGCCCTAAATCCCTCTCAGAAATGAGAGGAGGCCTGTGCCTAGCAGTGGGACGTAAATAGGCTGCAAATTTACTTTACTAAATACCTCTTGAGGTCCGTACGCAGTGGCTGTGCAATGAGTTACAGCACTTAGGAACGCGGGTTCGAATCCCACACGGAACAAGTATTTGTATGGCCTACAGATATTAATTACGGTTCTAGATGTCTTTCCTTGAGAAATTTATGTATGTAAACTGTCTCTACGATACAGAAGAAATTACTAGTGTTGAGGTTTAGGAGGTTAGGAGAAACAAAAAGTTTTGCATCTTTGAATTTGTTCTTTGTCACCCGATTGGGTATTTTAAACTTGGTATGGTAAGCCGTGTAGAGGTGGCTTAAAATAATTATTCACTCCATTTCACCCCGCGAGGGTCGTAAGAAAAAATGCCAGAAAAATGTAATGGCTTCGGATGGCATCATCATCAGCTTACTGCAGTCCACTGCTGAACATAGGCCTCTGGCATCACTTAGCCATTCTTCGACTACACGCATCCAGTTTCTACCAGCCACCTTGCGCAGATCGTCGCTGCATCCAGTCAAGGGGGTTCCACACTACGTTTGCCTAGACGAGGTCTCCACTCCATACCACCAAAGGTGCGAGACTTCTGGCAATGCGATAGTCAATCCGTCTGCCAATTGTGAGAATTAAGGATAATCATCCTTTTTTATAGAATAGGGTGACAAACGAGCACACAGTGAACCTGATGGTAAGTGGATGCTGTGGCCCAGATATCTACATTTATGCTCAATTAAGAATCAAAATGCAGAAGTGTTGTCACCCCTGAGGACTAAGATAGAATGCCTCATTTCCAGTAAAAAGGGTCTCCGGTCCTTACATTAGAAGAGGCCAATGTCTTATTAACAGTGAACTCTTCATCTATACATTACAGCCTATAAAATTCCATTGCTAAACAAGGTATCCTTGCTTTTATCAAGAATATGCTGCTACTCATATTTTTGAGTTTTTGTTAGGAATATGCTGCTACGGTGCGGTATGACGGTATTGCGCTTCTACAGGTCGATATAAAAGGTAGTCTTAACATCTTCCTAGCTTTGGTCTTCGTCGATTCTTATTACACCTACGGCACTAGACGATTTTTTTTATAAAACAAAAGTGACAGATACAAATTGACAGGTGGCTAATACAGGCCATGTATATCTGAAACCAATCAAAATATCGAATGCCTTACCACCCGTAATTTGTTATCTGTTCTCAGAACAGAAAACAGCAGTGCACTCACTGATATTGAGCCGCAGAAATAGGTAAGAAGGGAATCTGATTTAACACCGGATAATTTAAAATTAAAAATTTTGTACAGCCGCCTTCAATATAGTTATTAAGAATAACTCAAAAATCTATTGGTATGACGTTAAACCATATGGAACCAAACGAGAATTACCAACTTTCAAATAAAAAAAGAATCATCGAAATCAGTTCACCCAGTAAAAAATGAGTTAACATACATAAAAAAAAAACATACAGCCAAATTGAGTACCGTCTCTTTTTTGGAAGTCGGCAGAAAATGTAGCTAGCAATCGCATTCCACATAACCAAAAAAAACATTTACAAAGAAATAAAAACG
Organism: Parnassius glacialis; assembly: GCA_033319125.1. Taxonomy (NCBI): domain Eukaryota; kingdom Metazoa; phylum Arthropoda; class Insecta; order Lepidoptera; family Papilionidae; genus Parnassius; species Parnassius glacialis. Next base: position 2,739,821 of record JAVANC010000011.1, read on the forward strand.
TTTATTTAACCCATATTTTATAACAAATAACAAAAGGCAGGACAAAGAAAAAAATACTTTTGATCTCAACAAATATGTAAAAAAAATAACTTAATATGCACCAACGGTATCCACTCAGCATTAAGTCAAGAAGTGACTTCAATCCGTAACGCTCATATTCAGTTGAACCAGGAAGGAGTGTGAGGCAGATGACAAACGACAGCAAAAATAAAATATATAAATAAAAAATAATAAGAAAATTTTACATACATAAACATAAACACTCACGCCTGTCACCCAGAGGGGTAGGCAGAGACTACGGACTTCCATTTGGCACGATCCTGACACACCTCTCTCGCTTCCTCCACATCCATATACCTACGCATACACGCTCGTCGGTTAAGGGTACTCCTAATCTGGCCCATTTTTAATGTATCGTCGATTTGGTCGATAAACTTTCGTCTAGGGCGTCCCTTCCCGACCCTGCCGTTCACTTCTGCAACATAAATTTGCTTTGTCACTCTTTCCTCTTTCATTCTTTCTACATGACCAAACCACCGAAGCATTCCTTTTTTAATCCTGGTCACAACGTCATCTTGCAAACCACACTTTTCTCTTATCACACTATTTCTCACCCTGTCATTTAGATTCAGCCCTAGCATACTCCTTAAGGACCGCATTTCTACAGCATTTATTCTACTCTCATGCTTCTTCTGCCAGACCCAACTTTCACAACCATACATTAGAGTAGGGACTAACACAGCACTATGAATTGCCATACGTGCCTTATTTGACACATTCTGACTCCTCATAATAGCGTGTAGAGCCCCATTCACTCTATTTCCTGCGTTCACGCGTCGTTCTATATCCTTGTCATATCTACCATCCCTGCTAAATAAACATCCCAAATATAGAAACTCATCCACTTGCTCAATCAACTCAACTTGATTGAGCAAGAAAATTTTAATATAAAGTAAAACTAAAAAATATATATAATATATAACTACTTTATGGATTTTTTTTCACCTAGAAAAAATCCGTAAAGTAAACTAAACCTAAGCATACCACTGCAAGACTTCAAGACACAGTAAGTTCATTCTGCGTACATCAGATCAAAATAAAAAAAATAATAATTAAAAAAGCTGAAGGTACTCCGGGTTAACTCTGACATCGAGACTGCAAACATCTCAGTCCCCCGTGACCATGGATGCTGGAAAGCACCCGAAACGTCGGGAATTAATAAAAATAAGTTTAATTAATTAATTAAACGCGAAAAAAATTCCGTAAAAGTAGTTTTATTCAACGTTTAGTGATCGCGTAAATATAAGAAATCATTAAAATAAAATAAATTTACATTCCGAAGTCAGTACTAAGACGTAGTGTATACTCGTAGAACATTTAAAGGCCCGGCTTCAGAATTATAAAGATAAAATCATTTTGTTCTCTGTAAATCTTGAAGCCAGCTTTTACATTTTATTAATATTCTAATGTTTATACCCTTTTGAGTGTATTAAGAAATATTACAATCTTAATGTCGTATAATTAGTTATAATTAAAATTTTATCACCTTTTAGCCACCTTTAGAATTAGAATGTATACTTCAAATTTATAAAAAAGACATTCCTGATGTATAAACTAAATTATAAAAAGGAATTATCGAAGCCTGAAAATTGACGAAGATTTCGCGTAACATATGTATGTACATAAAACGTGCAATCGAATTGTAAAACTCCTCCTGTTTATGAAATCGGCTAAAAACAAGAAAGAAAATGGGTACAAATGAAATACAAATTAAAAACCAACCTCACGCTGCATTTTGATTCACAGTCTAAGATAAAAAACCGGCAAAGTGGAGTCGGACTCGCGCACCGAGGATTCAGAACAAATCCGTAGGTATATAAGTTTAAAATTATTAAAAATATATTTTTTATCTGATGTAATGTTATGCTTTTCGCAATTTTTCCTTTATCTGTGCTATAAAACGTTGCTTCGTACCAAATTTCAAGATTCTGAGTTCACGGGAAGTACCCTGTAGGTTTTGATTCCCTTGCGAATGTCGAAAATTTACGGCATATACGGCTGTATCTTTTGATTGCGTTGGCTTAGAAGTTTGATTTTTTCACAGCTCTAAGGGACAGTAGACTTGAGTATTTGATATGAATTTCAGCTTAATAAGTCCACGCGTTCCTGAGAAAAAGGGTCTTGACAGACAGACAGACAGACGGACAACAAAGTGATCCTATTAGGGTTCCGTTTTTTCCTTTTGAGGTACGGAACCCTAAAAAGAATTAAGTAAGAATTATAAAGTAAGAAAAACAACATTTATTGCACAGTATAGACTGGCGTCGCATGGCGGGTAAATATCAGGGCCATGGCATTTTTTTTTTTAAATATTTGACAGTTAAATCTCCAAAAATGTGAATTAGCTGTTACTGAATACTTTTGATCAAAATATTACGAACACTATCATTAGCACACACAAATCACACGCGCGCGTGCATTTTCCAAGGATATTAATTTATTAATAATTACATTACATTTTTCTAAATGTTCGTTAATCGTTAATAAATAGCTTCGAACACTTTGGCCGATCTTATACTTTTCAAGATATTTTGGAAATGCGGAGGGGACTGTAAGAGGCGGTATTTTCAACGGCTCTCTAGTGCTGTACCCGCAGTGTCGGGCTTAACATTGATTTTCGTCGCTTATAGCAGTGGGATTCCATCCCGCACGGAACAAGCATTTATATAGGCTACAAATAATTGTTCCGGGTCTGGATGTTTGTCCTTGTGCAATTTATGTATGTTAACTGGATCCAAGATAAAGGAGAAAATCGTAGTGTGATGGTGACTTTTATTTTTATAAATATGTTTCGGGCCAGTGCAGAAGAAACCCATGTTACACCACTGTGTATAGTATGTAGGGGTGTATGTAGGGGTTTACGAGCTAAAACTTTCACTCCCAATTACCATCACTCTGACCAGGTTCACATTTGTAATACTACTAGGTTGGACTAAGTTTACGTTTGTCACTGACTTATAAAAAAAGCAATATACAGGCTTTACATTTCCTTATAAAAATCTGATAACGTATACCTCTGTTACGCTAGATAATATCATTCCGTGTTAATGAAATAACACATTGAAACAATATATTTTAACTACGGCATTCAAAAAGGAGACGGTTCTCAATTCGACTGTATGTTTTTGCATACCTTAAGCGAAAGCGCAAGGTAATGTTCTACTATCGCCTAAAAATTAAAATTCCAACATTTTATCGAATAAAATCGTATCTAGCAATCATATTATACATATAAATGATATAAAAAGCACATTGTTAGAAAGATAAATGATTGTTGAACTTATTAATAATTATTTTAAATCGATTAATTGCTATTTTTAAATAAAAAAAAGAGTTTTAGTGGCTTATGGTGTGGATATATCATGTCCCTGTGGCTTGTAAACACTATAACTTTTGAAAATATCAATTGTTTAACTCAATCTAATTTTTAATCTCTTCATCTATCATGTGGGAAGCCACTGAATGTAAATGGCAGTGTAATTTTGTTTTGTTTAGCTATAATTAATTTTTTCGGCTCCAAAATGGCGAAATTTTCGTCGATTTGCTTGCCTCGTATATAAATTGTTTCTGTAAATGGGGATCTACAGCCACAGAGTAGTTTAGTTCACAGAGTACCTTTGTATTAAGTTTAGTTCGGCTTCAGTTGCCGTCGTGAGTGGACATTGTTTCGGTTGTTTGCAGCGGCTCAAAAAGATCGCTGTACAAATACACAATATTCGAATAACCAAATTTCTTAAATACTTGATTATAATAATAATAAGAGATTTTTTTATTACAATATTTAAAAGCACAGAATAAATAATAGTAGTACGTACAAAAAGTAAGTAGTATAATTTTTTTGTCATGGGTGACATTTTCATGCTTTTCGAGGGTGTCGAAACCGATAGGGTTGTCGAAATGTAAATCCAAGATGGCGGCCGCAATAGGTATCAATTTTTTCATCATGGGTGTCATTTTCATGGTTTTCGAGGGTGCTGAAGCCGATAGTGCTGTCGAAATGTAAATCGAAGGTGGAGGCTGCAATAGGTATAAAATTTTTCATCACAGGTGTCATTTTCATGGTTTTCGAGGGTGTTGAAGCTGATAGTGCTGTCGAAATGAAAATCCAAGATGGCGGCTGAATTAGGTACCAATTTATTCATCATGGGTGTCATTTTCATGGTTTTCGAGGGTGTTGAAGCCGATAGTGCTGTCAAAATGTAAATCCAAGATGGCGGCTGCAAAATATATAAATTTTTTCATCTTGGGTGTCATTTTCATGGTTTTCGAGGGTGTTGAAACCGATAGTGCTGTCGAAATGTAAATCCAAGATGGCGGCTGCAATAGGTATCAATTTTTTCATCATGGGTGTCATTTTCATGGTTTTCGAGAGAGTTGAAGCCGATAGGGTTGTCGAAATGTAAATCCAAGGTGGCGGCTGCAATGGGTATCAATTTTTTCATCATGGGTGTCATTTTCATGGGTATCGAGGGTGTTGAAGCCGATAGTGCTGTCGAAATGTAAATCCAAAATGGCGGCTGAAGTAGGTACCGATTTTTTCCTCATGGGTGTCATTTTCATGGTTTTCGAGGGTGTTGAATACGATAGTGCTGTCGAAATGTAAATCCAAGATGGCGGCTGAAGTTGGTACCAATTTTTTCATCTCGGGTGTCATTTTCATGGTTTTCAAGAGTGTTGAAGCCGATAGTGCTGTTGAAATGTAAATCCAAGATGGCGGCTTCAATAGTTATCAATTTTTTTATTATGGGTGTCATTTTCATGGTTTTCGAGGGTGTTGAAGCCGATAGTGCTGTCGAAATGTATTTAAACTACTTTAATAATGCCGTATAATCATGTTATACGTAATTTTTTTAATGCGCTTAAGGTATGCCCAATTGGATTTACCAATTTATCTTTTTTTTTGTGTTACCACATAACTTTGTCTGGTTGAACCGATTTCAATGATTTTTTTTATTTCAAAAGCTGGTACTTCTCATATAGTTTACGTTTTAGATAATTTTATCAAGGTCTGACTAATAGTTTTTGAGTAATTCTTAATAACATATATTGAAGTCGTTTCTACAAATTTTTTAATTTTTAATTATTTTTATTTGTCTCCGCGGTCACGGGTGAAATAAACCCATGCTACGCCACTAATACATGGAGGTTGTAGGGGTCTATGAGTTACAACTTTCACTCCCACTCACCATCACTTGGACTAGGTTCACATTTTTCATACTAGTGGGTTGGATTAGGTTTACGGTAGCCACTCTGACTTATAAAAAAATAAGAAATATTAAGCCTTACATAAACATCTAATGACGTATACTTTTGTAACATTAAACAGTTTAATTCCGTGTTACTTTTATAACACAATCAAACCATATTTAAAAAAAAAATTGTATCTCGCGGCTCCGGACGAAAGAAACCCATGCTACGCCACTGACTATAGATGGAGGTTGTGTGTCTATGAGCCACAGCACTTCCCGTTACCAACTGTTGGACTAGGGTTTGTTACGTTTCAAATTTCAATTTCAATTTCAAAAAATTTCAAATTTATTTTTGTTTTTGCTTCTTTCCCGGACATAAAAACAGCCTATACTTTTCCTCATAACAATATAATTACGTACACTTTTGTTACGCTAGATGATATAATTCCGTGTTAATTAAATAACACAATGAAACGATTTCATCAAGCTACGTGGCCGCACTTATAAAACATTTATGAGCACAATTTTCTTTACAGCCGACTTTAACGAGCCCCGTTGTAAACATACGGGAGCTAGTGCTATTATTAAGTAGTTTTCTTTTTATAATATGATGTTTATATCTTCTGATATATAAAAATTAATATTAAAAAAAACACTTACGCCTGTCTCTCTGGCACACTTTTCTCGCCTCCTCCACATCACAGCTTTCGTTCACCCTATCTCTAAAAAAGGCAACCGCTCAGACCCGTCTAACTACAGGCCTTACGCCATCATCTCCTTGTTTTCCAAAATAACGGAATCTATTTTAAACTGCCAGCTCATGCGGTACCTTGAGGATCACCAGTTGATTCGTGACCGCCAAAATGATTTTTGTCGGCTGGTAATCTTCTGGTCTATCTGACTCATAGATGGGCGGTTGTTAGTTCGGACATTGCTAAATCCTTTGATTGGGTTTGGCACAAAGTGCTTCTATTGAAGCTCCCTTCTTGTGGGCTTCCCGAGAAATTGTGCAATTGGATCACAAGCTTTCTTGCAGATCGAAGCATTAAGGTCATAGTGGACGATGCATGCCCCGATTACAAGCCCATTAATACTGGTGTTCCACAAGGCTGCTTGCTATCACCAAGGATGTTTCCTCTGCATATCAATGATATGTTTTGTAATATTAAGTAACACTCATTGCTATGCGGATGACAGCACTGGTGATGCTTTATACACTGGCTGTGCCAATATTTCTCGGGAAAAGTTTGCCGAGTAGCGGAACATACATGTGGAAAATATGTACACCGGTAGGATGATTTACCACAATTACCAAGTTTGGAAAAATGACTAACAACACTGTAATACACAACACATGTGTTTTATGTGCACAGTATTCAGTACTGTGTACACAAAACTGAGATTAAGAGAGAAGCTTTTTAGTTGAATATATTGTGTGCCTGTCGGCATAGGTTTCATTTTACCTACTTCATATGTTATCATAAGTGCACTGTGAGATTTTATCTCTATTTGAAGGAATAGTTCGTGGCATCGTTGGGTTTCTAATTTATTTATTTTATTTATTTATTTAATCTTTCATGTACAAAGTTGTATATATGGCGGACATAATGCCATAGGGCATTCTCTCCCAGTCAACCATTACGCTAAACACAGATATACAAACAAGAGGCGGTGCAGCAGTAATCAAAATAGAAAGCGCTAAAAAATTGTATGCACATATATACATATACACACACATACATAGACATATATACTTAAGTACACGCAATGATGGTGATGATGATGATGATACATATATAAATGCATACATACACATATACATACATACACTACATATATACACACATACTACATAATTACTAGGTAGATATCGTCAACAATTGTACAAAAGCTTTGTTTAAGTTTTTATGTATTTTATTTAAACAAATACAAGAGAATTCATCATGGCACGGGAGCAAAATGTGTAAGATTCCTTTGAGGACAAATTAATGCCAACAAAAACATAACTTGTAAAAAACCAAGTCTCGCAACTCAGTTCTTCTACCGTAAAAAGTTGTGACATCCATGTATTACCAAGTCGATTAATTTATTCAGGGTCCTACTTAAGGGCCCTTCTGTCTCAAGTTATTATGTAATTAGCTAACCTAACAACATCTTATAGTGACCATATCAATATTAAAAATCTTTTATGTTTTAAATAAATAGATTGACTTGGCAAACGCACTAAACAATCTAATGATCATGAAAACACAATGTATCTCACAAGTAATACATATTATATTAAATTACGAAAATGGCCTGAACTGCTTCGAGGAAACGGCCGTGCCGAATTTTTGCTCAACTCGGCGGGGGCACAGCCTTGCCCCCAGGTCTGTTATGGGACATTTTACGTTCTGACTTACTACGTATCCCGTGAAGTAGAAGAATTACTTTGTGGGCAAATAAATAAATAAGTATTGTAAATGTTTTAGTAGTAGAAAAAGTCGTGGAAATGTGAAAACCGTTAATACGCAATAGAAGCATTACGGCACACTCTTTTCTGCCCATAAAACACTATAGGTAATGAGAAGCCCTGTGCACAGTAGTGAGACGTATGTAAGCTGCTACTTTAGTTTTTATACTTTAATGAGACTTATAAATCAGTTTGTCATTTAAGATTTTTGTATATTTGTGTTTTTATATTATAATACAAATCAAGATTTTTTGTGACAGTCCTAGTTTCATAGCACACATGAGATACTAACAATTGAAAATGAACAGGCTGTTGCCAAAAAAAATACTTTAAATATCAAAGATAGCATATTTTTACTTAAACAAAGGTTTATTTTATTTTTCTTCTCAGAGGCGTTAATCAAACTAATCCAAACGAGAATGTCATAGTACATAAGCAATATTATATATTTTTACATATATGTATAATTGTGATTTGAAGTGTCGATTTACCAAGATCTCGGCGGTGAAAGAAAACCTGCATATCTGTGAAGTTCCCCAGTTGAAATGATCGCGCGTTGGCACTTTTTTGGCCAAAAGCTCTGTGACCTGTGCCCACTAAAGACATGTATGTGGGCTGCTACTTTTTTAGTTTTAATGGGACAATTATGCTTTTTTATTTCATGTATATTTTCGGAGGTGTTACTTTTTGTTTCCACATTACCGTAAATATTAACGATAGCAAAAATTTGAAAGAACAGAACTCATCATCATTATCATTATAACCTAACAAAAGTCCACTGAACTGAATATGTTCAGGACTATGGGCCTCCCCCATAAATTATCAAAAAGCTGGATATTTTCTATAGTTGCTACACTTGGCAGGCGGGTTGGCAACCGTAGCCGTTATTATTTTGAACTGTTGTCAGGAAGATGATGTTGCCCATCCTGTTTGTCTTATTCTGTCGTACACACGGAACGATATGAGGTGGCGGATTCTCTTTCACCGCTAAAACAAGTTGAACATTTTTTTGCTTCCGATCACGAGTGTTACGTTCACTGCGAATAGCACTTCATTTGCAATAAAAGTAATATTAAGGATTTTTGCGTGTTTACTTTTAACTTTTTTAATACCTCACGTTTCGGGCACTTTAAAGCACGCATGGAGACGGGGGAGGGGGCTGATGTTGTCCTGGTGTCGTAGTTTACGAAGACTATAATCAACTTTTAATTAATAATGTTTGGTCTGATCTACGCAGAATGAGCTTATAGTATCTTGAAGTCTTGAAGTAGTATGCTAGAGTTTGGATTAAATTTTATTAACTATGGGATCCCAAGTAGGTGGTAGCACCCAGTCATCTTCTCTATTGGAATTGGGATGTTTTTAATTTCAATAGCCTAGCAAATCATCCTTGGTAGGAATCAGTGTTCTATTGTGAGGATTTGTTGTCTATGGTTGATACGATACTGAACATTTTGGCATACTTCAGACTTCCCGGAGCGTCGGTGCTTCTCATCAGCCATATGTTCTTTTACGCAAATTTTATGGAACTTTCTTCCGAAGATGTGTTTTGTTGTTTGATGTATTAAAATTTGTTTTATTACATCTGTAGTATTCATCATTATAGAACAGCATTTATGAAATTTTGAAGTCTACTCGAACGTAGAAAAAATATCAGAATCTATTTTATGGTGCCAATCAATATTAAATGGGACCAATGATATGAATCAAATATCGCATATAAGACCATGAAATCATCATTACTTTGTTAAAACTAAATTAACTTTTATTATGAATGAATGTAAAGAGTAAATAATAATAATAAATTTTGATTCCATGACAATTAATCTTTCTTATGGGTATATCGGAAGACACGTCCAATGTCAAAAAATTGTAGATGTTTCTAGACATATGATATTACTTCAATTCTGAAAAACTTATTTATTTACGTATTCCTGTAGCATATTATATATAGACCAAATATCAATCATCTAGTTACAATATAGTCTTTAGGAAATTCAAAAAAACCTTTGAATAACAGACATAGAGACATATGATTGAATTGAATTGATAAAAATGATTGAATTTTGCTAAATTTGGCACGGAATAGCATATAATGATATCTCTAAATTTAAGACCACGCGAACGAAGCCGCGGATAAAAAGCTAATTATAAATATCTGTCTAATGTATATACAAATGAAATACTATGTCAGTCGCTGCCTTTATAAATTCGGAAACTGCATTAGCGGACTACTGAGTACAGATTTTACTGAACGTGCCTTCCGTCCGAAAAAAGATCTCAACTGCCCTTGATCCGCGTCTAAAGAAGTTTTACTTCAAAAAAGAAGTTTTTAATAACTCTCTTTCTTCCTCTATTTTATTAACCCGTTAAAATTCAACTGTTCATAGGCCTCTGCTGTGTGGGAAGATTTGCAATAATCGCCACCCCACTGTGTCTGTTATCAATTTGGTATTATAAAATCAGTAGAACAGTGCAACGGCTTTTCGAGTGGCAGCCCCGTAACGTTAAGCGAAGTTCAGGACCGCCCCTACCAGCTGAAGTATCTCTATCTGAGGAATTGTTCGAATTTATTCCAGCCAGCAAATTTCACGAACGCACATTGCGTCAAAATTCACGATACCATGCTCACCATCTGGATGCTTGGCAGTCCACCACTGTTAATTTTACAATCCTCGTACAACTTTTCTGTGGAATTGTTTACCACCGGCAATAATTCCGGACCGATACGACTTAAGGACCTTCAAGAAAATAGCTTACTACTTTCTAAAAGACCAGCAACGCACCAGCAATTCCCCTGGTATTGCGGTTGACCATGGGCGGCGGTAGTCACTTGCCGCCTCTTCTATAAAAAAAAAGTATCGACGTGGTAAGCGGTGCAGAAAGTCTATCGATGCAGGTGGTTCAGGACTGTGATTTTTGGCATTACTTGGTGGAGGCTTACGTTTAGCAGTGGACTTGTGATGGATGGGTTGTAATGACAACGACGATAATTTTGATTATATTAGATATCTATGTATCCACAGCATCCACTTACCATCAGGTGAACTGTGTGCTCATTTGTCAAACTTATTCTATAAAAAAGACACCTAATGATCGACATTGGAATGGTGGGTTCTCTTACGCCTCCATCAAATAGCAAGTCGTTTACATACGTACATATAAAATTAAAATTAAAAATAAAGATACAGATTATGTCACATTGACTTTAGAAGCAATTATATTAATTGATAATTATTTTCTCTGTTGTTTTTAAAAACTTTACCTCTATTATTTTCACACACATAAATTTCACAAGGACAAACATCCAGACCAGGAACAATTCTTTGTAGGCCATACAAATACTTGATTCGTGCGGGATTCGATCCCGCGGCCCTCAGCTACGAAACTCATTGCTACGCCACTGCACCGCAGAGCAGTCAGGTTAATCTTTTTAGTTTTGTGGAAGTCAGTTTTTACTTTTCTACTGATTTAATTATTTGACCCCTTTTGAGTAGAGTTTTTCACGTGGTAGAGCCATGCTGCAGCTATATTAATATTATAGTTATAGCACGAATGGGTCGGTTTGACCGGGAAAGGATCACGCTCTTACAGAATACCAGCGTCAAATCGCAGCTTAATGCTGCTGGGTTTCGTATGGTGAGTGTAGAGAACCGGAGACCCTATTTACTGGAAAAGAGGCATTCTATCTTAGTCCTCACGGCTGACAACGCATCTGCATTTTAATTCGCAAACGAAGATAAATGTAGATGTCTATGGGTCACAGCAACCACTTACCATCAGGTGGACTGTGTGCTCGTTTGTCACGCTTATTCTATAAAAAAATCGATTGTCTGTAAAGTCGGTTTACTGACGATAGTTGAACGTGACAACGCCGATTGTGCCTCTTTGTTGCTCGTTCCGCGCTCTCGCTTGCACTTCAAGCCTTAAATGAAACGCCTCGGAGCGAGGTAACGCCGCATGAGTCATGTTTTTTCGTGCGTGCAGCCAGCTTCATCGAATTAAAAGACGTTGTCACGTCAAAAATAGTTGTAATGTCACAAGCTGTATGTAACATCTAGAATATAGTTCATATAGTTATATTATAAAACTAGCGATCCGCCCCGGCTTCGCACGTTTGATTTCTGGATCTCGACAACAACGCCACCTACCGGGTGCAGTTGTGAATCTAAACCATTCTCGAATCAACTTAATCACACACTCAAAATTTTATCAAAACGGTCCAGCTGTTTAGGAGTTCAGGCACATACACACGGACAGAAGTATTACATAATATATAATATGCATGTGTTATACATACAAACCTTCCTCTTTATCTTAACCGCATCAAAATCCGTTCTGGAATTTAAAAAAATCTATGTGAACAGACGGCGGGAAGCGACTTCATTTCATACTATTTAGAGATTAAAATCCACCTTTAAGGGTGAAATTTTTTCACTAAATTTCTAGTTATTACGAAAATAAATATTACAATAAAATTATTTTTCTGAAGTCTAAAAACTTAATCAAATACCATACCTCTGAGCTATCTCGAGTCACGTTTCCTTATGTTGCGTATTTGCTTAGGGTTAACATAGATCGAAGTTTTTACAGTGTTTGTTTGCATGACCAGAACAAATTGAATTAGAATTCTCAACGTTCTTATTGTTTCTTGACAACCCTCGAGATGTAAGCATGTCACGACATCAACACATGCGTGTAAGAACGTTTTCACGTGATAGAGCCATGCTACAGCTATATTAGTATTATAGTTGTAGCACGAATGGGTCGGCTCGACCGGGGAAGGACCACGCTCTCACAGAATACCAGCGTAAAATAGCAGCTTAAATCTGCTGTGTTTCATATGGTGAGTATAGAGAACCGGAGACCCTTTTTACTGGGAAATAGGCATTCCATCTTAGTCCTCACGGATGAGGACGCATCTGTATTTTGATACTTTATTGAGGATAAATGTAGATGTCTATGGGTCACAGTAACCACTTACCATCAGGTGGACTGTGTGCTCGTTTCTCACCCTATCAACAAACAAATAAAATTCTAGTGTCAAAATAAGTTCTTTTTACTAAATGCATATGAAAGTATATACAGTACCTACTTATTTATGATAAAAACAATTTTAAAAATTTTGTCTGGCTGTATGTCTATCTGTTTTTTATCTGTTTGTTCCGGCTAATCTCCGAAATGGCTGGACCGAATTTGACGGGACTTTAAGTGGCAGATCGCTGATATTATAGAAATAAATTAGGCTACTTTCATTTTAGAAAAACAATTAGGGTTTTGCGCAAAAAAAAAAAATCCAACCATCATAAATACCACGCGAACGACGTGGCGGGGAGCAGCTGGTATTGTAATAATTATTGTTACACGTACCTCTATTAATACCGTTACCGTTAGTTACAACATATTACAAGTCCACCGTTAAACAGAGACTTACCCATAGATTGCCTTATTGGTAGGATATTTAGAAAGATGCCTTTTTATATAGAATAGAGATGTTAAACGAGCACACAGTCCACCTGATGGTAAGTGGATGCTGTGGACCATAGACATCTAAATTTATCCTCAATAAAGAATCAAAATTCAGATGTGTTGTCACCCCTGAGGACTAAAATGGAATGCCTTGCTTTCAGTAAAATGAGGTTTCCGATTCTCTATCACTCACCATACGAAACAATCCATTAACCTGCAATTTTATGCTGGTATTCTATGATCAAATGAGGTGATGGATTCTCCTACGCTGTCAACACAAGAACGAAAATACTTTTATTAAAGAAAATTGTTCTAAACTTCAAACTGATATTCACACGGTATCCAAACAAACGTACATTGAAACTTCGCAGGTATACCAGTGAAGGAAGCGATGCATATAATTTAAACTTCTTAAACAGTTTCTCTTAACGGAAAATATTTCAATGGTTACTTAGACGTTTTGACAGCGACCGTCCGAACTTATATCCTCTAACTTCATTCGAGTTTCTACATCAGTAATTTCAAAAGCAAGTTTATCGCCAGTCACGTTTCGTTCTTAAAGAATAACAATAGTAAATCAACTTTTACGCCGTTATATCATTATCATACACCACTCACCTTCGATTTGCCGACGATATAGTCCTTATGGCAGAATCGCTGGAGGACCTAAGCACTATGCTCAATGACCTCAATAGTGTTTCCCAACGGATAGGTCTTAAGATGAACATAGACAAAACAAAGATCATGTTTAATGTCCATGTCACACCTATGCCGGTAGTTATTGGGAACACTAAGCTCGAAGTTGTTGACGAGTATGTTTACCTGGGACAAATAGTCCGACTAGGTAAGTCCAACTTCGATCGAGAGGTCAATCGACGGATTCAACTCGGTTGGGCAGCGTTCGGGAAATTACGGCACATCTTCTCGTCAGGTATACCTCAAAACTTGAAAACGAGACTGTACACCCAGTGCGTGTTGCCAGTGATGACATACGGAACTGAGACGTGGTCCTTCACTGCTGGCCGGATGATAAAGCTCAAGGTCGCTCTGCGAGCTATGGAGAGGGCTATGCTCGGAGTTTCTCTGCATGATAAACTCAGAAATGAGGATATCCGCAGTAGAACCACAGTGATCAACATAGCCCAACGGATTAGTAAGCTGAAGTGGGAATGACCCGGCCATATAGCTCGAAGAACCGACAACCGATGGGGAAGAAAGGTTCTCGAGTGGCAGCCTCGTACCGGCAGGCGAAGTGTAGGGCGTCCCCCCACTAGATGGAGTGACGACCTGGTAAGATATGCAAGAAGTCGATGGATGCAGGTGGCTCAGGACCGTGCTTTCTTTGGGGGAGGCCTATGTTCAGCAGTGGACTTGTGAAGGGCTGTAATGATGAATGATGATGATCTTTATCATCATCACAATAGCCTCCAAAAGAACGCCACAAAGCACGGTCATAGGCCACCTGTATACATCGCCTCCCTGCATCTCTTACCGGTTCGTCACTCCATCTAGAGAGAGGGCGCTTTACATGCCTTCGTTCCATTCCCATCGGTTGTCAATTCTTCGAGTCAAATGGCCGGCCCATTCCCACTTTAGCGTACTAATTTGTTGTGTTATGTTGGTTATTTTGGTTCTACTGCGGATATCCATTTTAAGTCCATTACGCAGAGATGCTCTGAGCATAGTCCTCTCCACGTCTCGCTGAGTGACCTTGAGCTTCTTCACAAGAACACCGTATGATTAGATGACTGTCGCAAAATAATACAAACGCATTAAGATTAAAATACAATCTAATCGACTTCAAAAAGGAAGAGTATTTTTAATTCGGCTTCATTATACTATTTTGTATATACGTCACGCGATATTTTCGCCAATGGTGAACCGATTTTTGTTATTTTTTTTTTAATTAAACAGACTCTGTTTCAAGGGCTTGAAAAACAGGAGACGAGGTTTTTATTGCAACTATTTAGACGTCTTTTTCACTTTTTCCACTCAATGCCTGTGGGAGTGAAATAATTTCCACTTAATATAATAGCATATTAAAAAGTTTTAATTCTTCAATACGCCACGTCTAAGTTTCAAATTTAGAATTCATATTATAATGTGGAAATCATATCATTATTTTTATAGAGTAGAATAGAATCATTTTATTTCAATATAGATTACAAAATACTTGTTGCTTTCATTTAAGCTTTACCATAGGTTCGGAAAAAAACTTTGTCCTGGGAAGAACAAGTAAGAAACACAGCAAGATATTTAAAAATAAATTACAAAATAATATTAAATACTATTAGTATGGCAATTTAAAATTTAAAATGATTATAAATTTAAAATTTAAAAACAACCGACTTCAATATAAATTATTAGGAATAGTCCAAAAACTATTGTTCAGACCTTGATCTAAATTATATGGAACCACATGAGAAGCACCAGCTTTCAAATAAAAAAAGAACCATTAAAATCGGTTCACACAGTAAAAAGTTATGAAGTACCATAAAAACATACAGTTGAATTGAGTACCGTCTCCTATTAGAAGTCGGTAGAAAAACATTTAGAAACAGCATGGTAGCGCTCACCTAATTCACAGGGGTTATTATAGATTTTTTATAGGATAAGGGTGACAAACGAGCACACAGTCCACCTGATGGTAAGTGGTTGCTGTGGCCCATAGACATCTACATCTATCCTCGATTACAAATAAAAATGCAGATGCGTCGTCGCCCGTGAGGACTAAGATGGAATGCCTCGTTTCCAGTAAAAAGGGTCTCCGATTCTCTACACTCACCATACTAAACACAGCAGCGTTACTCTGCTATTTTACGCTGGTATTCTGTGAGAGTGTGGTCCTTCCGCGGTCGAGCCGACCCATTCATGCTACAGCTATACCAGTAATATAGCAGCAGCATAGCTCTACCACGTATAAAATTATGTACTCTTTAGTATAATAAACTTATGCTTAGTAATGCTATCTGTAAAAAGAGGTAAAGGTTGTACATACCCAGATGAGACCCTAGGCAGTAATTGAGCCTCACCCATTGGTGAATTATAAGTGCGTAGGCACAGGTAGCCAAAAAAAAGCAGCACCCTCCTATTATAAATAGTAGAAATAAAAAATTAGAATATTATTTCCACCCGAAGTGATTTTTAATGCGCCTTTAATATTTTCGAAAGTTTAAAAGGGTTACGCCGTATAATGGTGGCGCAACAGAATATACTACCCGATATTATCCCGAGGGTATCGTAAGAGTCGACAGAGGGAAGTAAAATAGGAGATGAGGAGTAACATCTTCCTAATAACAACTGATAATCCATATTATGAAGCTGTTTATTTGGGAGATCTATGTTCAGTAGTGGACTTTTCATAGGCATTTCCAAATCGCGGCAGGCGACTTTTTTTCCAAAATTACCACCCCCTAAAATCTTCCACCCGCTAGCTACACTCCTGGCCCAACCACCTAGTAACAAACGGAAAAGATAGTTTACCACCATATAGTCCACAGAACGCGGGCATTATAATTACTAATGGCTACTTAGCCTTTGTGTAAGGATAGCACCAGCGCTCCTGTCTCATGTTGTCTTTACCGTGCGTGGATCCCTCGGACGGCGGATCTGAGACTCATAAAATATTAGTGCCATATACTTAGTTCAGCTGCCTCTAATGCTACTCCGTCTTAATATTAGCGTTAAGTTCTACACGTAGTTATAAATTAACTTGCTCACAGGGAGAAAAGCACGTAGCATAAAGGAAATTCACAATTTCTTAATCTTTCCTCGAGCACAAAACTTGTGGTTTTGATTTAAACGGAAAACAAATTAAATACGTATTCCCGTCGTGTTTCCTTTGCCCATGATAAGCAAGATCTTTGTCTAGAATATGGCTTTGCATTTTAAAATGTTCTAGACAAAAAAATGCTTAAAACAAAACAAAATCTGCGGTGACTGTGCTTAAGACATGGCCTGGACGGTGAGTCTATATATTCCGAAGAATTTATTACCATTTTTTTTAAAGAAAAAGGATGGCAAGTGAGCACATAGTCCACCTAATCGTAAGTGGATGATGTGGTGCATAGACATCTACATCTATCTTCGATTAAGAATCAAAATGCAGATGCGTGGTCACCCCTGAGGAGTAAGGTGGAATGCCTTGAATTCCAGTAAAACAGGCACTTCGGTTATGTACACTAGCATATAAAACACAGAAGCATTAAGCTGCTATTTTACGCTGGTATTCTGAGAGAGCGTGTCTTTTCCCGATCTATAGCTGTAGCGGTGCTCTACCACTACCAGCAGTAGCTCTTTCATCTTCTTTATTAGTCAGAGGATATGCATTAGTCGTTACGATTGGCTAGTGGATTAACATCGCAGCACCAGAACATATGACATCTGACGCTGCTGCCCGCCATTGGTCTAGGTATTTTATGTCTAATCTAAACGGTATTTTACTAGAATTCTTTTTCGGTCTAGGAGTCAGTTTGTACCACTGCTGTGACAATGCTGTGTCAGCCAGTAATAATTACAGGCTGAAAGGAATTCCAGAGGATTAAGTTCAATGGTAACTACACCTCTGTAGCCTTCATTGTCTAAAATTAGGAATCTATAAACTGCAGGAACCAGGTAATCTGTTAGTTCGCTTATCACTGTCACACAGTGCTCGAAATTAGAGTTGCATTATTCCACCCGGAAAAACAGACAAATGTAAAATTAAAAATTTTGTACAACCGACTTCAATATAAATTATTAAGAATAACTCAAAAACTATTGGTCAGAACTTAATCAAATTTATATGGGACCATATGTGAAGCACCGGCTTTCAAATAAAAAAAGAATCATCGAAATCGATTCACCCAGTAAAACACATATAAAAAAACATACAGTCGAATTGAGTTTCGTCTCCTTTTTGAAGTCAGTAAATAAAATGAGAACATCATCAATGTAGTCGAAGTCAATAAATAAATACGCTTTATTAAGGATAACTCAAAAACTACTGGTCAGATCTTGATGAAATTTATATGGCACCACATGGAATCATCAAAATCGGTTCACCAAAAAAAAATTCTGAGATAACACACAAAAAAAATTCGATATTATAATCTCCTTCTTTTTTGAATTCGGTTAATAAAGGATGATAAAACCGCTTTCTAAAAGCTTTAATATTTTTCTGGTATATCCCACATTCGCCTCTTATAACCCCCACGAGAAATGGGGTAACTGATCCTCTTACGCAACCATCACCATTTATATACAATTATTATACGAAATATATACAATACAATTGTTTAATGAAATAACGAGTCCATTTTGTATGTTATCCACTTGAAAAGTGAGTTCACAGCAAAGCTACTGTGACTCTAGTGAATATTCTAAATGCTCGGGAAACGTAGTTGCTCGCGCATTGTAACCGAAGTAGGGCAATAAGCGTCGTTGCTTATCTTTTATTCCGCATTTTGAGATCATTATAAAACAGCTAGAATTTACTTTGTAAGGAAAATTACATTTCTAACAAAAAGATTAAGACTAATTTACATTTAGCCTATAAAACCCTAGTCAATATTTATATATATATATATATATATATATATATATATATATATATATATATATATATATATATATATATATATTTGAGTACTTATTTATGATTAAGGTATTGAACGAACACACACTCACACACACACACACGCAAGCACACGCACGCACACGCAAGCACACGCACCCACACGCACGCACACGCACACGCTCATGCACACGCACACGCACACGCACACGCACACGCACACGCGCATGCACACGAACGCACACGCACACGCAAACGCACACGCACACGCACACGCACATGCCCACGCCCACGCGCATGCACACGAAATCACACGCACACGCACACGCACACGCATACGCATGCACACGCATACGCACACGCACATGCCCACGCACACGCACACGCACACACACGCACACACACACGCACGCACATGCACGCACACGCATGCACACGCATTCACACGCACGCACACTCACACGCACACACACACGCACACGCACACGCACACGCACGCGCACATGCACACGCACACGCACACGCACACGCACACGCACACGCACACGCACACGCACACGCACACGCACACACACACACGCACACATACGCACAAACACACACACACGCACATGTTGTATATACAGTGTTATTTATTTAGGAAAACCTGTAATAAGGCTTATGTCAAGATAATTCAATCTGATGTAATCTTTTTTTTAAAGCTGTTGGTTCTCTAAATAAATAAATAAATATAGATAGTTTAAGAACCAAATTTAAAAACTAACGTTTTTTAGACACAAAAAAACATGTCGCTGCCAAAGTTCTAGTATAGACCATACTGCTATTTGAAACAGGGTTTGAAACATTTTCCTCGATGGAAAAATAATCTGAAGACCCATCTCTGAAAATCTGAAGATACTTCGTTTTTTACGTGGTAGAGCCATGCTGCATCTATATTATGGTTGTTGCACGAATAGGTCGGCTCGAACAACTACACTCTCATAGAATGCCAACGTTAGATAGCAGTTTTATGCCGATGTGTATCGTATGGTGAGTGTACACTGTACAGATCCGAATGCCCTTTTTACCGTTATATCCATCCGTCCGACTGTCTGTCAGCGGGCTGTATCCCATGATCAAAAATGGGTAGACAGTTGAAATTTTCACGGAATGTATATTTATTCTGCCGCTAAAACAATAAATAATAATATTTTAGTTTAGTTTAAAATTAAAAATTATAAACTAAACGGGGCTTTCCTACTAGAAACGTATTAGGATGGTACGGAACACTTCATGCACGAGTCCGACTCGCATTTGGCCGGTTAAATATCATGTTCACTTTTACATTTTCCTAAAAATATAATCAAGACAATCGTGGAAGAGAAGATATTGATCCTTAAATAAAGAAACCAGACATAAGATGCAAAACGAGTTATAACGACGTAACTTTCAGAAAAAATGTCATCGCAAGTTTCAAATCAATCTCATAATATTAAAGAGTAGGTACGTTTTTCTATTCTTGCAATCAGCTCATAAGCAGAGAGAAGCTACGTTTGACAAAACACTTGTCACTTTCTTCCCCCAAAAACATAGTTTTCATTTTAGCCGACTTCAAAAACAGGAAGGTTCACAATTCGATTGTATGTTTTATTTTGGTATGTTACGCAATATCTTTGTCAATTGTAAACCGATTCTGATAACTCTTGTTTTATTTTCTACCGACTTTATAAAGGAGAAGGCACTCAATTTGACGGTATGTTTTCTTTTTAAGTGTGTTACCTCATAACTTTTTACTGGGTAAACCGATTTCGATGGTTCTTTTTTGTTTTTATGCTTTATATATGGTCTCATATAAATTTGATCAAGGTCTGCCTAATAGTTTTTCAGTTATTCTTAATAATGTATATTGAAGTCAGTTGTACAAAATTTTTAATTTTTAATTATATAGGTTTTAACTTCACGGTTGGTGTCATAAATTTGGAGAAAAAGTAAGTACCACCAAGGGTAAGTAAATAGGAAATGAAATTTTAAATGTCATGGCTTAGAAGCTTACAGCTTAGTTATCATTACAGCATGTAAAAAGTCCACTGCTGTACAAAGCTCTCCCCCATAAATTGACCCATGGGGGGATATTAGCTATAACTGCCACATATGGTAAGCGGGTTTACAACCACAGTTTATTTTGCAGGTGTTATCAGAACGATGCTGCCTGGTTCAATTTTACTATCATATTGTGTTATGGCTTAATCCGCTCGAAAGAGTAAAAATTTAACTTTTAGTAAAGTTAAACTTTAAGAAATTATTACACATACAGAACTGTGTAACAAATAGTCAAGGAATATTCAGTACCCCATATTGTCACGAGGGTATTATAAGAGGCGACAGAGAAAAAACATGGGATGGGAAGCAGCATCTTCGTAATTACAACTCAAATTAATAATAATTTTAAATCTTGTACAACCGACTTCAACATAAATTCTATAAGAATAATTAAAAAACTATAGGTAAACCTTGCTTAAATTTATATGACCACATGAGAAGCACAAGCTTTCAAATAAAAAAAGAATCATCGAAATCGGTTCACCCAGAAAAAAGTTATGAGGTAACACACATATATAAGACAACAACATATAGTCGAATTAAGTACCTTCTCCCTTTTGAAGTCTGTAGAAAATGCGGTTACCAACATGCCTTCTCATCGTGGCAACGACAGCAAAATCTCGTCTATGAAACAACCTACGGGGGAGGTCTATGTTTAACAGTGGTCTCTTACAGGCTGTAATGGATGGACGGGTAGATGGAAAAAGTAAAGATCGACTTCAAAAAACTAAACAGAATAAAAGGCTTAATTCTTATATACACTACGTACTCGTATTAGCACCGACTTCGCAAGATGAAATTATTTTATTTTTTTAAATTGACGGCTCCGTGGCGCAGTGGCAGTTGCGGCGTTAAGATACCGCGGGTTCGAATCCCGCACGGAACAAGTATTTGTATGACTTACAAACAATTGTTCCAAGACTGGCTGTTTGTCCTTTTGCAATTGATGTTTGTAAACTGCCTTCGTATTAGTAAGCTGAAGTGGCAATGGGCCGGCGATATAGCTCGAAGAACCGACAACCGATGGGGAAAAAGGTTCTCGAGTGACAGCCTCGTACAGGCAAAAAGTGTCCCCCCACTAGATGGAGTAACGACCTAGTAACACATGCAGGAAGTCGATGGATGCAGGTGGCTCAGGACCGTGCTTTGTGGCATTCCTTGGGGGAGGCCTATGTTCAGCTGTGGACATGTGAAGGGCTGTAATGATGATGATGAAACTGCCTTCACGATACAAAAAGAAATCATAGTGTGGGGATGACTTTTTTTTATAAAATTATCTTTAAAGTGGGCTTATACTTTTCACTAAAAAGTATTTTTTTATAAAGTATTAATAACTTAAGTAAAATATATATCAGCCTCAATTAAGGTAATACGCACGTAACAAATTCTTTCATCGGGGTACTCACGCCTATAGGTGCCTACGTATAAAAGGGATCTCAGATAACTTCAGCGAATCTGTGACACTTTGATCGGTGAGCCGTGAGTTCACCGTGTGGAGCACTCCAGTGACCCTATTAGGGGGCCGTGCCCACCATTATCCCGTCGGGGTATGCCTGGAGAGGATCTTCGTGATTTATTCCGTTTTACATGCGACATTGGCCCTGATAATAAGACATGAATTTTGATGAAGGTTATACAAACTAAAATTTAATGTAGTTTTTTATTTCATTTCTTATGACACTGATTACACGATGTGGTAGTATGGTTTTAACAAAACTAGAGATGTAGGTACCTACATTCTATATGTAATGAAAAAAACCACAAGAAATATGATTTGGTCGACTCCAGAATCGATGTTTCATAGATGTACATACGTATTTTAATGGAGCCATGTTAGTATTGAAAACACAGTACCAAATGTTGAAAAGTCAACCGCGCCCCCTTTACAGTTAAGGTTTAATCTCCGGTCCTAATGATTGTCAGATATGGATGTATAAAGTACCTACTATGTGTAAAGTGATATATTCTCATATTACTTTAAATTCATTACCTAATGATTTCTTATACTCGTATTATACTCGACATTGAAAAAACTTATCCTCAAAAGAACATATAGCTGACGTCAAGCACCGATGCTCTGGGAATTCGGCAGTCTAAGAACATGTTCACGACCGTCCTTGCCATTACATCAGATTGCATAGACCACAAATCATCGCAAAAGAACACCAAATCGTACCAAGCATACCACTGCAAGATAAAGTTCCATACTGTAAACTCATTCTGAATGCTTAAGGGCAACTATGAGATCGGGGTCAAATACCTCAGTCACCCTCCCCCCCCCCCCCCGTGACCATCGGTGCGAAACGTAGGAAGTTAAAAATAAGTTAAATTAAACGCGACAAAATTCGTAAAATTAGTTTCACATGTTACTTACACTACTTATATGATTCGGTTTTCATTGTTTACATATTTTACCAAGGATATAGGGAAATTGCAAGCATTTTGTGATCAAGTCGCAAATAGATAACAACATACTAATAAATCGCACACCCGGGGAAAAAAAATTAAAAACAGTCGTTAATTTTTTTTATAATTAAGTAGGCTTCGGTAATGAATTTAAAAATGTTTAATAAAAAAAGACTTTCGTTTATGATACAAAATACTATATTTAAATGTAAAATAAATTATGTATTCCCGTTGTGTATTCCTTTGCCCGTGACAAGGGAAACGCTCCTAACACGAGATGCGTGTCGTTGCCGGCGAAAGATAAAAATAAAATTTAAAAAATAATGATTCTTAGCTTAAAGGTTTTTTTTTAATAGAATAAGTGTGTCGAACGAACTCACAGTTCACCTGCTTGTAAGTGAATGCTGTGGTCCATAGGCATTTATATCTATCGTCGATTAAGGATAAGATACATATGCGTTATCACCCCTGAGGACAAAAATAGAATGCTTAATTTCCAGTAAAAGGATCTCCGGTTCTCTATACCATACGAAGCACAGCAACTTTAAGCTATTTAACGGTGGTATTCTGTGTGAGCCAGATCCTTCCTAGGCCAAACCGACCCATTAGTGGTGTAACCATAATGTAGCTGCAGCCTCTATCACATATAAAAGTTGAATTCGAATCATCTTTTCAATGTTAAAAACCATTTTATTTTCCTTTTCATGAATAAGTGAAACTCCACTGATAGACATAGCTCTCCTATGATGGAAAGATTTGGCTTAACCGCCATACTTGCTGGGCGGATTGGCGATAGCAACTGCTCCCTATCGCCGGTCTAGATATTTCTTAGTTATTTTGGCCTTAGAGTATTTACCTTGAATAACATACGAGGGTGGATTGAAAAGTACTCGGCCTAACCAAGAAAATAAACACATACTAAATCAGTTATATTTTTATTTTTCTACATAATCACCATCAAGTTCAATACACTTTTGCCACCTCCCCTTCCAAGCATTTAAACCGTTGAAAAAAAATGATTCTTCCTTAGAGTCAAAATATGCGTCTACAGCTACTTTGACCTCGTCGTTTGTCGAAAATCTTTGACCTCCCAAGTGCTTTTTTAGGTTAGGGAACAGAAAGAAGTCTGATGGTGCCAGATCAGGTGAATACGGCGGATGCGGTAACAGTTCAAAGCCACAGTTGTGAATTTCAGCCATTGACTGTACTGACGTGTGAACACGGGCGTTATCTTGATGAAACAGGACTTTTCTTCTGAGCATTCCTCGACGTTTTTCTTTTATTTCCTCTCGTAAACGACGTAGTAAGGTGCAGTAGTAATCAGAGTTTATAGTCTGACCCCTTTCAAGATAATCAATCATAATCACACCTTTCGAGTCCCAGAATACTTAAGCCATTACCTTATTTGCCGACAAAATCGACTTAGCCTTTTTAGGGGGTGGTGAACCAGGTCTTCTCCACTGTTTTGATTGTTGTTTTGTTTCCGGTGTACAGTAATGAACCCATGTTTCGTCTATAGTAACAAACCGATTCAAAAAATCATCTGCATCGGCTTCAAATAACTCCAAACAGTCGCGTGAAATAGTCAATCGCGTCCTTTTTTGTTCAACTGAAAGCAGTCGCGGAACCCACCTCGCAGACACCTTGTGGAAACCCAACTCGTTGACAATGATGTTTTGAGTTCGTTCATAAGAGATGCCTATAATCTCGGCTATCTCTCTAATTTTTAATCTGCGGTCTCCCATTATTAAATCAAGTACTTTTTTAATATTTTCGTCAGTAGTTGACGTCGAAGGCCTTCCAGAGCGGGGTTCATCTTTCACACTCTCTCTACCACGCTTAAATTCTGCTATCCATTTTTTGACGGATGAATATGACAGAGCACAATCGCCTAATGTACTGACCATGTCATTATGGATGGTTTTTGATGATAGCCCCTTCTTATGGAGGTACTTAATGACGGCACGCTGCTCGATTTGCTCCATTCGCGGAAATTATGTCCGATTACTTTGTTAATAAATTTATAAAATCACAACTAATTATCGCACACGTTTCAAACTTCACACAATGAACTAGTCTGAACTGAACTAAATAATGTGGGTAGATTTGATTTTTAGAATTGAATGGATCTGTGTTAGGCCGAGTACTTTTCAATCCACCCTCGTACATAGTACTTACCCGCAGATTTTCAACGTGGTAGAGCCATGCTTCAGCTATATTAGTAGTATAGTTGTAGCACGAATGGGTTGGCTCGACTGGGGAAGGACCACGTTCTCACAGAAAACCAGCGTAAAATAGCAGTTTAACACTACTGTGTTTCGTATGGTGAGTGTAGTGAACCGGAGACCATTTTTACTGGAAAAGAGGCATTCCAACTTAGTCCTCACGGATGACAACGCATCTGCATTTTGATTCGCAAACGAGGGTAAATGTAGATGTCTATGGGTCACAGTAACCATACCAGTTGATCATATGGGACCACACGAGAACTATCAGCTTTCATATAAAAATCATCGAAATCGGTTCACCCAGTACAAATTTATAAGGTAACACACATAAAAAAAACATACAGTCGAATTGAGTACCGTCTCCTTTTTGGAAGTCGGCAGAAAAGACTTATACTACATAGTGTTCTTTGAACATATACAACTAAAAAAATATATAAAAATTAACATTCTAGTCGCTGTAGCCCTTTTTTTAGTTTACTGCCTAATTACATATGAATGGAAAAGTGTAGGTAAATAATTACATATGTCAATGCCGCGTGAGCACTGCGCACCTGCCGCACCGTTGCCTCCTTTACAGGCAAAGACATTTAAGTAGTTATATATATTTTAAATCTCTTTGTTTACAGGTCACTTCAAGTCAGTAAACTGTTATTATTAAGGTGATTTTCAATATTTACGTTATGTATATTGTTTGAAAAATGCCTTTTTCTTTGGTATATTTGCTTATTTTACTATTTTAACAGACATATAGGAACTTGTATTTACCGCTGTGCTATTTAATGTGATTACCTAATCGCCACCCAGTACACGTCCTGCTGGGCATATGCTACTTCTGATTTCTGGGCCATGGTAGCTCAGGCACTAAGCAATACAATTCCAAGTGTTGATTTACTATATGTTCTAGGTTATGTTATAGGCCCTTTTTACTGAAAATAAGGCATTCCATCTTAGTCCTCACGGGTGACATTTTGATTCGCAGACGAGGATAGATGTAGATGTCTATGGGCCGCCGCAACCACTTACCATCAGGTGGACTGTGTGCTCGTTTGTCACTTATCCTATAAAAAAAATGTTCAGTGGTGCAAGAAAACATCTGAGGAAACCTGCATTTTTGAGAAATAAAAAGTGTTTCAAATATGTGTGATGTCCGCAATTTTTTTTCATCATTATCATCAACATTATAGTCAATGAACCTCTTTATATTTATTATGGGCTTCATTATTTGACATTTTGCAAGCTGCCACGCTTTCCAAGCGGATTCGCAACCACATATAGATAGGGTTCCGTATCCAAAGAGTAACGGGACCCTATTACTAAGTCTCCGCTATCCGTCCGTCCGTGCGTCCGTGCCGATATAACAACTAATAATAAAGTAAAAAAAAAATTCTGACAAGCCGTTGAAATTTAAACGCAAGCTCTGTCAGTTTCTCGAGTCAATGGTGTCTGTTTGATTCAAGTATCTATATCTAATTGTTTGATTTTTTTTAACATGCAAAAAGAAATGATTGTTAAATGATGATTAAAATGTTTAAGTTTTCATTTACTTAGTATTAACTAACCTATTTAAGTTTTATTTGCATAGTCCAAATTTGCATGCCGTGGCAGCCTATAATTAAGATGACGCTTAGCCTTAGTTTTATATTCATGTTACCTTAAAATCCATGTATTAGTGTTCGTCTTGTTGGTTGTCCTTTTAAATAAATAAAATAAATAAAAATAAATTAAAAAGGGGCTCTCTTACTAGCAACCTATGTGATAGTACGGAACCCTAGATGCGCGAGTTCAGCTCGCACTTGGCCGGTCTTTTCTAATCATATTGAGTTGTTATCAGGGAGATGCTGCTGCCCATCTCGTGTTTCAGATCCTTATGTTGCCTCTTACGAGATCCATAGGACGTAGGGTAGTGGAATCTCTTCTCTTTCTCTGCAAATTTAATCATTTTAGTGAAATGTCATTACAAATGTCTTGTACGTGGTAGAGCCATGCTGCAGGTATATTCGTAGTATAGTTGTAGCACGAATGGGTCGGCTCATCCGGGGAAGGACCACGCTCTCACAGAATACCTATTATTGCTGTGTTTTGTATGGCGAGTATAGAGAACTGGAGACCCTTTTTACTGGAAAAGAGGCAGAGGCAGTGGTAGAGCCACGCGGCAGATTTTGCTGTCGCACGGATGCACTGGCTCGAACCGGGGTGGTACCACGACCTCACAGAAAACCAGCGTTAAGTAGAGGTTTACCTCTGCGTTTCGCTTGGTGAGTGCAGGTGGCCGGAGGGCCTTTTTACTGGAAATGAGGCATTCCATCTTAGTCCTCACGGGTGACAACGCATCTGCATTTTGATTCGCAAAAGAGGATAGATGTAGATGTGTACGGGCCGCAGCAACCACATACCATCAGGTGGACTGTGTGCTAGTTTGTCACCCTTATCCTATAAAAAAAGTCCTCACGGATGACAACGCATCTGCATTTTGATTAGTATTCGAGGAGAGATGTAGATGTCTATGGGTCACAGCAACCACTTACCATCAGGTGGACTGTGTGCCCGTTTGTCACCCTATCCTATAAAAAAAAATCGAATTCTCTACTCATTGCTTCTAAAATTCAATGGCTTAAATAGTTAAATACTCAAACATAGTTGAATAATCATAACGGCGACTATCGCGATATTGGGTTTGTGATTGTGTATGAG
This sequence comes from Parnassius glacialis, assembly GCA_033319125.1. NCBI lineage: Eukaryota > Metazoa > Arthropoda > Insecta > Lepidoptera > Papilionidae > Parnassius > Parnassius glacialis. The sequence goes on from JAVANC010000011.1 coordinate 2,767,949, forward strand.
ATGGACTAGCACCTATAATTTGTTTCCCAATTCTCCATACAGACTCATATTTTTTTGATAAACATGGTTCAAATAGCTTACTGCTCTTTGGACTTCTGCTATTCCCTAGACGATTTCAGGCGTGACGCTGTTTATATGTAAATAGCCTGGTAAATTTGGCGTGCCAAATTATTTGCGGCGAAATTCAGCACCTCAACGTTGCTTTACAGTGTACCAAAACAAGCTATCTCTCATTCCCCCGCAAATAAGCTGTCTCCCTCCCTCCCGTCGCGGTCAGCTGCAAATGAAGCTATCGCGTGATCAAAAACCATTCCTCAAAATCAAACCAACGGTTGCCCGTAGTTATACAGGCAGTACGCGTGCAGTCTCGTTCAGTTTTACAATCAACCAAATATACATACTATGTGCACGTTCAAACAATTTTGTGTTTGACACCATCACAGATAACTAGATAAGTACACATATTATTTTGAATTTTGCTTGTAAAATTTGCTAAGACCTGGTCGCGTTTCTACTTTAAAGTAAAACTAGATTTATCTTTTAAAAATATAAAAAAACATGAATATGTTAATCTATATAAATAAATAAAATTTAAGTGTCTGTTTGTAATGTCAAAATAACAGTTTTTTACTAAAAGCATTTGAAAGTATATACGGTATTTTAACAAAAACACAATTTTTAAAATTTTTGTCTGTCTGTCTTTCTGTTTATTCCGGCTAATCTCCGAAACGGCTGGACCGATTTCGACGGGACTTTCACTGGCAGATAGCTGAAGTCATAAGGAGTAACTTAGGCTACTTATATTTTAGAAAAATAATTAGGGTTCCGCGCAACATAATTAAAACCCTAAATTATACGCGGGCGAAGTCGCGGGGAACAGCTAGTCTATACATATAAATAAATTGAAGTTTTTAATTTAACCAATTGATAACCATTTGTAAAAATTTCGTCGGTCTGTCAGTCTGTTCGGGCTAATCTTCGGAAGGGCTGAACCGATTGTGCTAAAACTTCACGAACAGACAGACAACAATACCAGGAGTGATATTGTTAGCGAAACACATCGAAGCCTAAATCGCGATAACAAAGTTCCGAAGTTAAAGCAGTATATATAGAATAGCTCCGAACTACCACTCGGAGCGTTGACCGCTCCCCGGGCAGAACACCTTGTCCGGCGGGAGATGTCCCCTTTTCCTTCCACCGGCCACAATTTTATTAGAAAGACTTGGAGATTTTTCTTGTGATATAGCAAAGTTGTTAAAATAAATAGTCATTGATGATACAAAAAAAGCCTAGCGAGTCCCTAGTAACATATAAAAATGATATATAAGAATATATAAATAAATATATTTGTTTTCTATACGTGCAAACCCTTCATCGGATTGCGATGAAACTGTGGTTAGATGTGCGCGCGACCGCGAAGACTTCTGACAAAAACGGCCGGGTACAGATCTATATCTATAGAAATAATTGCTTTGATAACTCTTAAAAAACATTTTCATTAACTAGATTAAACAATAAATAAAATTGAAGTTTCTGTTTGTAATAACAAAATAATAGCTTTTCTGCCGACTTCCAAAAAGGAGACGGTACTCAATTCGAGTGTATGCTTTTTTTTATGTGTGTTAAGTACCTCATAACTTTGTACTGGGTGAACCGATTTCGATGATTTTTTATATGAAAGCTGATAGTTCTCGTGTGTGAATTTGATCATGTTCAGACCAATGTTTATTGAGTTATTCTTAAATAACTTATATTGAAGACGCTTATATTGAAGTCGGCTGTACAAAATTTTTAATTTTAAATTATTACTAAATACATATGAAAGTGTATACGGTACATATAACAAAAACATCTGTCTGTCTATCTGTCTGCCTGTTTGTTCCGGGTAATCTCCGAAATGGCTGGACCTATTTTGACAGGACTTTCACTGGCAGATAGCTGATGTTATAAGGAATGACTTAGGCTACTTCTATTTTAGAAAAATAACTAGGGTTCCCTGCAAAAATATTAAAACACTAAATTGAACGCGAACGAAGTCGCGGGAAACAGCTAGTATCCAATAAAACTGGTCAAGTGTAAGCATACTTAGATCAATTTTAATGGGTCCTTTTCTCACTGTCTGTCTGGGTTGATATCGCCCTCTTACCTACATCTAAATAACTCTTTATTAATAGACACCCAGGCAAAGCCGGGGCGGGTTGCTAGTTAATAAATAAATAAATATACATTAAAATTATTGTGTTTATCATAAACTGCGTTGCCAATCCGCTGTAACGGAGTTTAACAGGCTGTAACGAATAATGGCTGTAAGATTGTATATAGAAGATTTAAGGCCTCGATTTCAGTATGTGAAAATATGTTATTCCTTTTAGTATGTACTTTCACTCGGCCTTTACTTATTTTTTTAAGTTATGGTTTACCCTTATTGTTTAACGTTGGTTGCCAGCACGCTCACTGCTACGTCTCGTGATTTTCAGTAACAAGACGTGCCACCCACATAGACGATCATTGCCACTTGATCATGAACAATCTATCATGGCGTGCCTTCTTAGAAAGAGAGAACATATTGTCCTTAAAATCAGTTGCACCTGCGCTCGTCGATTTGGAGGAGAGCCTGACACCCGGGTGGCGTCCTGGGTGACGCGGGATTGAATTGTTTTTTCGAATTTATGTTCGTCGCACGCGCCTTCACTACGCTTCGGCTCCACTTTAATTTGCAGTAGGCATCTTCCTCAAAAGTAAAATTAGCGAATTATACCTACATCTTTTGTGTATATATACAATATGTAACAAAAACCTTGTGGTTCCCGTTAAGTACGTTATCAGGATCATTATTCAAACGTATAGAAATAACTTTTTTTTTTAAACTTAACAATATTTTTTTTATTTTATTTAAAAAAATATATGTAATTGTATGCAAATTGTATGTAATTTTATTACCTCTGCATTGTCTGGGGAGTAAGAGGATTGACAAAGACCCCGCTTTACTTAGTTTTAGCATCGGCTAGTGTCAGTAAGAGGTAATAAAACCACATAAAATATTTTTTTTATAAAAAATAATAAAAAAATTATGGTCGAGTTTTAAAAAAAAAGTTATTTCTATAGGTGTCCCACAGGGTTTTTGTTACATGTTGTATATTGGAACGAAGTTCTACAACGGACGGTACGGGTTTGGTGGATGGGAGCTAGGCGACAAAAAGTATAGGATTTTTTCGTCACGACCCCTTGCGTCATAGTGTAGACTGGCACTGTTCTTTATACTCGTATGTGAGTGAAGTTTCATTATAATTGGTTCAGCCTTTCCGAAGGTTATCCCGGACAGACAGAGAAACAGACAGGCCGACAAACAAATAGAGAGATTTTTTTAAATGGTTATTCATGAATTTTTGTAGATAAATCTTAATTACTCGCAATTTATAATTAATAAATTGAAGCTTGATTTGGTTGAAACCAATCTTGTCAGCCTCGAGGACAGGCTCAGATTAGCCAGTCTCTCGGTATTCTAAAGGATGCATGTCGATGAGTGTGCACAGAAATTACACGCTTTATTCCTCCCTCTCCTTTCCACGATCGGACAACCAGGCGGTCGGTGGGTCTTCATCCCTTTGTTGTCGATATGCCACGCATTATAACCAAACGGTTTGCTTCGTCTTTTGTAATGCGTACAGCAATGGTGTGGAATAATTTGCGGCGTCTATATTTCCGTCCGAATACAATCTGGGCGTCTTCAAGGCAAGAGTGAATAAGCTTTTGTTACGATAATACAGTGCGATTTACCATCTAAGGCTGCATCACCACTTACCACCAGGTGGGATTGTGGTCAAGCACTGGCTTATAAAAAATAAAAAAATAAAAATAAAAAATAACCCTCTGATTTCAATACGAGTATAATGCAGTTATTTCGATATTACAAACAGATACTTCAATTTTATTTATATGTATGTATAGATATCAAAACATTTATCTAAATTAAAAAAACATTAAAATGGATATATATGTATAAAGCATGTTTCGTCAAAATGAATCAGACTGTATATCATAAAACGTGATTAAATTGCTTTATGTGTGTACCGTTGCCGACGTACAATATTTAAAAACAAATTATTTTGTAGCGACCCGTAGTTACTTTCCTCATAAGACCGTGCTGTAATGTGCACGCCTCCAAACGTAGTTCAGGAGTTCTACAACATTTATATATAATATCGTAGCATATTATATGCATACTCCTTCACTCAAGAAGTAAATTATTATAATATAAAAATTTTAAAAAAAATATTTGAAAACTTGAAAGTAGAAGAATGCGGGGTAAGAATGGGTGAGTTAACTTGCGTCGTCGGCGGCCGAGTTGCAAATGATGGTTACATTAATGAACAGGACATTAAAAGAAAAGGGAATGAAAGTGAACGCAAGTAAGACGAAAGTTATGGTTTTTGAAAGAGAAGAAAGTAAAACGATATGTGAAATAAGAATAGAAGGGGTGTTCGTCGAGCAAGTAGATGAGTTTGTGTATTTGGGATGTGTGTTTAGCAGGGATGATAGATATGATAAGGATATGATTGCAGGAAATAGAGTGAATGGGGCTCTACACCCTATTGTGAAAAGTTAGAATGTGTCCAAAAAGGCACGTATGGCAATTCACAATGCTGTGCTAGTACCTACTTTAATGTATGGTAGTAAAAGTTGGGTGTGGCAGAAGAAGCACGAGAGTAGAATAAATGCTGTAGAAATGCGGTCATTAAGCAGTACGTTAGGGATGAATCCGAATGACAGAGTTAGAAATTGTTTAATGAGAGAAGAGTGTGGTTTGCAAGATGATGTTGTGACCAGGATTAAGAAAGGAATGCTTCGGTGGTTTGGTCATGTAGAAAGAATGAATGAGGAAAAAGTGACAAAGCAAATTTATGTTGCAGAGGTGAACGGCAGAGTTGGGAAGGGTCGCCCTAGGCAAAAGTTTATCGACCAAATTGGCGATATATTGAAAATGGGCCAAATCAAGAGTACCTTTAACCGACGAGCGTGTATGCGTAGGTATATGGATGTGGAGGAAGCGAAAGAGGTGTGTCAGGATCGTGCCAAATGGAAGTCCATAGTCTCTGCTTACCCCTTTGGGTGACAGGTGTGAGTGTATATTATTAATTATTAGTGTATTGTATTGTAGTGTAGGTTAACATTGGTAGAGCCACGCGGGAGCTTTTGCTGTCGCACAGATGGGCCAGCTCGAACCGGGGTGATACCACGACCTCAAAGAATACCAGCATGAAATAGAAGTTTACCTCTGCGTTTCACTTGGTAATTGCAGGTGGCCGGAGGCCCAATTACCCATCCCCCTTTAACATGGTAGCGGAATCAAATACAAAACTACCCTAGAAGGGTACCAGCACCCCTGGTGACAGGTAATCCCACGCTGAGCATCCACGACCGATTACCTGTAGTAGGATAGCTTTATCCTACTTTTCCTGAGCGTGGGTGCTCAGGCTGCCCCGCGTATTCTGGAAGGGGGGGAGGGCGAAATTCCAGGACTAACTGCTTGGGGTAAGCGGAACAATAAGACCAAGGGGACCCCTGTCACTGTGAATTTTCGCAACATCAGGAGACTTCATTCCAACCTTACGCTATCCACTTCCATCTGGAGACGGTGAGGCCGGCCTTGTTCTTTTTAACTGAGACCGAGGTTCATATCTCTCCTACTCGAGGTAGAAATAAGAACACTCTTTTGTGCCACGGGCAGGAGTTTGCTTATAAGTCAGAGAGGACATTTGTTTTCCACGGCTGACAGTCTTAAAGGTACGGACCTGTCCATCTTATGGCTGCGCGTAGACAGCGACGATCATCGCCGCGTCGACGGTGCACCTCTATAGGTCCCATAGCGGTAATATCGAAACAGACCGACACATCGACCACGTCCAAATGGCTGCATATTCCTTGTTTCAGCAGATTCCATCCGCAGAGATCCTGATCCCTGGCGATTTTAACGCTCTTCACGCCGAATGGCTCGGTTCACGTTCAACCGATCGTATGGGGAGATCTGTTTATATCTTTGCTTTGGCATATGGTCTTACACATCTGAATACTTCGCCTACGCGGATTCCAGATGTGGAGGATCATACACCTTTCCTGTTGGACATTCTGCTGACCTCTCATCCGTCCGAATATCAGGTTTCCGTCAACGCTCCTTTAAGCTCGTCGGACCATTGTCTTGTCAGGAGTGTGGTACCACTCACACTAACGTTACGGTTGCATTCTGCAGGCTGCCGCCATGTTTAGCACTATAGGTCGACTGATTGTGAAAGGATGCAGTCTTTTTCTGCATCCTACCCTCGGGGGCGGATTTACTTCTCGCCTGGAGATCCCAACGTTGTTGCTGATTCTGTTACTGATGGGGTACTTCAGGGTATGGAACTTTTTATTCCATTTTCTGTAGTGCCCATTGGAGGCAGTTCCCAGCCATGGTTTGGTCGCTCCTGTAAAATAGCATCACGCTATAAGCAAGAATGCTACCGAGCCTGGGCTGACATATCAACTTCTCGGGATATAAACACCAACACTCTTAAAAAAAAATGCCGCCTCCAGGTCCTCCAAAAGAGTCATTGCCGAGGTAAGGTCTGAGGACGTCGGCAGAATTGGTGAGAAGCTAGTTTACCTTCCTTCGGGAAAACGTGCATTCTCTAGGTCTCTCGCCAAGGCTGACCAAGGGAACTTCTGGCGGCCATCTCTTCCATCTCTACACAGAGAGGACGACTCACTGGCCCATGCCGTAAAAGAGAAAGCCGATCTGTTAGGCTCTCTCTTTGCGTCCACCTTGACTCACGATGAATGGGGGAACACCGCCGACCAAATACAGGATGTGCGGTTTACACAGCGCTCGGTTCGCAAAGTACTCCTCTCTCTGGAAGTCAGCAAGTCGAGTGGGCCTGATGGAGTCCCTCCCATTGTGCTGAAAACGTATGCATCAGAGTTGGCAATAGTTTTAGTGCGTCTTTTCCGGTACTCCTACTCACAAGGCGTAGTCCCGAAATCATGGAACAGCTTTGGTTCACTCGATCCCTAAAAAAGGTGACCGCTCAAAGCAATCCAACTACAGGCCTATTGCCATCACCTCTTTGTTCTGCAAAATAATAGAGTTTATTATAAACTGCCAGTTCATGAGGTACCTTGAGGATCACCAGCTGATTATTGATCGCCAATACAGTTCTCGTCGGGGTCGATCAGCTGGTGATCTTCTGGTCTACCTGACTCATAGGTGGACGGATGAAGTAGAGTCCAAGGTGTGGCATTGGGCTTGGACATAGCGAAAGCCTTAGATCGAGTCTGGCACAAAGCGCTTCTTTCGAAGCTCCCTTCCTATGGGCTTCCCGAGAAATTGTGCAATTAAATCACCAGTTTCCTTGCTGATCGGAGCATCAAGGTCGTAGTAGACGGTGCATGCTCTCATTACAAGCCTACTAACGCTGGTGTTCCACAAGTGCGAAGAATTTTTTTTACAATCAATAAAAATATTGTCGTTTACGGTTCCGTGACTATTTTGTGATTCAGATGTAACAAGGTGATATTTTTTTTCGTATTTGCGTTGTGGTTTAAATAATAAACAAAAATTAATGTGCCACGCTTCCGGGCGGCAGTTAATCTATTTTTAATTGTAGATGACCCTTTCTTTACACTGATATTTTCATGACTTACCTACTATAGCTAAATAGCTCTAGGAACTAAGGAAGACAGGTTCGCGTATGGCGGCGTCGTACCGATAAGCGAAGTGGAGGGCGACCCCTCACTAGATGAAGTCACGACCTGGTGAAATCGGCAGGAAGTCGAAGAATGCAGGTGGTTTGGGACTGTGCTTTGTGTCACCCCTAGGAGGAGGCTCGTAGGCTCGTGTACAACAGTGGACTTGTGATTGAACTACTTTATTATTAAAAGCATTATCGCGAGATAATAATACATAGATACAAATTATATTTATTTAAAAAAAATCTTCTGAAGACTAGTCTGCTAATATCACGTAAGTGTTTATATAGATAATATAAGCTTTAAAATCTTTATCAGGAATTATCGATCATGAGCAGTTATAGTCCTATTAGAATACTAGACGATATTGAATGAAACTAGTTTTACCGATGTTATCGCGTTTAATTATTTTATTTTATATTCTCAAAGTTTGGAGCATTTTACAGCACACATGGTCAAGGGAGAGGGGGAGAACTGAGTTGTTCGACGTGCTTATGTCGTAGTTAACCACAGCTTCCTTCAGTTTAAAATTAAAGGTTCTGTTTCAGATGCGATAATATCCGCGAAAAAGTCCCATTCAATGTGTTCGTATAAGAAATTATTAAACTAGAACTAGAGAAATTATTTATTCTGTGACCATAGTCATAAATGTATTATATTGTCGTTGGTTTTTAATACGTCTCAAAACTTTCAGATTATTCAGTCGTCTGGAAACGAGTTTTTTTTTTATAGGTTAAGGGTGACAAGCGAGCACACAGTGCACCGTATACAGGCCCATAGACATCTACATCTATCCACGTTTGCGAATCAAAATGCAGATGCGTTATCAGCCGTGAGGACAAAGATGGGATGCCTCTTTTCCAGTAAAAAGGGTCTCCGGTTCTCTATACTCGCCGTACGAAACACAGCAACATTAAGCTACTATTTTACGCTGGTATAGTTGTAGCACGAATGAGTCGGCTCGACCGGGGAAGAACCACGCTCTCACAGAATACCAGCGTAAAATAACAGTTTAACACTGCTGCGTTTCGTATGGTGAGTATAAAGTACCGGAGACATTTTTACTTAATTACTGAATAAGAAACATTCCTTCTTAGTCCTCAGGGGTAACTACGTATCTGCAATTTGATTTTAATAGAGGATACATGTTGATGTCTATGGGCCACAGTATCCATGTTCCATTAGGTGGACTGAGTGCTCGATTGTCAGCCACATTTAAAAAAATTATATAAAATACTTTTTTCTTTTAATTTATGTAATATTTTAGTTAGAAATATTTATGTTTTAATTTAATTTGTTTATAAGTAGTGTGCCAATGCTTAAGTATATTAATTTACATATTCGTAATTCTATTGATTTTAATATACTGACACAAGTACAAACAAAAATTACGTACATGCAGTATGTAGTATAGCAAGTTGGTTCCGAATTAAACGCTATTGGCTCTTGGCAAGCGTCCAATATCCCCTGATCAGATTGCATCGGAGTCCTTAGGATAACGTGGACGATGCGATCGTAAAATAGGTCAAATAGAGTGCGGTTTTATGGTAAAGGCGCTGCTTTATCTTCCCCTCATAAATTTAAACATATTGGATAACTTTTTTATCGCTTGAGTATGTATTTATTAAGGTAAAATATATTTGCTCAGTTTAACTAAACAAATATTTTGTGTGTTCTGAGCAAGAAATATGGCAGATCAGGGGTCAGAAGATCGCCTTATAGTTTTAAAGTAAGTGAGAAAATCGAGTTTATGCTCCGTCAGCACTCATGGAATTATTAATTATATTAACTTCTGATTCAACACGTGCTCTTTGGTGATCATCGATAGGTTAACCAACATAACAGAGAAAGTGAAAATATTTCGAGAATATTTGATGCCCATTAATCTTAAGACTTCTTTCTCAATAGTTTTACGTGCTACTCATGCTGCTGGTATATTATGGTTGTAGCATAGCATATAGCATAGCAGTCCGCTCAACGGGGTAATGACCACGTTCTCACAGAACACCAGCGTCAAATAGCAGCTTCATTCTGTTTGTGATTCGTATGGTGAGTGTGAAGACCCGGAAACCCTATTTAAGATAGATTTAGGTGCCAATAGGTCACTGTATCACCGTTCTGTGGCGCAGTGGCTTAGCAATGAGTTAGTGCGCTAGGGGGCGCGGGTTCGAATCCCGCACGAAACAAGTATTTGTATGGCTTACAAATAATTGTTCCGGGTCTGGATGTTTGTCCTTGTACAATTTGTGTTCGTAAACTGCCTCCACGATGCAGGAGAAATCCTAGTGTGGGGGTAACGTTTTATTTTAAAAACTGTATCAACTTACCTTAGGATGAACTGTGTGCTCGTTCGTCAATCTTACTCTAGAAAAAAAGTCACTACAGTTTTTAGTCGCCTTCAAAAAAGAAGGAGGTTCTAGATCCGTCTGTTTTTATTTTTGTATGCTGTTTTAGAAGCGATATCGTCAATTGTGAAGCAATATTAATAATATTTTTAATTTAAACAAAGTTGGTTTAAATTTAAAGAAAAAATCAAAGAACAAATAACAAAAGTGGATACTGACTTCGAAAAATTAATTTGAAAAATAATTTCCACATAATTCACGTTTTTAAAGTTTTATTATATCTTACATATTACAAAATATTGTTTAGAATCGTTATATTTTCGATATTAATATAAAGTTGTATAACAATTATTATAACAAAATATTAAATAGTAAACTGCGAGAGGTTGAGGAGAGGTAAGATATAATATCATTCATAGTGTTATGAGTGATATTGTCTTTATTTTCACCAAAACTCCGTAAAATAGATTTCAAAATTCACCTTAAACAGTCGCATGCATTTTGCAAGCGAAATCAAATACCGATTATCGAATAGTACTAAATCGATTTTAGTCGACGATTATCTGTTGTTTGTTGGAGTTTTAATGGTGTATGAATTGGATGCAAACGATCGTGCACGGAATTTTTGATCCCAACAATGAAAACGGGCGTTGTGAAAATTAGCACTTGTATTTGTGTAAATCTCGTATTGTGTAAATGTGACTATAATTTTAAAATGGCGGTGTTTGATGGTGGCTGTAATCAATAGTTATACCGATTTTGAAATAAAAGAAATATTTTAGTTAATAATAGCCGTGTAATAGCTACTATTCCATATTTTTTCTATACGTGGTAGAGCCATGCTGCAGCTATATTAGTAGTATAGTTGTAGCACAAATGGGTCGGCTCGACCGGTGAAGAACCACGCTCCACAGAATACCAGGGTAAAATAGCAGCTTAACACTGCTGTGTTTCGTATGGTGAATGTAGAGAACCGGAAACCCTTTTTACTGGAAAAGATGCATTCCATCTTAGTCCTCACGGGTGAAAACGCATCTGAATTTTGATCTGCAAACGAGGATAGATGTAGATGTCTATGGGTCACAGGAACCACTTACCATCAGGTGGATTTTGTGCTCATTTCTCTATCTATCCTATAAAAAAAATATTATTTCTTTAACTATTCTATAATATGCGTATTGTATTTCTTTTTTACATCAGTCTGTTTTATGTTTACTATTTTTATTCTGTGAAAACTAGTGACTGGCTTTCTTTTTTTTACTTATTAGCCAGTGCTTGACCACAGTCCCACCTGGTGGTAAGTGGTGATTCAGCCCCAGCTGCTAAATCGCACTGCCTTAGCGTAGCAAAAGCCTATTCACTCTTGGCTTGAAGACGCCCAGATTGTATTCGGACAGAAAGATAGACACCGGCAAATTATTCCACTCACTTGCTGTACACATTAAAAAATACAAGGCAAACTTTTTAGTTCTAATACGTGGAATATCGATAGCAAAGGGGTGAAGACCCGCCGACCGCCTGGTTGTCCGATGGTGGAAAGAAGAGAGAGGAATTAAAGCGTGTAATTCCTGCGCACACTCACCGAATTGCATCCTATAGAATACCGCGAGAGACTGGCTACTCTGCGCCTGTGCTCGAGGCTGACAAGATTGGTTTCAACCAAATCAACATCATCTTCCTTTACTTTTTTATATTACTTAATGTTCTTAGCTGTAAGTTTTCCAATATGACAAAATAAAATAAAATATCGTTCATTGGGTGTAATATTTGGCAGAAGGAAATGTAAATGGAGATGGGGACCAGCTTCCTGACAACTACTACTCAAAATAATTAAAAAAAACTCCACTTGCCAAACCGTTGGCTAACGTGACAAATATGGCTATATATAGCATTGAAGGTTAATAGGCTGTAATGAATGATGAATTAATGAATAAATCCCTCTGCCACTGCGATAATGTCTCGACCGGGGAAAAATACGCTTGCGCAGAATACCGACATGAAATAGTAACTTATTGTTGGTTAGTGGTAAATTACTAGAACCACAGACCCTCTACTGGTGACGAGGCATTCTATATTAGTCATCAGGGTGACAAAAAATCTCCATTTTAATTCTTAATGAAAGATAGATTTCTAAAGACTGCATCAGTTTTACTGTGTGCTTACTTGTGACCCTTCTATGAAAATCTAGCGCCGAATAATCAGAGTATAATAATAATCAGAGAATGCTTATGAAATTTCTACTTTGTAAACTGGTCACTTTGAATAGAAATTGTGCGTTTTGATTCTTAATGAACGATAGATGTCTGTACAGCACAGCATCTATTTACCATCAGTTTGACTGTGTGATCGTTCCTTTAAAATCAGCGACCTAATCACCATTGTTACCTATGAAATAGACTTTTATTTAAACTGGCTAATTTGAATAGGAATTCGAAATTCAAATAAATTTTATATTAAGAAAATGTTATTCTTTTTAAAAATCAGTTATTTATTTGAGTCTTTGGATTTTTGAATCTTTGATATAGAAATGGTTCTATATCAACACATGTTCCATTCCATGTACTGATATTCTATATCAATACATGGGTACTCTTATAAAATTAGTGTACTTTCAACCGACTTCAATAAAGGTTCTCAATTAATCATTTTTTTAAATATGCTCACCGTTTACTCAAAGTCGCCTAAACCGATCTGGAAAATTCTTTTTTTTTGGTTTCAAAGGGTATACTTCCCATTAAAATTTTATCGAAATCGGTCGAGCTGTTTTATAAAATCAATAATAAATTTTACTCATATTGAATTTGGTTGTACAAAATTTAATGTGAGTGTTTGTTTTATATGAGTTCCGGCGTGGTTACAATGCGTCTGAAACACAGAACACAAGTCTGAAACGACAGGCAATATCAATGTCAATAATGCTATATCTAAATGAGTAAACTGGTTTAACGTTAACAACTTACACTTAAATGACACTAAGACTAAATAACTCCAAATGTCAAACATTTATATACTAACGTAATTTTAAATGGGGAGGAGTCGTGTCGGTAGCATCATTTTTCTTGGAATCACACAAGACGCGAAGCTTCAATGGGGTCCCCATATATCAAAACTAGCAAGCAGACTTAGTTCTGCAGCATACACTGTGAAAAAAATTTTAAATCTTACCGGTGTTGAAACAACTAAACTAGTTTACTTTAGCTATTTCCATAGCACAATATTTTGCTACGACTGACACTGACTATATTTTACAAAGTTGACTATATTTGTTTTACAGAAGAGGGCCATAAGAGCAATCTATGATTTTAAATCTAAAGAGTCGCTCAGACAAAAATTTAAGGAAATTAATATATTAACTTTGGCCACTCAATATATTTAGAAAATTTAATGTACGTACACAAAAATTTAAGTAGTTAAAACGAGCCCAAACTCGGCACATCTAGTTCTCCTCGTCGAGGAGTTCCAGTAGCAATCATCAAAGTTCACTTTCAAGTCACTTTATCAAGTCCGCAGGCAAGGTCTCATCATAAATAACAAAACGAGCCTGTGCCATGTCACACCTATGCCGGTAGTTGTTGGGAGCACTAAGCTCGAAGTTGTTGACGAGTATGTTTACCCGGGACAAATAGTCCGACTAGGTAAGTCCAACTTTGACCGAGAGGTCAATCGACGGATTCAACTCGGCTGGTCAGCGTTCGGGAAGCTACGACACATCTTCTCGTCAGACATACCTCAAAACCTTAAAACGAAATTGTAGAACCAGTGCGTGTTGCCAGTGATGACTTACGGAACTGAGACGTGGTCCTTCACTGCTGGCCGTATGAGGAAGCTCAAGGTCGCTCAGCGAGCTATGGAGAGGGCTATGCTCGGAATTTATCTGCGTGATAAACTTAGGAATAAGGATATCCGCAGCAGAACCAGAGTAACCGACATAGCTAAACGGATTAGTAGCATCCCAAATTTCAGTAATGATTCGTGCGAACTCACTTTTTGGTAGCTTTGCTCCGATATGAAGCCTTTGCCATCTAACTATAGCTTCTTCCCACCGATCTTTCATGGGCTTCATTCCACTTACATCTAGCGGTTGAAGGATATGCGAAGAATGTGGTGGTAACTTTAAAATGGTTACATTTTCAGAAACGGCGAGTTCAATCACTTTTAAATCGACGTGTGTGGAGTGGCCATCATAAATTAGTAGAATTGGTCGCTCGTTTCCGATCGCAGGTAAAAATATATTTGTAAAATGTTTCTCGAATATTGATGTTTCCATCCAGCCCTTTCGGGTGACTGCGTATGCTGTTTTCACAGTATCATTTTTGTAACACCACTCGTTCCACAGGTATTTTCCTTGAAAAATGATGAGTGGTGGTACTTTATCGCCGCGTGCATTAGTTGCTAATAAGACACTCGTGTTATCACGCCCAGGGGAACTAGTTGTCCTGGTAGAACTATACCCTCTTTGACCAATCACTTTACTTTTTGAAGGATCATTACAAAAACTGGTTTCGTTTAGATTATAGATGCGCTCGGGTTTCTCGGCAAGGCCCAATTCATTTATGGCATTTTCCAATAAATCAAAGTATTCAAAAATGGTAAACGGGTTGCAGGCTTTTCTTCTAGCTATTTCGATTGATTGAGGGTTTTTTAATGATAGATTATTTCTTTTGCAAAAGCGACGAAACCAATCATCTCCAGGAACATTATTCTTAAATGGAGTTATCCATCCGTTTCTTACGACGTAATCCGATACTAGTACTTTGACTTCTTTTTTAGTTAGAGGAAAGCCATACTTTTCTAAAGTATGCAAATACGAAGCCATTTTTTGCTCTATATCAATTGAAAATACAGTCTTCATTCCAGGGTTTACCTGTTTTTGACCGCGTGTACCATATAAATGTGAAATTATAGTAGATCTGGGAATATTAAACGTTTTTGCTGCCTCGTAACTATTTAAAGCTTTGCTTTTAACCAACTCCAGTGCCTCTAGAAGCTTTTCTTTTGAATAGCTCTTTTCTTTTTTCTTAATATAATTTCGGACCATCTAAAACAAGTCAAATATCAAATAAGTTCAAAGTTTCTAAGATATGTAGGGTAGGTATAGTACGCGCGAAGTCGTGAACTAAATGTATTCGTTCGGTCCCTATTTAACCCCAGTATTTTATCATAGTATTTCTTTTTTATCATTTCATTATTATTTTATTATAGTTACGCATTCAGTTCGAGAATTTTTAAACTATGCTGTAAATATATCGATTTACAATTATCGATGTTCGACATCACTGGTTTTTATGTTTTGATACAAACACGAAGGGGCTATTGTAACCAAAAAAAAAACTAGTCGCAATAACCCCGCAACGAGATAACTTGAGGCTAATGTAACTATTATATTATCTTACGAAATATAAGGTATAACGTTAAAAAAATAAGTTTATACAGTACTTACCTTTGCTATTTCTTCGTTTCTGCATAAAACCTTGCGTAAAATGCACGAAAAATATTTTTATTTGCTAAAACTTGATGGCACACTCATCACCAAACACGTAATAAAAATGGTGACTAACAAAAAAGCTCTATAAGTCAAACAGTATTCATCCCTCTGATGCCATCTGTTTATAATAGATTATACTTTGACTTTTCTGCAGACCCGTAGATGGCAGTGTATTTAAAAAACATGAGAATGGAAGATATCGCTGTTGGTTGCTTTAGCCCCATAGTTGCAATAGCCTCCATCGACCTTACGAAATTCTGGGTGATTATTGAAAAATATTTAAAATTCTACACTTCGCCTATCGGTACGAGGCTGCCACTCTAGAACCTTTTCCCCCATCGGTTGTCGGTTCTTCGAGCTATATGTTCGGCCTATTGCCACTTCAGCTTAATAATCCGTCGGACTATGTCTGTCACTCTGGTTCTATTGCGGATATCCCCGTTTTCTAATTTTACCACGTAAGGAAACCCCGAGCATAGTCCTCTCCATAGCTCACTGAGTGACCTTAAGCTTTCTCATACGACCAGCAATGAGGGACCACGTCTCAGATCTTTAAGTCATCACTGACAACACGCACTGGTGTACAATCTGACGAATGAAACGGTAACCGTAGATAAACTAATATAGACATAAACCCAGCACTTTCGTTTGGGATATTATAAACCAAAATGGTCACCCAGAGAAGAATAATATTAATGACCTTTATTTATATAATTTATAATTGCATATTTAATCAACAGATCGCAATATTTCCATAAACCAGACCCCTCTGTCCTCGAGGCACGTCACCCGTCACTCCTCAGTCAGCATTCGTCACGCAAAGCGCGTGGACGTCAAGTATATTGCGATGGGGCTCCGAACGTGTTTCATTTTAGCGGGGTGCAGCATTGAAATGACACGGGACGACACGTGTGAGCGATATTGAAATCTAAACCCGGTGTTTGTTATTCTGCGTTAAGGGGGTTTTAAGTAGTAGGTATTAGTTAGCTTCATAAAGATGAGTTATTTTTTTTTATAGGATTGGGTGACAAACGAGCACACAGTCCACCTGATGGTAAGTGGTTACTGCGGCCCATAGACATCTACATATATCCTCTATTACAAATCAAAATGTAGATGCGTTGTCACCCGTGAGGACTAAGATGGATTGCCTCATTTCCAGTAAAAAGGGCCTCCGGCCACCTGCACTCACCAAGCGAAACGCAGAGGTAAACCTCTACTTCACGCTGGTTTTCTGTGAGGTCGTGGTACCACCCCGGTTCGAGCCGGCCCATCCGTGCGACAGCAAAAGCTGCCGCCTGGCTCTACCACTGTTCAAAATTTCTTTTTACTCGACTACCCCCAGATGGAGGGTAAAGTTTTTTTTTGAGTGTATGCATTGTAATGTAAGAAGGTGTTAATGAGAGGTGTGATGGTCTAGGGCTTTAGTCAGACTAATCCAATTCTAAACTTACTGGTGATATAATCTAATTATGTCGTGTGGGTACAGCAGCAATAGTATGTATGTCTATTTTTACACGCTCTGTAACTAAAACAGCTTGACGGAGTTCAGAACATGGTACGTTTTTATTCTAATTCGGATTAGAATTATACTAATATCATTGTTTTTCTTTTTTTAATTAAAAAATTATTTGTTTTATTTTTTTATGAGCAAGATAAACAAAATTATTTGCTTTGTCTCAACTTTGATCATGATAACAACCACCACATACTCTCGGAAGCCATTGCACGTTGTTGCAAATGGATACTGTACGTATATGAATTATATAAAAAAAATATTTACCGTTACCGTTACATCCTATTAAAGTCTACTGTTAACATGGACCTTCTCCGTAGATTGTTTCATAGGGGGATATTTGCCATAGTTGCTACCCTTAACAAGCGGGTTAGCAAACGCAGATTTAATTTTTATTTTTAGACGCTGCAACCCATCTCCTGATTTGTTTCCTTCTGTCGCCTCTTACGACAGCCACGGAATGATATGGTGTTGCAGATAATCTTACACCGACACTACTCTGTAAATTAATTTACATACAACTAAATTAGAAAAGCATTTAATCGAGCCTAATTACCCGTCTAGTCTAGTACATAAAATACAATTGCCGAAGTAAAATTAACCTTAAATAGGTTTACAATCAGAGGACTTAATTGTCAGTATTCAATTAGCGTACTGGATTGTTTGTTTGCGGTCGATAGGTTCAGTTTAGTTTCGTGATTGAGTCAATAATTTACCGCTTGTAAAATTAATTCATAAACAAGTTTAAAGGTTGAAACAGTAATTTGAAAAACTGAAAAAGCTGACTAATTTGAAAAACTGAGTAATTTGAAAAAATGACCCGAGAAACAGTTTATGCCCTATATCACTCCCATAATTAAGACGAATGTGACAATACAATATACATATGTTATAATTTTAAATTAAAAATTTTGTACAATCGATTTCAATATAAATTATTAAGAATAACTCAAAAGCTATTAGTCAGAACTTAATCAAATTTATATGAGATCACATGAGAAGCACCATTTTTCAAATAAAAATGAGTCATTGAAAACGGTTCATCCAAAAAAAAATTATGAGGTAACACAAAAATAAAAAAGGGAAATGTTGTACAATTGAGTACCGTCTCCTTTTTGAAGTCGGTAAAAACATCCAACAATCCGTAGAAGCTACAGAGCGTAACAAAGGGATAGGCATTCATACTATAAGATAAACATTACCCTCATTCTAGGGCAGTCGGCTAAAAACTTACGCACAGAGACCGCATCTAGATCAAAATACGAACGTTATAGTATGGTAACTTAATTTTCACAGTGTGCGTGAGCTGAATATAACTGCGTTCTTCAAACGCACACTGTAGTGTAGCTTTCAGTGTTAACATCATTAGGCCTTTAGCCACAAATATAGGAAAACATAATGCCTTGTTTATGTTACGCGATAATATCAAGACAAGTACTTTACGTACGTTACTTAAGAAAGTAAGTTTATTTTGTGATATTATGTTAGGATTTTCATAAGGAAAAAAGGGCGAAGCCCAATTGAACTTATTTGGGGATTAGGAGCACATATAAGTATCACTTTTTTCACAATTTTCCATCTACATCCATTTTTAAACGTGAGAGTAAGGTAACAAGGTAAGCCTTAATTTACTCCATATAGATATAATAAGTTAAAGTATTAATTAACACCTAAAACCAATGTGTTTGTCGTCAATTATTTTAGATACTTTAGTAAGAAAAGTTTTGGCTTGTTTTCGGCGGCACTTGGAATGGAAGCTGCGTTTCGTCTATCTTTCTTGTTGACCTGAGGTTATCAGATATATCTTAGTACTTTAGTTAGCTCACTGCAGTCGGGTATTTTTATTTTTTATTAATAAATTACTTGCTACAATTATGGATTAAGCTGTAACGCTAAAATTAGTTTTGTATCATTTTGAAATTCTCTCTCCTTTTGGAGAATACTACATATTACAGCAGAACGCCAATTATCCGAACGCCGATTAACCGAATCGCCAATTATCCGAATCGGTCTTAAGTGTAATATAAAAAATTAAAACCAAGTACTGTAAGTGAGTAATGCTACTTACAGTACTTGATTAACTGTATTAAAAATAACAGTGAAAACATTTTAAGTTTTGTGACTGCGTTGGAAACTGGTGATGGATGTTCGTCGCGAAAAGTAATGAAAAAGGCAAAGGATGAACAGCTTCAGAATGCTGTTTTTACGTGGTTTCTGCAGCAACGATCTATTGGACAACCGATTTCAGGATCGATTTTATGTGAAAAGACGCTAATGTTCAGGGAAACAACAGCCAGTAGCTGGTTTTAAAGTTTTATAAAGTGTAAAACCATTTATAAACTTAATAAAGTTTATTCTATGTGTGACAGTTCGTTTTTCTTTATTACATACCAGTCTATGTCTGATTATCCAAATTTTCGATTATCCGAATCGACCGCGGTTCCAATTAATTCGGATAATCGGCGTTCTACTGTATATGATTTCATAGCGAAATTACAAAACCTTGTCAAGCGTCGAGATAAATACATACTATAAAATGAAAAGAAACTGTCAGTGAATATCAAATAAGTACTGCAAGGGTGAATCGAATAAGACAATCGTATAGCAGCGCCACATAAAAGCGAGCTTCGACAGCGTTAGAAAAATTCGATAAATAATCTTAGATCTGACAGATTGGGTCCAAGTTATAAAAATATAGAATTTAGTCATCATTAAAAATATCTCTTATAACCTTATAATTTACATATGCGAAGCATAACAAGTTCAACAATTTGCGTTTAATTACAGAAGTAAGTAGGTATGTTTGTATGTATTGATGTATGTATGTAAGACTTTAATGGAATTTATAATACGGCTTTTACTCACTTTCGGAGCTTTGCGGCGACAGTGGTATATAAAACAAAAGATGGCCAGCAGCATCTTTCCGATATCAACTCAAAATAATCAAAAAACTGCGGTTGGTAACCCGTTTGCCAAGCGGGTTGTCAATTATTTCTCGCGCACGGCAATCAAGCACGTGCTCGGTGGTGAAAGAAATCATCGTGAGGAAACCTGTACGTCTGAGAAATATTAAAATATTTTAACGTGGTACAGCTATATCATGAGTAAAGCACAAATTGGTATGCTCAACTGGAGAAGGACCAGGCTCTAAAAGAATACCAGCGTAAAATAGCTGCTCAATGCTACTGTTTCTTGTGTTAAGAGTATAGAATCGAAAACCCTTTTTACTACGAACGAGGCATTCCATTAAAGCCTCGGGGGTGACAACGCATCTGCATTTTGAGTCTTAATAGAAAATAGGAGGTGTACTGTATGCTCGTTTGTTACCTTTATTAAAAAACTAGCTGTGCCCCGCGGTTTCACCCGCGTATTATTAAACTGTCCAAGCGAAGTCTGTAACAAAAAGGGCCGTTCATGCATCTAAGCCGCGCGAAATGACAGCTCGCTTATATAGGCGTTCACTGCTGGTTTCTTACGGATCTCATCGGGCAGCTAGGGTTTATGCTCGTTATGATGATGATGATGATATATCGTTATGATCGTTCGCGCTCCGAGCAGTGTTTATTATATTAATTTTACATTATCTCTTAAACTATGCGTCCAAATAACATGCTATAAAGAGCAAAGTTTATCTTCATAAAATTGTCTTGACGATGAAGTAACTTTCGTTCGTAAGTCATGCCTCATAATTACGCTCATAAATCACTTTTTAATTTTCAATAATTTTTTGTCACAAAATAGCTTATTGTGGCTTATATATAAAAAATAGGCATATGGTAACACGCACTTTTTTTAGGTGGAGCAAAGATTAGAGATTTTTGTAGAACATTGTATTTATGTAATACGTTACGCCGGCGGACGCGGATAAAGCAGTTAGAGAACGCCTTTTCTTCCGACTTTACTTAACAACAATCAATATTTAAGGCTAGTTGAGAATTATAGCCTAAAGTAAGATAGCCTATACTATTTCTCATGAATCAGCCTATCATATACAAAAAGAATTTTTCAAATAGGACTGGTAGTTCCAGAGATTAGCGCGTTTAAACAAACAAAAAAACAAAAAAAACTCTTCCGCTTTATTATATTAGTATAGATATATATTTCGGATATGTGAAGTCCGCCAACATTTTCTTGCCCTTAGAAATAAGAGAAGACTTGTGCTCAGCAATGGGACGTATATAGGCTGGAACTTTACTTTTGGTGACAACCTATGAAATGAGGTCATGTTCAGCAGTGGTTTTTGATAGCCTGTAACGAATTAATAATTAAAAAATAGTAGACGACCACAAAACATTGAGTTGTTCTAATTATTGAATAAATTGAATAAAACTATTTTTACGGATTTTATCGTGTTTAATTTACTTTTTTAATTCCCGACATTTCGGGTGCTTTACAGCAACCCATGGTCACGGGGGGGGGGGGGGAGACTTAGATGTTTGACGTCCCGATGTCACAGTTAGTCCGGCTACCTTCAGTTTTTTAATGTTTGGTTCGATTTACGCAGAATGAACTTACAGTATCTTGAAGTCTTGCAATGGTATGCTTGGGTTTAGATTTAATTTTGTTAATTATAGGACCCCAAGCAGATGGCAGCATCCATGCATCTTCTCCATTGAAATTAGGATGTTTTTTTTAATTTTAATAGCCTCACGTATCATCCTTGGTAGGAATCCGTGTTCTTTTGCGAGGATTAGTGGTCTATCAAATCTGATGTAATGGCGGGGACAATCTTGAACATGTTCACAGACTGCAGACTTCCCAGAGCGTCGGTGCTTCACGTCAGTTATATGTTCTTTCACGAGGGTTTAATGGATCTTTTTGTTTGTCCTATGTAAGAGAAAGCACATTCACAATGAAGCTTGTAGACTCCTGCATCTTGTACAGGGATATTACTCTTGACGGATGGTAAATTGTTGTAAATGTTTTAATTAATTAAGAAAAATACGTTCCGTATATCGCTGTCACTTGTAAATTAAAACCGATTGAGCGTATTATAATATAAAAATCCGAAGTCTTCTTTGTCCCCGCACCCAATATCCGTTCGTTGGACCAACTTCACAGTTCGGTATCGTGCAGATGACATCTCTCTCAGTTTTAGGCTTCCAACGTCACCTATAGTGATTTCTTTTGAATATCCTTTAATTTCCCATCCTCTTCGGGATTTCCGAGCAGAATTGACGTTGAAAAATTAAAAAATATGCATTTTCATTTTTAGTCGGACAAGCCTCAGTCGTTTTGTTGGGATTTTTTTTTCCTAGGTATTACGACTCCTTTTCTTCGTAAGAGTCCTTCTTACCTTTTTTTACTGACAAATAGCAGTGCAAATACTCCAGTATATGCATCGCTATTCGGAGAGCCGTGGTAACTCAGAGGATTGGCGCTCGCTGTAAATTTCACAGCACGCGGGTTCGATCCGAGCCGGCAACCAATGAAATTATTAATTGCAATTTTAATGGCTGATTTACCACTTACTCGGCGTTAAAGGAAAACATCGTGAGAAAACCAGCATTTCTGAGAAATAACAAAAAAATCGAAGGCCTGTGCCTTGTAGTAGGGCGTAAATAGACTGTAACTTTAAATTTATCTTTTAACACTCCTGTGAGTGATGATTATATAGGACCAATTACAACCTATGGGATATTCCATCTTAGTCCTCAAGGATAAAAAGCGATAAACCGGTGCGTAATGCATGCCGTACTACGCACTTGCAAGTGATTTCGGTGACAATGATATCCGGAGCAAGTACCAGAAATCTGCCTTATAAATATACGGTGAATGGAGATGAAGACAAATTGGACTGGCTTGCAGGAGCTGAAGACTGCAGAAGACGATTCTCGGGAGTGCTTGGTAGGGGTTTTGATTCGGCTGGTTTTACGGTCTTCTGGATGGAGGCCTCATTCGGATACTCAAATAGATCGAGAAGAACTGTAATGCATACCCGTTCGCTTAATGTCATTCGCCCCCACCATTCTATTCATCGGTTGATCGGCGGCGGCGCAACATCTCTCTCCCTGTGTTTGAACTATTTTCTGAGTATCTCATTATATGTCCTTGAAAGTTAATTGCGGCGGTCCCAGTGAGTTTAAAGTGCACGGATAGACCTTCGGCAGTGCTGGTTTCATCAATAGTGAAAGCAACGGCAGCAGCTCGACAAGGACGGTTGAAGGTGAGTGCCCTTTGTTCCACTAACCTAAGAGACCCAGATACGAAAATCTAGACCAGCTCCACTAACTATCGAAGGTCACTCTAACAGGAAAGAAAAGAAAGGAATAAAAAGAGGAGATCTCTCGCTGGGCAAAGTGTTCAGCCCGGAGAGCGGCCAACGCTCTGGGTAGTAATTGGTATCTATTCTATATACGGTTTTACTTCGGAACTTTGACAGCGCGAGTTAGGCTTCGATGTGTTTCGTTTGTGGTGCGACGACAGCGCCGCCACATGCATATCTTTGAGATTATCACGACTGTTCTGCCCATGTCTAACTGTAGATTTAGGCAAATCAAATCAAATAATTTATTTGCAATCCAAGTGTACATAATTGGTCTAAATTAAAAATTGTTTACTTTATTGTTTACAACTTAGACGCCCTTTTCAGGCACTGCAAAAAATTTACGAGAACACTACTTATACATAAAATATACTTAGAAGCTAGATAAATATAAAAATACATAGAATATAAAGATACATAGTGTTATTTTTTTAAGGGTTCCGTGGTTACACAACAAGGAACCGTTATAGTTTCGCCATGTCCGTCCGTCCGCCCGCGGTTTTGCTCAGTGACCCTAGGTGCTACAAATCTGTAATTTAGCACAGTTATAGATATTAATCACGCCTAGAAAACTGTGAAATAAAATCTTTAAATACCTTTTTATTTTAGGCATATCTCATACAAGTAAATGGAGAATTTTTTTTTACCCGTCTCTCCCATCATGTGGAGTGTCATCGTTGGATAGATCTTTCAAAACACTGGGTGTTAGGTACAACATCTCTTCGATTCAGAGGTTCTTTTGCGAAATGTTTTGCTTTAAAGTGGTAACTATAAAGTGGTTATATAAATAAATAAATAAATAAACTATTTTTCATTAGAGTCCCCTTCTACCAAATAAACCGCTGTTTGTGGAAATGTGAAAAGTATACACAATAATAGTATAAATATGTAAGTTAAAAGCAAAACTATCACAGCTAAGTAGAATTAAGAAGTTAACGAGTAATAGTCGACTAACTTTTAAAATGCACTTGGATTAGTAAAAATTTCATTACAACTCCATAGAAAATGATTTAAAACTACATTATAACTTTGTAATGTTATTGTAAACTATTAAAAATAAACATTTTATTTGAAAAAACCGACTTAAATGTATTACTACAATAGCTTTACATTTTCATTTATCTATACTAATATATAATAAAGCGGAAGAGTTTTTTTGTTTTTTTTTTGTTTGTTTAAACGCGCTAATCTCTGGAACTACCAGTCCGAAATGAAAAATTATTTTTATATATAATAGCTAGATTCATGAGAAATAATATAGGCTATCTAGCATTAGCCTACAACTCTCAGCTAGCCTTGAATATTGATTTTTGTTAAGCAAGTCGGAAGAAAAGGCGCTCTCTAACTGCTTTATCCGCGTGCGCTGGCGTAACGTTTAGTATTACATAAATACAATGTTCTACAAAAATATTGGTCTTTGCCCCACTTAAAAAAAGTTCGTGCTACCATATGCCTATTTCTTATACATAAGCCACAATAAGGTATTTTGTGACAAAAAATTATTGAAAATTAAAAAGTGATTTATTAGCGTTATTATTAGGCATGGCATAATAATCCTTACGGACGAAAGTAACTTCATCATCAAGACAATTTTATGAAGATAAACTTTGGTCTTTATAGCATGTTATTTGGACGCATAGTTTAAGAGATTATGAAAAATTAATATAATAAACACTCTGCTCGGAGCGCGAACGATCGCATAAACCCTAGCCGCCCGATGAGATCCGTAAGAAACCAGCAGTGAACGCCTAATATAAGCGAGCTGTCATTTCGCGGGGCTTAGTTCAAAAAATGTCACTCCCATTTTTTTATTACGAAACCTGCGGCCACCAAGTCTATGTAATGGAACTAGGCTTCAAGTTAAATTTCTTAGAAATAATATCATAGTTGCTATAGTTTTGACTGGGCCAGCAGTTGGGCAAACAGTACTGATACCTCGAATTCCTATGATATCTACAGATTTACCATTTAGTTTTAAAAGAATACAATTTCCCATAAAAGTAGTCGTTTGCAGTCACTATAAATAAAGCACAGGGACAAACTTTCAAGCACGTGGGGATAGATTTAAGTGAATGCTGTTTTTTTCCCATGGGCAGTTATATGTTGGCTTATCTAGAACAGGATGCGGTGAAAACCAATATATTTTAATACCAAATGAAAAGGTTACTAAAAATATTGTACTGAAGTACTATAAATCAATTAATAAATAAACCTAGCAAGCTAACAGCATAGCAAAGTGGCGAAGCAATCAGCTTTTTTTTTGAGCAATCAGTTTCAAAATAGGAGGTTCAGATGCCTAGATGATCAGTAATTGATTGCTGAAAACAGAATTTGAAAATTCGAAACCGTTCTCGAGATAATCGTGGGACAGACAGACGGACAGACATCGTGAAATCAATAAGTGTCTTCGCCACTTAATAAGTAATTCCTTAAATAATACGCGGGTGAAACCGCGGGGCACAGCTAGTAATATGAATAAGCAGGAAGGATCTTTCTTACTTACTTAGTACTTTCACTTACTTTTTAGTTGGTACTTATTGTAGGCATCATTCAAAGTATACATACAAACATATAGTCTCATAGTTTCATTCGTCACACTCTTTTACGCGGGCGACCCTCTGGATTATTTAAGGCACAGAGGTGGTTTACGTGAAGGTTCGTTACTACATGCACTGGCGGGAATATACATAGAGTTAACTATGATAATCTTTGTAGCTTGGCATGTGAATGATTTGATGTAGATTGTATTATATTCAAAATCTAAAAGCTTTTTAATCTTTTTTGAATAATAATGTCCTTCAGTTACGATCTTCTTATTTAAGCCCATTTTTAGTCGTTATACCGGTCAAACCACAAACTCACTTATTATGCTCATTATCAAGAAAGCCCACGTATTGTGACTCTCTACATTGTATTTTGTTTTAAATATTATTGAGACTTGATTTAAAGTTTGGTTAATTCTGCTGTTTTTATTTCCCGGGGTAATTTATTTAACTTTTATTGAGATATAGTAGAGGCTTGTATTTAACATTTTTGTTCACGACTGTGGTAGGTATAATTTATTTTTGTAACGTGTATTAAAGTTATGTGTATCTATAATCTTCTTGAAAATATTATTATTTTTGTGGACAAACAGGCATAGATCATAAATGTACATACAGGGTAAAGTAAGAATATTTAGTTTTTTGACATACGGTCTACAGCTAGTAGTGTTATCTATCTGGGCTAGTATTCTAACGCACTTCTTCTGGGTAATAAATAGCTGCGGCACATCGGCAGCCACGAATGACCATAGGCATAGTAAGCTGACAGTGCCGTGGCTGTGTCAGTGGTGCATTTACGTTTTCCAATTGATGTTTGAATCTACTTTCAAACCTAAAAGATTAAAAGTATCAACTTCTTCTAGCTGGATACAGTTAAGGTTTATATTTAAAATTAATCTGCTTTTGTATGTTTTAAATTGCATAACTTTGCTATTTTTATAGTATATTTCTAAGTTGTGATCTTCGAGGCAATTCTTCTTTCTTTCCTTTCTTTTTTTAAAAAACGATACTCCCACACTAGGATTTTCTCCTGTGTTGTGGAGGCAGTTTACAAACATAAATTGCACAAGGACAAACATCCAGACCCGGAACAATTATTTGTAGGCCATACAAATTCTTGTTCCGTGCGGGATTCAAACTCGCGACTCCCAGCGCAACAACTCATTGCTAAGCCACTGCGTCACGGAGCCGTCAAAATTCGATATAGTTTGTAGAATGTTGTATAGATAATTGAGTTATAATTTGTGTTTTATTCGTGTTGTGTGTTATTATACAGGCCAATAAGGAAGAAGGACACTAAGTGAAGACCTGACACGTATCGATAGGATTAAGTGACTTGTGGTCACATCACATTAAACTGTCCCATAGATCCACGATTTGTTGGAATTTTCGACCAAATATTTTGACTTTAACTTTGACTTACGATTTTCTTTTAATTTAAAATTATTAACTCTAACAGCATAAAAATAAAATTAAGGAGTATTATAACTATGCTTGCATATAACTGGCCATGTCGAGAGAATGAATGAAGAACGATTGAAGAAAAAATTGTATAAGGCGAGTGTGATTCAAAGTGTTGGAAGGGGTAGACCTAGGTGGACGTTTCTAGACCAAATCAGGGATGTCTTGAAAAAAGGCCATGTTAAGAGTACCCCAAACCGAAGAGCATGTATGAAGGAAATAATGAAAGTAGACGAAGCGAAACAAGTATGTAAGGAGCGTAGCAGGTGGAAAGTAGTGGTATCTGCCTACCCTACGGGAAAGAGGCGTGATTATATGTATGTATGTATAACTAACAAATGTATTAAGACATAAAGTCATAAAACAATTTCGTTCTGCGGGTGTCGTGAAAGGAGACTAGGGGAAATCACAGGAAGATATCATGGCTTTGAATTGATAGCGGTATTACGATCTTGTTTTCGCCAGACTTTAAGTACTTTAAACAGCCATGGAGTGAAATGTGCGAGTTGTCTGGTCTAGTTGCCTTAATCGGCATCCATGGCAACTAGACCAGACGACTTTTACGGGATCCTGATGAAGACATGCAGGCTTTTTCACGTATACCGCCAAATAGAATGACACTTGAAATTGGGATTAATTAATTCAGTAATGCTGTTGATATCTTCCTGATAACGAAACAACACAGGTTACCGAAAAAACGCTCTTCGCGAACTTGTGGCCTAAGAGTCACATGCGCGGCGACAAGGTAACGCGCTTTTTTACGACTTTTATTATTGTTTAGATTTCTGTGATGTGATGATGTGATGTAGTGTAATGTGATGTGATGTAATGTAATTTAAAGGAATATTTTTGTTTGTTTATTTCAAAATACCGGATAATGCGATCCCTGTTAGATACATTTTTAACCTTGTATTATCTCTTTTGTATTATTAGCATTGTTTTTTGACAACCATGATGAAAACCATCAAAGCGTCCCCGTATTGTGCACCCTTACGAGAGACCCCAGTCACATAAACACATTTTACATAATAATCACTGAATTTAAATTAGTGTCTTCTGGAAAGGATGCGCAATGCCAGCAATAGGTGTCCGCGAAAGACCAGCGTCTTGACATGCTCCAGGAGCATGTCATGACAAATGCTGAGTGGAAGCCTGTTTTGGCACAGTATTAATGTCTGTTAACCAATTGTAAATGTGCATGCACCGCTGTGCCAATAAAGTTTTTTTTCTTTCTTTCTTTCTTTCTTTTTTTCTAATAACAACAAAAGTCGTATTATATGTTTTAAGTAGTATTTTGAGTTGTTATACTGCATTTATAGATACTATATTTTACTAAGTTATATTATTTTTTATAAATAAAAGCAAGCCCTCACGTCCGAAGAGGTCCCAAGGGTTATTTGGTGCGATTATTATTAAGCAATTATTATTCTCAAACTTAGTTAATATATAATTTTTTCAATAAACTATTACTAATCAACCTCATCATGCTTTCTATTGTAAGTCAAAGTATAAAGTACAACTGTACACGCTTCCCTAAATTAAGATTTTGCAAACTAAAACGCTATTTAAACTTACGGAGCAGTTAGCTGCATGAGCCGTAATCAGACGCCTTTGATCTCGCCGACCGAGGCGGCGCCAAAGACTACGCTCCACCAATTACCGGTCTGATCTCAAAGCGCACTTGTAGGATATCCTTACTGAAGTATGAAATTGGTGATAAAAAAATCTTTTACTTATAATGATCCACGATACAAAGAAAAGAATAAAGAACATGGCCAGGCTTTGTATTATTTCTTGTATATGTAACATATTTTGTAACTATGAAGTGGTGATAAAAAATATTAAACAAAGTTGAAAAGCTATATCTATATTTACTACAATTCGTATGCAAAACTAATTGCATAATTTTTAGATTTATTATGCACTTTAAACTGGACCACTCCAAAGACATAACAATCACGTACACTCTTACACACGCACGGATGCACCCACGGACGCACGCACACACATCAATGAAACCACATCTACGAACATACATCCACGAACATACACACGCATACGCACGCACGCATACACACACATGCAAGCAGGCAATCGCATGCATAAATACACTCACGCGCACACACACTCAAACACGCAAGCAGGCAATCACACGCATACATGCACTCACGTACACACACACGCACACACATGCAAGCAGGTACGTTCTCTCTCTCTCTCTCTCTCTCTCACACACACACACACACACGCACGCGCGCGCACACGCCCACACACACACACACACACACACACACACACACAATACACGTGCAAGCACGTATTCACACGCATACATGCACGCACACCCACACTCTTGCGTACCTTAAGTGAGAATGAGATTTAAGTGATTATTAAGTGGCGAAGCTTGCGAAGTCACTTATTGTTTTCACGATGTCTGTCCGTCTGTCCGTCTGTCCGTCCGTCCGTCCGTCTGTCCGTCTGTCCGTCTGTCCGTCTGTCCCACGATTATCTCGAGAACGGTTTCGAATTTTCAAATTATGTTTTCAGCAATCGATTACTGATCACCCAGGCATCTGAACCTTCTATTTTGAAACTGATTGCTAAACGGAAACCATTAGAAACTGCTATAAAGCTGATTGCTTCGCCACTTTGCTATGCTGTTAGCTTGCTACGTTTATTAATATATGATTTGTTCATGAGCAGTTAAATCATACCAGATTTTATTTACATTAGACTAATAAGAGCTATATATAGTTATAAAGATAGCAGCGAAAATTCAGCAGAAACCTTAAAATGTTATCTAGGAATTTATAGCTAATCTGTTACTAATTAGTTGCCAAAATCGCGATTTTGTTGCTCCAATCGGTTTTGAGAAAATTGATTTACTGCTATCTTTACATTAAGATAGCAGTAAAAACTTTCTATCAACCCCGCTGTAGCGGATAAAACGGGATAATTTGTTATATAAAGCTTATCGACCGATTTTATGTTGTTGTAGGCTGTCTGGGAGTTATTGATCTATTTATTAATCAGCAGCAAAATTTTCATTAAATTGGAACTTCAGAATCAGTATTAAAACATAACTTGATTGTTAGTAATTTTTTTTTAATATTTTTGCATTATATTTCACCAACTAATTAGGCATCAAATTAACCCGTTTTATCCGCTACGGCGGGGTTGATAGAAAGTTTTTACTGCTATCTTAATGTAAAGATAGCAGTAAATCAATTTTCTTAAAACCGATTGGAGCAACAAAATCGCGACTTTGGCAACTAATTAGCTAGAAATTCCTAGATAAATTTTAAGGTTTCTGCTGACTTTTTACTGCTATCTTTATATAGCTACTAATAAGAGTATATGAACAAAAGTGGCTCGTGACTAATCTTTCGTTCTCGCGAAACATTTACTGAGAAATTATATAACTATAGTTCGTAAAAACGTTATATAACGAAGCATAACACGGAGGAGTAAATATTATAGCCTTAACTACTTAACCAGTTCAAATAAAACTTGGCTGTATTTATGCGGTAGAACTACGCTGTAGTTGAATTTTAAGATAAGTGAATGCTTTGGCCCATAAATCCTACATCTATGCTATACAAAAAATATTTTATAAATAACGGTAGCTAGAGTGGTTTTAACCTTTAAATTTGTTGCTCAATCTGAAATCTCACTCCATTGGTCACGCTTACGAGTCGCTAATAAAAGCAAAGCATTTAACTCTCAATGTGCTTTACAGTTTGAAACAATCTCGTGAACTGCAACACACAGTATCGCCTGCTTTGTATTGTAAACAGGGACCACCTGAATTGGAGCTGGCTGTGGCCTCCCATTCATAGTGCTGTCATATGAACGATTAGGTTTAACAAAACTCACAATACCATTCACACTATCTGGATGCTTAGCGGGCCACTACTGTGCGATTTACTATGAGTTTCCTTCCTTATACTTCTTTATGGAATTGTTTACCCCCGGCGATTTTTCCGGACCGATACGACTTAGTGACCTTCAAAAAACGAGCTCCTTTTTAAAATGCCGGCAACGCAGATGCAATTCCCCTGTATCTGCAGTTGTGCATGAGCGGCAGTCGACAGTCACCATCAGGCGAGCCGTTAGCTCGTTTGTCCTCTGAGAGAGACATCGGGCACAGGACCAACGGTTTTACGTGATTTACGAATGGTGGTGAAACTGAAACACCGCAAATTAAAGTTACTGATAGGTTTGTTACTGAAAAATCAAATACCAATTTTTGGGACTCGGTATTCAACCCGCAACCACATGGTCTCACTGTCACGCTTACAACCACTACACCAACGTGCGAAAATTTTAAACAAATAATATGTATAACACGATTTATATCTAAGTTTGTTCTAACCTTAGTAACACAGGGGAAAGTTGCACGCCATAAATATCAGTACGTGTGCAATTTGACAGACGGGGGTACTAACCATTATATGGTATAAAAAGATTTACGTGTAGTGGCGGTGTAAGATCATTCACTACTCCACATCTTCCCTTAGGTGACAAAAGAAGTGACAGTGGAAAACAGGAAATGGGATGGAATCTAATAACAACTAAAAATAAAAACTGTGGATGCCAACCTGCAAAGAGTAGCGACTACGTAACATAAACCCCCTAAACGACAATCTATGTTCAGTGGACTTTGATTAATGAATGAATGAAGCTGTTTCGCTAGATTGAAAACGGTGAGGGTAGACAACCTGGTAAGACCATGTCGTTTGTTAAAAATTCCTTAGCATATGTTCAGCATACCGTGTAGTGGCGGTGTAAGAATACCCATTACCCCAAATCATCCCGTGGGTGTCGTAAATGGCGACAGAAGGCAACAAATCAGGAGATGGGCAGCAGCGTCTTCCTAATAACAACTAAAATTAAAAAACACTGGGTAGTCAAGCCATCTGTAAAGAGGGGCAGCTATGGCAAATATCCCCCTTATGAGGCAATCTATGGGGTGCTATGTTCTGTGAACTTCGATAGGCTCTAATAAATGAATGGATGGAGACGCTTGGGTAGATTCACATCAGCAAGCGGAAGACAACCTGGTAAGACCAAGTTTTTTTGGTTAAATTTCATGGCGAGGCATGTGTTCAGCAGTAGATTTGTAAGGGCCTGTAGTGATGATGATGATTACATACTATTTGCGTCCTTACAAACAGTCTATCAAATTAAGATAACATAGATTAAATTTCATCATGCCACCATCATGCGTCATACTTGTAAACACAGCATCGCTAGTCTGATGGTTGTATACGCGACTGCTGGTCATGAGGTCCCAGGTTTGAATCTCGGATTGAGACAAAAAAACTAAACAATTATTGAATTTTTCAGTTGACAGTGTCTCACCTCAGTGCCTCGGAAAGCAGCCGCAGGTCTTGCGCCTGATCTCTCTCCGGTCGTGTCAGTTTTTACCGTCTTATCGAACTATGAGAGTGAGGGAATAGAGAATGCACTCGTGCTTGCGCATACTCTTGGGCACTATAATCCTGTCCTGCGCCGATGGCTAGTCTTAGTAGTTTTTTTTTCTGGCTGGCCGCCGTGACCGACATTCGGTCTGGAGGACATTGTAATTGTTATTGTAGTTGTTGTTGTTATTTGTGAACAGGTGCTGCTTGTGGGGTCTGGTTTACTAGGGCTTACAACACATTCATCAGCTTTAATTTTTTATATTTGTTTTTGTTTTGTTGTCTATTTTTATTATAGAATTTTAACTTTGATTAATAATATCATATTACTGTTTTTTTTTAATTACAAAAAACAAGATACCTGTCGAGTTTCTTACGCCGTTTCCTTACCGGACAGAGGAACCTCATTTTGAACGGTAGTAGATTATAAACATGTTGGCGTTTAACAAACGAAACTTTATGTTTTACTTTATGTGTATGTCGAAAAACAAGGAGATTTCATTTTTTTTTCACTTATTAGGCGACATAAGCCTGTAAGCAGCCGTCAGCTGTAATTGACGTATTTGCCGGATTGATGACCAGATTATGTGCCCGTTGACTTAACCTTAGAACCGTTTTTAATCAATTTAACAACTTATGAAATTTAATTTAAAAAAATATTACTAAGACTGGTCTATGAATACGTACAGCCCGTGAATTCTGCATTATTTGAGTTAGCGCTCAAAGCAAAGCAATCAAGCTGTTAAATTAAATATATTTTAGTGTAAAGACATTTCTAGTTCATAAATGAAATGTGTTTGAATTAAACAAATGCGAAGGTTAGCTGTGCCTAGGACGATTTAATTGAATTACAAAATATTTTTTTTTAATAGAATATGTGTGACAAACGAGCACACAGTCCACCTGAAGGTAACCGGATGCCGTGGCCCACAGACATCTACGTCTATCTTCAATTAAGAATCAAAACGCAGACGCATCTTCACCCTTGAGTGATAAGGTGGTAACCCTCATTTCGAGTAAAAATTAATTCCGATTCTCTATAATCACCATACGAAAAACAGCAACATTGAGCTGCCATTTTACGCTGGTATTCTGTAAGAGCGTGGTCGTTCCCCGGTTGAGTCCATCCATACGTGCGACAACCATAACCATAATCATATTATAGCTGGCTCCGCCACGTATAAAACATATTTAGAATTATACGTTTAGAAAAATTTAAATAAAATTATGTGTCTTACCTAGTTTGAAGAGCAGCTCCCACTCTCCCTCAATTATACGTTTTTCTACCGCAGTGAATTATTCATTCAATTACGAACTAGACCGCAGCCTATATATTACCGCAACCATAATGTTCGCAATCTGCAGACTTCCGAGAGCATCGGAGTTAAGCATTGCCTACATAGTGCATGCCTGAAGCGCGAAACGCGCAGGTATGTTCTGCTAGGGCCTAAAAATTAAGATCCCAACGTTTAGTCGCATGAAATCGTATCTAGCAATCATATTATATATATATATATATATATATATACTATATAATAAGTTATACTAATATATATGACTTATTTATATTTTTTTAATCGATTTATTACTATTTTTTCATATAAAAGGGGTTTTAGTGGCTCATGGTGTGTATTTATCAAGGTCGCATGGAGGCGTAAACACGATAACTTTTGAGAATATCAATTGTTCAACTCAATCTATTTTTAAAACTCTTCATCTATTGTGTGGGAAGCCACGAAATATAAATGACAGTTTAATTTTGTTTTGTTTAGTTATAATAATTTTTTTCGGCGAAATTTTCTGTGGCTTGGGAGCCTTGTATTAATTTATTTTACTAAATAGGCCGCAGCCGCACTCCGAGCCACAGCCACAGAGTACTATATTTACTCTTCTCTACGGCTCAAATGCCGTCGTGAATGGTCGTTTATTACAGCGGCTTCTGCAGAAAAATATTTATCGCCGTATAAATACAAAATATTCCAAAAATCAAATTTGATACATACTTGACCAAGGTAAGATTTTATTATTATTTTTATAATCACATATTTTTATGACAATATTTTGTTTCGCTAAAAGCACGCAGGATTCATATATAATCATATATACTTATACGTCTTGGACTTTATAGACCTAAAGGTGTGTCGGTATTTGCAACTGGAACTCCTCGACGAGGAGAACTACATGTGCCGAGTTTGGGCTCGTTTTGTTAATTATGATGAGACCTTACTTCCGGACTTGATAGAGTGACTTGAAATTGTACTTTGATGATTGCTACTGGAACTCCTCGTCGAGGAGAACTAGATGTGCCGAGTATGGACTCCTTTTGTTAGTTATGATAAGACCTTACCTCCGGATTTGATAGAGTGACTTGAAAGTGTAATTTGATAACTGCTACTGGAACTCCTCTAGGAGAACTAGATGTTTCGAGTTTACCCTCGTTTTGTTAGTTATAGAATATAATAGATATACAGAATAGACCTTACTTCTGGACTTGAAGGACTGACTTGAAGGTGTACTTCGTTGACTGCTACTGGAAGTCATTGACGTATAGAACTACAATTTACAATATTTTTTTAAATTTTTTCACGATAATTGCGCATTGTGACTCGTGCAATTTTGGATTATCCAAACTTTTTTTAATTGAAGTTTGACATAAAGATATCAGAAAATTGAATGTATGTATGTAGTTATAAGGTTATTAGTAAAAATTTGTGTGTATTTAAACTACTTAAAAAAATTAAGTATAATCATGTTATACGTAATTTTTTAATGCGCTTAAGGTATGATCTATTGGAATTACCAATAGTTTTTTTTTATTTAACACCTTAAAGGTAAGGGTATGTACAAAGTCGAATATAATGGCAGTCTCTGTCAGTCAACCCTGTGTGCCGAAGACAAATATATATGTACATAATATGTACATACATATAAACTATGTGAACATATACTTATAAACTTAATATGTAAATATCGGGTATCAATATTTAAATAAAAAATATTTGAAGTAAAATAAATCGGACAGTAATTGATAGGTAATCTTGTTTTCGTTAGTTTTCCGATATTTTTTCGAAACTGTTCATAGTTACAACCGTGCTCCAAATCAATCAACTTACTAATACGTTACTCTCATGTATTATTGAATGGGTTGCTCACGTATGTGTTTTAGCGTAATCGTGTTATTTGCATATTAGAACAGAACAGAATAAAATTTAAATTTTCATTCAATATAAATTAGAAGCATGCTCACAGTAAGTCGTTAAAGTTTTACCAATGGTTTAGAAAAAAACCTCCATCCTGGGAATCAAGCAAAAAAATCCAGCGAGACTTTTTCTACACATTAATTTATAATATAGTATTTAAACAAATAAGTATGAATACATTTATAAACAGAGATCACTCATTCATCATCATTCTCAGTGGTTATAACGGATTCAACTCGGCTGGGCAGCGTTCGGAAAATTTCGACACATCTTCTCGTCAGGTATACCTCAAAACTTGAAAACAAGACTATACAACCAGTGCGTGTTTCCAGTGATTACTTACGGAACTAAGACGTGGTCCTTCACTGCTGGCCATATGAGGAAGATCAAGGTCGTTCAGCGAGCTATGGAGAGAGCTATGCTCGGGGTTTCTCTGCGTGATAAACTTAGAAATGAGGATACCTATCCGCAGTAGAACCAGAGTAACTGACATAGCCCAACGGATCAGTAAGCTGAAGTGGCAGTGGGCCAGCCATATAGCTCGAAGAACCGACAACCGATGGGGAAGAAAGGTTCTTGAGTGGCCTCGTACCGGTAGGCGAAGTGTAGGGCGACCCCCCAATAGATGGAGTGACGACCTGGTAAGACATGCAGGAAGTCCATAGATGCAGGTAGCTCTGGAGCGTGCTTTGTAGCATTCCTTTGGGAAGGCCTATGTACAGCAGTGGACTTGTGAAGGGCTGTAATGATGATGATGATGATGATTCTTTAGTAGTAGAAAAACCCTTTTTAAATAATTTTTGATTGATAAATATTTTAAACTTTAATGGATAGGTCCTGCGTATGTTCTGGGACTATCTTTGTAAAAGCGTATACATTTCTCTATGAAGAAATTACTGACTCTTTGGAGTGAAGTAACTGGTATAACTGTGCAAATTTGGATTTTAGTCAAGAAACTTTTTGATTTTTTTACGTGTGAGTTACCCGAAAGGTTTCAATCATATTATGCCTGGTTCTTTTGTCTTTTATTTATAATTTGTTTATCCTCACACAATACCCATTTACAATCGAGGCGGATAGTTATCATCATAAAGCGAAAACAGACGTCGCGCCGTAACGTCATATTTTCATTGACGTCAGCACCAACACGTCCGTAAATTCCGGCGTTATTATACGTCACTCGAAATGTCCGTCACTTGCTGGCTATAAACAAGTCCATTAAACTCGCCTACAGTGTAACGGAGCCTGTAAATTTCAAATCCCGTACGTACGTGGTACACAAATTTAACAAATAACCAGTTAGAAGAAAGAAAGAAACTTTATTCTGATACAGACCATTGACGCACACAGCAATATTAAAATTTATAACTTAAATATACGTACAGTTACCGCTACAGCCATCGATATGTATATTTATTTATTTATTTACTCTTTATTGTACACCAGAAAACAAAACAAAAACGAATAAAATTAAATCTAAATTAGAAAATGTACAACAGGTGGTCTTATCACTCTGAAAGTGATTTCTTCCAGACAACCTTAGTGTAGAGAACTGATGTAAACAATAGTTAAAAATAGAGGGGGGCGTACAAAATAAAAATAAAAAATATGAAAATACATACAAATAAAGGCAAGTGAAGATTATGTATGATATAATATAATAGATTAAATGAAAAGAGTACAAAAACGGAAAAGTGATTTATCTAATAGCGTTCTAAGTAGTACGATTTAACAAGACTTTTGAAAGAATGAAGAGATTGAGCACGAGGAATGTGGAGAGGTAAAGAGTTCAACAAACGTACAGCAGTTACAGTAAACGATTTCTTAAAAAAGGAGGAAGAGTGCGAAGGAGTAGAGAGAGAAAGATTGACAGAGGATCGAAGAAACCGATTATGGGTAAGGGAAAGATACTGGAAACGGTCTTTTAAATAATGAGGAGTGGAAGGATTAAACAGCACGCTATACAAAGTGGAGAGAATGTGAGTATTCCTGCGAAGGCGGATCGGGAGCCATTTCAGCTGTTTGCGAAATTCAGAGATATGATCATATTTGCGAAGCCCAAATATGAATCTAATACATAAATTTTGAATGCGCTCAAGCTTATTAAGCTGCTCCTCGATAATGTCAAGATAGCATATGTCAGCATATTCAAGGATAGGTAAAAGTAGAGACTGGGCGAGCGTAATTTTAGTCACTGTGGAAAGAAAATTACGTAATCTACGTAAAAAGCTTAAAGCAGCAAACAATTTTCTACTAACCTCATTAATCTGTGAGGTCCAAGACATACAAGAGTAGAGATACAACCCCAGATTTTTAACCTTGTTACTGTAAGGGATTTGAGTGCAGTCTAGTAAAATAGGAGGTAGGGAAGACCAGCCAATTTTTCCAATTAATCTAGAACTACCGATGATAATGGCCTGAGTTTTCTTAGGATTAATCGTTAAACCATAACGTTTACTCCAATTCGAAATACAAGTCAGATCAGCGTTAATAGTGTCAACTGATTTAGACAAATCTTCAAGAGACGATTGAGTATAGATTTGGAGATCATCAGCATACAAGTGGTAGGAAGAGGACAGATTATGACTTATAGAGTTAATGAAAATTGCAAACAGGAGAGGAGACAACACGCCACCTTGTGGTACGCCAACCGCTGTAGTAGTCCAGGTGGAAAAAACATCTTGCACCTGAATGCGCTGTCGGCGACCAAACAAGTAACTTTGAAACCAGTCAACTACAGTTGGAGATATGTTGAGAAAGCGCAGGATGCCAACAAGATATCAAAATCTACTATATTAAATGCATTACTAAAATCAAGTAACGTAAGAATGTTAAGCTTTTGTTTCTCCATACCATACCGAATATCATCAGTGATTTGTAAAAGTGCAGTAGTCGTGCTATGGCCAGGACGGAAACCGGATTGCAAAGGATTTAAAAGATTATGTTTTAAAAGATAGATGCTTAATTGATTGTGCACAAGACGTTAAAGAACTTTGAAAAGGAAAGGCAAGATAGAGATAGGTCTATAATCAGAAAAACTAGACGGATTCGACTTTTTCGGAAGAGGAACTACAAATGTATCTTTCCAAGCTGAAGAGAAAATAGAAGAATTTAGTGAGTTATTCAGGATGGAAGTGATTACAGGTGAAAGGAGATCAATGAGAGGGATGACCATTTTCCGACTAATGCAGTCACTACCAATTGAATTTGAATGGATGGACATTATCGCTTTCATAACATCACAACTGTTAAATTGACTACAATTAAAAGCAGAGGTATCCGGAGCGGGAGCTTTTGAAAGAGAATCCAAAGTATTGTGTTTTGCTGTATCGTTAATGCAAGACGAAGATGAGAAATGCAAATTAAGTTGATTGAGATCAAAGTTAAGGTGAGTGAAATTTTGTCGTAATTTCCCAACTCCTAAAGACTTAAGAAATTTCCAGACCCTAGCAGGGTCAGGATCTTGTACTGCTTCATGGATGTGGCGTCGTTGTGCTTTTCTACACAGATTGTTGCAACGATTCCGTACTAATCTATACTTCTCTCGATTCAGGTCGCTAGGAACTGACTTGTATTTCTTGTTGTTCATATATATATATCGAAGAAAAGTCTCATTCAATGAAGCCACTATTATCAACAGGTCTTGTGGGCGACATTTTGGGTAAATACAAGCACACCACAAATAATAAACTTGTTTATACTTTTACTCATTTAAATTTTAATTAAACTTTACAGAAAATAACACTAACTAAATTTTATTAAAGAATATTAAAACTAATTAAAGAGCAGCGAGTTCGTAATGCGACCCAGACATACACCATCACACACCTCCAGCAAAACAAAACTGTACCCCACGCCGAATCTATCCGCTTTTGCCTTTTTTTTATCCAGTCGCACCACGACTCCATTCGAGGCGTTTCACCAGCGAACCTTGCTCTGATTGGTTGTTGTGATCACCGTATTAATCAAGCCATGATTATCAACCTCTGGCTTTTGATTGGTTAATTAAAAGAAATACAACAATAATAAATAATCCTAAATTCTTAAGAAATTTAATGGCTAAAGTAATATTAATGAACTTAAAATAAAATATTAGAATTGATATTACATATTTAAACTATTTAATTCATTATTAAAATTTCATAGTTTTATTCATACCCGTTATATATATGTATATATATATATATATATATATATATATATATATATATATATATATGTGTGTGTGTGTGTGTACTACGTACTAGATTGCGCACTCCGAACATACACTATACTCAACTGAACTGTACTGCAATCCGTACAGTGTGTCATTTAGTGTGATTTCAACCTACTAGTTAGTCTGTGGTGGCGCAACTGCGTATGCGCGACTCTACTATCACCCACGCATGCGCGAAGACAGAGTAGTGCACATTTTTTGTTTAGAAAGGCTTCTCTAGTACGTAGTACATATAACTCAATGGCTACAGCCTATTAAATTCTACTGCTGCTCATTGGCATCCCCCATAGATTGCCTTATAGGGGATATTGGGCATAGTTGCTTCGCTTGGCAAGCACGTTGGTGGCAACCGTAGTTTTATTTTTATTTCTAGTCGTTATTATTTTTTTGTATAAGATAAGGGTGACAAGCGAGCACACAGTCTACTTGATGTGCCCACCTGGTTTCTGTGACCCATAGACATCCACATCTATCCCCGTTTACGAATCAAAATGCAGATGCGTTGTCAGCCGTGAGGATTAAGATGGAATGCCTCTGTTCCAGTAAAAAGGGTCTCAGTTCTCTACACTCACCGTACGAAACACAACAGCATTAAGCTATTATTTTACGCTAGTATTCTGTGAGAGTGTGATCCATTTCGTCCGACCCATTCGTGCTACAACTATACAATTAATATAGCTGCAGCATGGCTCTACAACGTACAAAAGTATTATTGGAAAAACGTTGCTGCCCATCTCCCGATTTGTTTTTCTCAGTCGCCTCTTACGACACCCACGCGATGATATGGGGTAGTGGATATTCTTACATTGCCACTATTATATATACTTAAATATACGTAGATTTTAAAATATGTTTTAGACACACGTCAAAGGTATGCCAAAAGAGTACATCACTCAGCATGTGTTGTAAAACAAAGAAAGAACATACTTATGTATTGCTGCAACTTGATATTACGAAACATCAATTTTACAAACAAAAGAAACCAAAATAAATATGCGGTGAAAACACAACACTGATTGTCAGTGATGACCGAAAATATTGACGAATACAGCAGAATAAATTAATAAAGAAAAAAATAAACTCATGCAAATTCTTCGCTCGTAACTGTATCCACTAAGGCGGGACTGCGTGATCATCTGGCAGGTTCATGATTTGAAAATAATAAAAAATACACAATAGAAAACAAATAAAAGACAAGAAAATCTTCAAGGCTTTCTTAAATGTATGCCTTGCAGCATTGATTTTTTTTTTCAGAATAAGGGTGACAAACGAGTACACAGTCCACCGGATGGTAAGTGGTTGCTGTGGCCTATAGATATATACATCTATCTTCGTTTGCGAATTAAAATACAGATGCATTGTCGCCCATGAGGACTAAGATGGAATGCCTCTTTCCCAGTTAAAAAACGTCTCCGGTTCTCTACACTCACCATACGAAACAGCAGTGTTAAGCTGTTATTTTACGCCGGAATTCTGTGAGAGCGTGGTCCTTCCCTGGTCGAGGCGACCCATTCGCGCTACAACTATACAATTAATATAGTTGCAGCATGACTACCATGTAAACATACGATGTATATACGATCCGTGCAGCGTTGCGAGGCGTGTGGAAGGAGGCA
The DNA here is from genome assembly GCA_033319125.1 of Parnassius glacialis. Lineage (NCBI taxonomy): Eukaryota > Metazoa > Arthropoda > Insecta > Lepidoptera > Papilionidae > Parnassius > Parnassius glacialis. The sequence continues at coordinate 2,809,741 of JAVANC010000011.1, forward strand.
CGAAGTACCTTTAATTGCAAAGACTTAAGTAAGTAAGCCCGTGGACTCTAACGCCTGTTGCAAACAAACAAGTCTCGGCGTCTCTTCTAGAACGTAGTGCATACTTTAAATCCTTGCAGTCGCGGTATAATCCATAACTCTATCCCTCAATAGGTGTCGAAAGAGGCTAGAAAACGGAAAAATCTTCATAGATTAGATGTGTATATTCGTCCCGTTTACATCAGACTAAAATTTCCTGACTGGTAAAGGTGAGCATTGTCCAAGGTGCCAGGCGTCTGGTGCTGTGATTACCAATGCAGCTCTTAAGCTTGGGATTAATCAAATCTTCAATACAAGCATGCAGGTTCATATCCAGCGATAGACTCACGAGATAAGTGATGTAAGTGGATGTTGTGATCCATAGACATCTACATTAATCCTCAATTAAGAATCAAAATTCAGATACGTTGCTACCCCTGAAGATACAAATGGAATGCCTGGTTTCGAGTAAATGGAGTCTCCGGTATCCCCCGCTTTCGTATGGTGTGTGCAGAGAACTCACCATACGAATCACAGCAGGATTAAGCTGCTATTTACGCTGGTTTTCTGTGAGAGCGTGATCCTACCCCGGTCGAGCCGACTCATTCGTCCTTCAACCGAAATATAGCTACAGCGTGACTCTACCAATTATAAAAATTAAACCAAAATGCCTTAAATATTAATAAACATCACGGCGGTACCGCAGCACGCGCGATCGGGTTACAAAGAGACTGACAGACAAGCATTACACATGTATGATTAGGCAGATTGACAGCCAATTGACACGTCAAGTGCCGGTCGGTCCCGAGAGGGCGCGGACACGTATCACTGTCAATTCTAATATTCATGGAATGCGTGCAATGTAATGCATGTAAATTGCGGGGCCAGGAAAACAGCGAAAGCGAAAAAAAGATTACAATATACATACACACGATATTTAACCATTTCACGTATTGTATATATATTGTAGTTTTCATTATAAATTTAGTTTTTTATATCACTAATTCCTATGTCTACAATAATTTTTAGGTCGTTAACCTCTATGGTAACATTTTTGAAAGTTGAAGTTGAAAGCTCCAGGGTGGTCCGCGAAATTCAAATTTTCTTACGTTTCTTGCAATTTGCAGGTCAGTGTCAGGTTGTATGTTTAACAAAATATGATTCGCTAGCGTAACGAGTATGTATTTACAGAATTATAATCATTATAATCATTAATACAACCCCCTAAGTTCGTATAATTCCTTTGAATGAGTTTTTCTGGAAATAGCCATACATTGGAATTATACGAACATAAACGGTTCTGCATTTTGATTCGTAATCAAAGATGGATGTAGATGTCTATGGGCCACAGTAACCACTTACCATCAGGTGGACTGTGTGCTCATTTGTCACCCATATTCTATAAAAAAAAACGACGGGTTGCACTGCGGGAGTGCCGGCAGAAGTGAAAACTTGAATATTAACGTTGTGCATTTTTGATATTTTGGAATGGTGGAGATTATTTATTATTATCTTATTTCATTTATTTTCATTCGAAATTATTTGTTTGGTAAACCTACACCGCACATGTGCTTATTGTGATGTTATGAAAATATAGGTTAATGATATAAAGTATAAACATATTACAAATCATACATCTATAATGTGTAATTACATATGTATCTATATTAATAATTTCGTCAAGCAGTACAGTAGACTTGATCGAAAGCTAATCATAATAATAAAATTATATTAATTAATAAATGAAAATTAATTAAACCTAACTTACTTCCGCCGCGCCGGCCAATATAAAGGTAATATAAGGTAACTCTGTGGCGCCGGCTGTCTACTCTCCGTCCGTCTTACGAATTTTCGATCAGGACACGTGACCTGACGCGAGTTTAACATTTTTTACCCATTACAAAAAAAAGTGCACAACGCCGCTAAAGAAGTTTTCACTTCAAAAATCTATCGGGGAGGTTTATGTTCAGAAGTGGACTTTTGAATTAATTCCTCATTTACTAGTAATCATTAAAAGCTTTCCTTAATGGATATAAATATAAATAGATAATGTTAATCGCTAAAATATATAGTAGCCTACCCATAAAAGTAATTAGTAATTTTTTTATTACTTACATTATTCACCCATAGGAATGGACTGTAGTCTCTTCAAGAATGCGCCAGGTATATTTCCTGATAGAAATGCCCTAGCGTGGGCACTTCTTCCACATTGGTCTGGTGGGTTAGTGTGTGCAGATCTGAAATCTCGCAATTAGTCCTCAAATCAAGAGAAGATATTAGTTTTCTTAAGTTTATACGAACACTACACATTTAAATAAAAATAGTTTCTACGGATTTTATCTAAAAATAAATTAGGATAGTTTTTATTTCAATAAAAAAAGACTGGATGCTACCATTTGCTTAGAATCCTATAATTAATAAAATTACATCACAACACAAGCATACAACTGCAATCAAGATACTATGAAATTAATAATTTTATGTGAAGGCAGTCGTAGTTAACTATGAAATTGGGACGTTGAAGACCTCAGTCCCTCCCCCCCCCCCCCCGACCATGGGTGCTGTAAAATTCTCGAAACGTCGGGAATATAAAATAAGTACATTAACGCCATTAAATCCGTAAAAGCTCTTTTTATATAAAAGATAAATTTTATAACACATGAATAAAGTTGTGTGTTATTTTACTTCCAAGTTATATTTTGTTTTTATAGTATACCATACTTATGGTCAAAACAAAGGAATCACTCGCCCTTTGACGCCGCTACCACTTGCCGGTCTAGATATAAAAAAAAAAAATATTAGTAACGCTATGAATATTATTAAGGCTACTATTAAACCCATTAGTCAAGTAAGGTTACAATACTAGCGATAATGACTTTTCAGTCAGCGAATGGGAGATTCGAACCTAGTTATATTCGTTCTACAGTAATGTTGCTTCAAAGATATTTTAGACATTTTGTGTCTTTTTTATAGGTAAGTGGTTGCTGTGGCCCATAGACATCTACATCTATCCTCGTTTGCGAATCAAAATGCAGATGCGTTGTCACCCGTGAGGACTAAGATGGAATGCCTCTTTTCCAGTAAAAAGGGTCTCCGGTTCTCTACACTCACCATACGAAACACAGCAGCGTTATGCTGCCATTTTACGCTGGTATTCTGTGAGTGCGTGGTCCTTCCCCGGTCGAGCCGACCCATTCGTGCTACAACTATACTACTAATATAGCTGCAGCATGGCTCTACCACGTATAAAAAATTGTAGACTAGTTCGCTTATATACATTGACTCAGCGCGGTAGATATTTCCTGGCCCTAAAACGAGAGGAGGTTTGTGCCCAGCAGTGTAACTTTACTTTATTATATTAAAAAAGTTAAAAAAAATTTAAGTAAGCAAAAATTGTTTAGTAAGGGGTTACTTAGTATAATAACCCTAAAAGTTGAACTCATGGAAATGAGGTGATCGCTACCATGCTGTTTCTAATGTTAAATAATAGTAATATTTTAAAGTTCCCGCTGGGTTTCTTCGTTCTTCACAGGCCAGCGATATTTCCGAACCAGTGGTAAAGTTTAAATGACTTTCAATAAGTATTTATTTATTTAATTAATTATTTTTTATTGTAATACACCTTAATCTACAATGGGCCTACTAAATGCCTTATGGCATTCTCTACCAGTCAACCCTGGGGGAAATAGATAAGTATCCTTGCAATCTTAATTGAATAAATATTATTCTATGGTATTCTATTACTTTTGAGTCAAATATTAGCTACTAATCACACACATTTCTAATTGAATCACTTCCATAATTACACGGCATGCAACATCAATAGTTAATTAAATTATCTAAATACCTTTAATCTAATAGCTGAATAGTTGAAGAGTGGGACAATTCGTAATCAGGCGCTTTTGATCTGTGACCCGGCCGACCCCGCAGGATCAAAGCTCTCCCCGTGCGGATATATAAATTATTTTCGTTTTGCTTCGTAAGGTATTAAAACTAATTATGTTATCTAATAGTTTCCTTATTGTTTTTTTTTAATTATTGAAATTATTTTTACGTAATAATATTATTTATTTTGCATGCATTAGCGCGAAGTGCGTAGGTATGTTCTACTAGCGCCTAAAAATCAATATTTCAAAATTTTTTGGCATATAATCGTATCTAACAATCATATTGAATATGTAAATGATATAGAAAGGACATTGTCAGAAAGATAAAGTATTGTTGAACTTATTAATATTTTTTTAAATCGATTCATTGCTATTTTTACATAAAAAAGTGGTTTTAGTGGCTTATGGTGTAGATTTATCAAGTCCGCATGCAGTGGTAAATACGCTAACTTTGAAAATTTCAATTGTTTAACTCAATATATTTTTTAATCTCTTCATCTATCTTATGGGAAACGATGGAATATAAAAGGCAGTTTAATTTTCTTTTGTTTAGTTATAATTAATTTAGGCTTCGAAATCCGGAAATTTTCGGTGTTTTAAATAATTTATTTTACTAAATAGACTGCCTCACTCACTCACTTCGGCGTCAACCGTCGTCGTGAGTAGGTACTGTGTCGGTTGTTTACAGCGGCTCAAAAAGATCGTTGTACAAACACAAATTATTCAAAAAACCAAATTTCATACATACTTGATTATTATAATAATCATAGATTTTATTACAATATTTTGAAAGCACAGAATAAATACTACGTACTAAAAGTACGTAGGATGTTTATATTTAAGTATATTTATACTTAAATACTTCTTGGACTTCATGGAGTGACCTGAATGATGGTATGATGATCATATGAGCATTATGAGTCATGCAGTTTTGGATTTTCCAAACATTTTTTAAAATTAAAGTTTGACATAAAATTATTGGAAAATTGGAAGTATAATAATAAGGTTATTAGTGAAAATTTGTGTGTATTTAAACTACTTTAAAAATGTACATATAATCATGTTATACCTATTTTTCTAATGCGCTTAGGGCTTAAAATTTCAATACTTTTTTAAGGGCATGTACATATGCCGACCACTCACAGGACCAGCACACGCGTTGTGCCCGCCTTACACCCACGCTCGCCGCACGCCTTGCGTCCGCTTATACCACAATGTCAGCACGTGTGCAACAAACTGGATTCGACTAAGTTAAAAAGAAGTTAATATTGCATACTATATATATATATATATATATATATATATATATATATATAAACTATATACTATATACTCATCCCAATTTACCTGTCCGGTAGTTGTGGTATGGTATACGGGTATGCGACCCCGGCTTCCCTAGCTATTACTGTCCTATCCCTAGCCCTTCTGGACGGTAATATCCTACATTTCCTATTTCCTACCCTAACTTACCTTACTCTTCCTTTTCACACCACCTATCCTTCCCCTTTTCCCATTCCTACCCTTCGCCAATCCAACGTCTGCCGCGCGGATGGATGCATGACTAGGGGCGAGCCTAGTCGTTAGCGTGCCACACTGCCCTGGGACCGGGCGACCCCAGAATTAGGCTAGCCTTACCCTGGCATGCGGGGCTCTGCTGGGGGGGACAAACCTTTCCTTCGCTATTCGTGGGAACGCAATGGATAATCATAAAAATAATTTAATTAACCGAAATGGCGGCGATGTGGTTCGCCACCCATCACGTCTCGTTTCTCGCGGGGGCGAAAAGCGGCCCACGGAGAGCCGCTTCGCTACGTTGAATGTAAGAGGAGGAATGGGTGGTAAGGTAGATGAAGTATGTCAGATGATGGATGAACGTTGCATTGATATTCTGTGCGTGAATGAAACCAAGAGGAAAGGATGTGACACCACGGCTCATGGCCCCTACACGGCATACTGGTCGGGAGTCCCCCAAACCAGCCGAGGCTGTCAGGGAGTTGGTGTGATTCTTTCATCTCGAATGGTTGAATGTGTGATGGAGCATGAATGTGTAAGCCCAAGACTCCTCTGGATTAGGTTAAAAGTCGGACTCACTCGCTTGTTTATCCTTGGGGTCTATGCACCGACGGATCTGCGTGGCGGTGGGTCATTAAAATCACAACAAGAGAGAGAGGAATTTTGGGATAGCATGAGAGAGGTCTTGAATAAATGCGGAGAAAATGAACGGATCGTGATGTTAGGGGACTTTAATGGATGGGTTGGAGTAAAGCGTGATGGGTATGAAGGGGTTCTGGGTACGTTTGGGGACGAGAGAGTGAATAACAATGGGAGAAGCCTGCTTGAAGTATGCTTGGAATGGAATCTGTGCGTGGCCAACACAATGTTTGACCACAAAAAGATCCATTTGTATACAAGAGATGAGGGTGAGTCTAGAAGTATGATTGATTTTGTAATTGTGGATGAAAGACTGAGGAAGAAAGTGCTAGACACTCGGGCATACCGCGGTGTAGGCCTCGACACAGACCACTTCCTGGTCATAGCCCGAATGCGTGGCCTCTTTAACCGGTGGCGACAACGAAGGGTCGAGCCTACGAGTGTTTTGGACAGAGTAAAAGTGGAAAATCTACAAGAAAAAGAAAAGAAAGACGAGTATGTAGAGAAACTGAAATAAAGTTTTAAAGGGATAGAAAAGATAGGAGTGATTGAAGATTTGTGGGAGACATTTAAGAAAGGGGTCGTAAATGTTGCTATTGAGGTATGCGGGGTAGCTAAAAGAAGGAAAGGAAGAAAGAATGATAACGTGTGGTTGGATAAAGATGTACAAAGGGTTGTGCAAGAAAAGAAGAAAGCGTGGTTGGATTGGTTAGCAACAAAAGCTCGAAAAAACCAAAAAGTTCGAAAGGCAACGGATGACGAGATAAAGGAAGCAAGAACGAAGTATAAAAGATTGAAAACAACAGCGAAAGAAATTGTGTCTAGAAAGAAAGAAGAACGAAAGGATGATTTCGATAGGAGGCTCACTGAAGTTTTCCAGTCAAACATTAAGTTTTTCTGGAAAACCATCAAAACAGCCAGAGGAAAAACTTCTACCTCGGAGCTGAGTACAATCAGGAGTCAAGATGGGAGCATTATAAAAGGAGAAGAATGTGTGTTAAAGAGATGGAAAGAGTATTTTGAAAGTTTATTTGAAAGAGAGGAAGTGCAGGTACAGCATCTGCCACCTTCCACGGAAACTAATATAAATGTTGATGAAAATGAGATAAGCATGGATGAAATAGTGAAAGCGTTGAAAAGTATGAGATTAGGTAAGGCTGCAGGGTATGACAGGATTACCGTCGAGATGCTGAGGGCTGGACAGGGCCTGGTGGCTAGTCAGCTGTACCGCCTTTTCAATCTGTGCTGGCGAAATGGGCAAGTACCGGGAGACTGGTGCAAAGCCGTAATCGTGCCATTGTATAAGGGAAAAGGGTCACGGCAGGACTGCATAAGTTACCGTGGTATAAGCCTTCTCAGCGTCGTCGGTAAATTGTATGCTAAAGTATTGATCGAAAGGGTTGTGAATGAAACAGATGAGAAAGTATGGGATGCACAAGCGGGATTTAGAAAGGGAATGGGATGTACGGATCAGGTCTTTTCTTTGCGGTGCATAGCCGAAAAGTATTTGGCTAAAAACAAGAAAGTCTACTGCGCGTTCGTAGATCTAGAAAAGGCCTATGATAGGGTGATGAGGAATGAATTGTGGTCAGCACTGTCCGTGAACGGTGTGAGCAGTATCCTCATACGAGCATTGCAATCTCTTTATAGGGATTCTAGTGCTTGTGTAAGGATAAACGGGACATACACTGAATGGTTTAATTAGTGACCGACCGAAGATTCGGTTTCGGTTTCGGTTTCGGCGAAGTTTCGGCAAAAAATCTAGTTTCGGTAAAAGTTTCGGTTTCGGCAAAAAACCTGCCGAACCTTCGGCGGCGCCGAACCTCAGGGTTCGTGAATTATCGTGCGTCGTTCGGATGAGTTCGTGATTCGTATATTATTCATAATCATACAGAAACAGAAACAAAATCTTTTTTATTCAATATAGATTTTAAATAAACTTATTGAAAGTCACTCTTTTGTTTAATTACCACTGGTTCGAAAAAACCTTTGTCCTTGGAAGAACCAGCAAGAAACCCAGCGGGACTTTTTTTTTTAAATAACAGCTTACAATCAGAGGCGAGAGCGACTAAGATAAACGTGCGCGAAGTTGCATCAACGAGGCCCGTTTTCTTTCGTTCTATGGGTCTACCGAATAGATCTATCCTACCGAACATGCATTGACATGACATACGAGGACGACACTGAATTTTTTTGGAACTGGCCACTTGTAAACGATATAATAAAAAAATAAATACAAATTTTCAAAATGGAACTCTTTGCCAATATTATTGTGTATTAATTTGTCATTTGTTTACGATTTGGCGCCAAATTAAAAATCAGAATGAATTTAACGCGAGAAAATTTTCATACACTGATTTTTTATGAATTTAGATGTTATTTAAATCAACAAGAAAGATATGATAGACTTCGGTTGGCCTTTCACGATGCAGTCCCATCTCGTGCCACTGTTTATAACTGGTTTAATGAGTTAAACCGTGGTCGCACTAATCTCACCGATGATCTACGTGAGGGACGGCCATTGATTTAGTCTTGTATAACTCAATGGGGACGGTCTTCTACGGCGACCACTGAAGATAACATCAGTGTTGTGCGGCGTGTGATAGAGACTGACAAAAAGTGACTTATCTGCAGATTCGGACAAGATAAGGCATCGGTATGAGTCAAATCCACAAAATCCTCCATGAATATTTAGCAGTCATGAAGCTTTGTGCCCGGTGGATACCTCATAACTTTTTTAACAGTGGTAGAGCCAGGCGGCAGCTTTTGCTGTCGCATGGATGGGCCGGCTCGAACCGGGGTGGTACCACGACCTCACAGAATACCAGCGTGAAGTAGAGGTTTACCTCTGCGTTTCGCTTGGTGAGTGCAGGTGGCCGGAGGTCCTTTTTACTGGAAATGAGGCATTCCATCCTAGTCCTCACTGGTGAAAACGCATCTGCATTTTGATCTGTAACAGAGGATAGATGTAGATGTCTATGGGCCGCAGCAACCACTTACCATCAGGTGGACTGTATGCTCGTTTTTCACCCTTATCCTATAAAAAAAAACTTGACAGAGGCCCAAAAACTCCGTCATGTTGATTGGTATCGTGAAATAATTCAAACATTTAATGGAGGTGACTCAAATGCTGTGTTTTATACGTGGTAGAGCAATGCTGCAGCTCTCTTTATTATGGTTGTAGCACGAATGGGTCGGCTCGACCGGGGTAGGACCACGCTCTCACAGAATACCAGCGTAAAATAGCAGCTTAACGCTGCTGTGTTTCGTATGGTGAGTGTAGAGAACCGGAGACCCTTTTTACTGGAAACGAGCTATTCCATCTTAGTCCTCACGGGTGAGACCGCATCTGCATTTTGATTCGTAATACAAGATATATGTAGATGTCTATGGGCCACAGCAACCACTTACCATCAGGTGGACTGTGTGCTCGTTTGTCACCCTTATCCTATAAAAAAATGTACTTACAAGTGACGAAAGCTGGTTTTATTGTTATGATCTTGAAACTAAGAGACAGTCTGCTGTCTGTGTGTTTCCTTCCGAGGAGTTGCCAACTAAAGTAAAGAGAAGTCGAAGCGTGGAGTAAAAAGATGGTGGCCTCGTTCTTCGGAAGGATAGGCCATTAAGCAACAATGGTTTTAGCGGATTGAAAAACAGTTACTGCAGAGTGCTACACTAACAATTGTTTGCTATTTGTCTTGGAAAAAGTTCGGGAGAAACGACCTCGCAGTAGGATCCTCCTTCACTTCGACAACACCTCGTCGCACAATGCCAAGCAAACAATCAACTACTTGGAAACGTCAGACGTGGAATTACTGGGTCACCTGCCCTATAGCACCGACTTCGCACTTTGCGATTTTTATTTATTTCCGAAAATAAAAGAAAACTTCTTAAAAAAGATGTATATGGACACTATTTTGAAAAGATATAATAAGAGTAATAACTTGCTAGTTTGTTCAGTTTTTGATTTTTTAAGAACTTTAAGTGTTACCCTCGTACCTGCTCGTCGTTCCAAGGATCTTACCCAATAGATCCTACCAAACATGGTTTGACATGACATACCTACTCATATCTATTAATTCCTGACAAGTTTCGTATTCCGTCAAAGTAACAGTGGCGATCTTTGAAGGTAATTACAACGGCCTCGCAGTCGCATTTAAGGGGGGCTTCTTGCGAAGCCCCAAACAAACACACTTTCACTTTTCCAAGGGTAAAAGAGATCAAATTAATTAGCCATCTGTGGTAAAGTCTGGGGGCATCGCATTTTAGGGGGTCTCGCGAGGCCCCTTTAAGTGCGAGGCCGTGGGCGAGGGCCCACACGTAGCTACGCCACTCTTACAATCATATATGTAACACAATTAACAACAAAAACGAAATTAGAAATAGCTTGGTTGTGATCACCATATAGGTTATTATCATCCATAAATTTCTTGATATTATAATAACCCTTTTTATACAAACTTTGTTTATTAAAGTTTTTGAACTTTGAGCAGGTTTTGTATATTTTGTATATTGTGTGTGAGTGTGTTATATTAAGTAAATGCTCTCATTGAATAATATTACCAATATTGTGAACACAATAAAATATGTTCTCAATTAGCGAGCAACTTTTTATGGGTGTAAGTGTTGATCTTTTTTACGAAATTGACTTAAAAAAGTATTTCTTAACGTTAAATTGTTGATTTTTACTTGAAAATAAATAAATATATTGCTGCATGACTATTACTGTTACTGTTTTTCATTAACATGCATTATCTATCTGTATATGTATAAAAAAATAGCAGATTCCAAAATACAATAAAAAAATGAACTTGTCTAAATAAGGTTCGGTTTCGGTTTCGGTTTCGGCCGAAACTGACACCCAGACCGAAGGTTCGTTTTCGGTTTCGGTTTCGGTTGAAAATCCTGTTTCGGTCGGACACTAGGTTTAATATCGAAAAAGGTGTTAGACAAGGATGTGTTGCGTCACCGTGGCTGTTTAATCTGTTCATGAACAATTGTTTGACAGATTTAAAAGAGAATGAAAGTGGGTTGAGAATGAATGAGTTACTCGTCAAATGTTTTCTCTATGCTGATGACCAAGTATTACTTGCGTCTTCGGCCGAGGAGTTGCAGGAGATGGTAACTGCTATGAGTGGAGCTTTTGTTAGAAAGGGAATGAAGATGAAGGTAAGGAAGACGAAAGTGATGGTGTTTGAAAAAGATGAGGCAGTGACAGACTGCAATATCGTGATTGAAGATGAACAAATTGAACAGGTGAAAGAGTTTGTGTATCTGGGTTCAAAGTTTACAAGAGATGGAAAGTGTGAGAGTGATATCGAAAGAAGAGTGAATGCAGGAAACATGGTGAATGGAGCTTTGCACTCCTTTATGAGCAGTCGGAAAGTGTCTAACAAGGCTCGTTTGGCTTTGCATGAGGGGGTGTTGGTTCCGACACTCATGTATGGAAGTGAAAGTTGGGTATGGCAGAAGAAACATGAAAGCAGAATAAATGCGGTTGAGATGAGAGCATTAAGAAGTATGATAGGAGTTAAACTGAGTGACAGGATAAGAAATAGTGAGATAAGGAAACGTTGTGGTCTGAAAGAAGATGTAGTGACAAAAATTGAGAAAGGTATGCTGAGATGGTTTGGCCATGTCGAGAGAATGAATGAAGAACGATTGACGAAAAAAGTGTATAAGGCGAGTGTGAATGAAAGTGTTGGAAGGGGTAGACCTAGGCGGACATTTCTAGACCAGATCAGGAACGTCTTGAAAAAAGGCCAGGTCAAGAGTACCCTAAACCGTAGAGCATGTATGAAGGGAATAATGAAAGTGGACGAAGCGAAACAAGTATGTAAGGATCGTAGCAAGTGGAAAGAAGTGGTCTCTGCCTACCCCTACGGGAAAGAGGCATGATTATATGTATGTATGTATGTATAAACGCCAGGCTTGTAAAGTTTTTCTTTTATTTTTATAATTTTCAAGGGTTTTTCTCACAGCACGCCCTTTTCCTCCACCAAAGAAATAAAATTTTTCTTTATCGATATTATTCATTATTATTTAATTAAAAAACCTACCAAGCCACTAAACTTGATCACTGTCAATACAACACTACAAGTGTTCACTAGCCGCAGCGCGGGCGCAAGGCGTAGCGGGGCGGGTGAAGCGCGTTTGCGAGGTGAGCGCGGGGCCGGCGCGATATGGGAACTAGGCGGGCGCGTGGCGTGTGCGAGGCGTGTGCGGTTGAACGTTGAAAAATGCAATCTCAGATTTATTAATGTGTCATAAGACTCAAATTATATGCAACAAATTTCAAAGCGAGTTAGACGCGGGTGCTGACACGCGTGTCGTCTGTACGCGGCTTTATAGTATTATTTATTATATTTGTTGTCATTGTATTTTAGCAGTTGGAGTGACAAGTAAGTAAAGTAGTGAATTGATTGATTTAAGTTCTCCCCGTGCGGATATATAAATTATTTTCGTTTTGCTTCGTACGGTATTCAAACTAATTATTTTATCTAATAGTTTTCTTAATGTTTTTTTTTTAATTATTGTGGTATATTATTCTGCGGGTATCGTAAGAGGCGACAGAGGGAATCATAAATGGTAAGCAGCATCTTTCTGATAAATACGCAATATAATATCTCCAAATAATTTAAAAATGCGGTTGCCCACCCGCTTTCCAAACGTGTCAACTGTTGCAAATATAAGGCAATCTATTTGAGAGAGCTATGTTATGCAGTGGTCTTTTAATAAGAGTGCTAAATGAGCATACATTCCATCTGGTAATGAGTAGATGCTGTGACCCACATCTATCAACGATTGAAAACCAAAATGCAAATGCGTTGTCACCCCTGAAGACTAAGGCGGAATGCCTTGTCACCGGTAAAAAGGGTCTCCGTTTTTCTGCACTCACTACTGCAATTTTCCGCTGGTATCTGTGGGAGTTTGGTCCTTTCTCGGTTTCTAAGTTACAGCGATTTACATAATTCGCATAATTCGCTGCAATGCAACGTACCCTACCACATTCAAAAAATTTCACTAGAACCATTAATTAGTAGCAAGAAAGGTGCTGGCCAAATAACTGCGTTGTACATTCTCTGCAGCATATGCTGAGTCAAAAATATTTCCTTGTCCCTATTCATGTGTAAACAGTGGTAGAGCCACGCGGCAGCTTTCGCTGTCGCACGGATGGGCCGGCTCGAACCGGAGTGGTACCACGACCTCACAGAAAACCAGCGTGAAGTAGAGGTTTACCTCTGCGTTTCACTTGGTGAGTGCAGGTGGCCGGAGGCCCTTTTTACTGGAAATGAGTCTTTCCATCTTAGTCCTCACGGGTGACAGCGCATCTGCATTTTGATTTGTAATAGAGGATAGATGTAGATGTCTATGGGCCGCAGCAACCACTTACCATCAGGTGGACTGTGTGCTCGTTTGTCACCCTTATCCTATAAAAAAAACGTGGTAGAGCCATGCTGCAGCTATATTAGTAGTATAGTTGTAGCACGAATGGGTCGGCTCGACCGGGGAAGGAGCACACTCTCACAGAATACCAGCGTAAAATAACAGCTTAACACTGCTGTGTTTCGTATGGTGAGTGTAAAGAACTGGAGACCCTTTTTACTGGAAACGAGGCATTCCATCTTAGTCCTCACGGGTGACAACGTATCTGCATTTTTATTCGTAATGGAGGATAGTTGTAGATGTCTATGAATCACAGCAACCACTTACCATCATGTGGACTGTGTGCTCGCTTGTCACCCTTATCCTATTAAAGAAAACATTGTTATTTTGTATTACCTTTGCTTTTTAATCGCTTTGATATTTCATATTTTTATAAATATATTTTTAATATTATCTATATAATTAAATAAAATTGAAGTGTCTGTTTGTAATGTCAAAATTACGGCTTTTTACTAAATGCATGTGAAAGTATATACGACACTTATAACAAAAACACAATTTTTAAAATTTTCGTCTGTCTGTCTGTTTGTTCCGGCTAATCTCTGACACGCCTGGACCGATTTTGACGGGACTTTCACTGGCAGATAGCTGATGTCATAAGGAGTAACTTAGGATACTTTTATATTAAAAAAAAATAATTAGCGTTCCGAGCAAAAAAACTAAGACCCCAAATAACACGCGGGCGAAGTCGCGATGAGCAGTTAGTAGTAAATAAAACATGAAGAAAAAAAAAAGAAATTTGTGTCGACTTTGAATTAAAAACACGATCGTGGCGCAAATTTTATCATAAAGTTATAAGGGGAATGGAAATCAATAGGAGAAAAAAGGGACAAAATCTCGAAATGAATGAGTTCCCAATACGGACGGTTGATTGGGAGAAACATGACACGTGACGTGACGTAGGTCGCAACGGTGCACTCTTTTAAATTATTCGTATCCAAATCATTCGACTTTGTTCCGTTCCTGTATTTGAAATAGGATTTAAAAATGGTTTTAACCGGATGGCGATCGACAATCGAGTTTGATTTTTAAAAGGCTTGCAAAGAAAGAGCTTGGCCGTTTAAAGCCATTCGGCAAAGTGCATCTCATTCAACGTTCGGTTTGTATTGTGAACGGGAAGCACCTGGATAAAGAAGCGAATACGAACCAAATTCATAGTCAAGGCCGCAAAATTATATCACAAACAGGAAATAAGAAGGTTAGGAGACGTCAATGTAAAACTCGGTTGGTCTTTTACACGAACTGAAAAGAAATATTATACTAACATAGCTTTGTCAGATCAGAGAGATCAGAAACTTAACATTTTATCGAAGCTGATGTTAGGAGGCTTGGGTCTTTTCCTGCTCTAAAGCTTAGAATTATTGTTAAATTAAATTAAATTCAAAAAATTTTAATTAAGTTAAATTCAGCGAGGAAACGTGGCCAGCATTCTTGCCACAGTACCGTGGGGAGTAGGACTATAATAATTAAAAGGTTTTTAATTTTAGTTTTTTTGTATACATACATTTTATTGTTATGTAATCATCATCATCATTACAGCCTTTCACAAGTCCACTGCTGAACATAGGCCTCCCCCAAGGAATGCCACAAAGCACGGTCCTGAACCACATGCATCCATCGACTTCCTGCATGTCTTACCAGGTCGTCACTCCATCTCGTGGGGGGTCGCCCTACACTTCGCCTACCGGTACGAGGCTGCCACTCAAGAACCTTTCTTCCCCATCGGTTGTCGGTTCTTCGAGCTATATGGGTGGCCTATTGCTACTTCAGCTTACTAACCCGTTGGGCTATGTCGGTTACTCTGGTTCTACTGCGGATATCCTCGCTATAAGTCTATCACGCAGAGAAACCCGAAGCATAGCCCTCTCTATAACTCGCTAAGTGACTTTCAGCTTCCTCATACGGCCTGCAGCAAAGTACCACGTCCCATAGGTCATCAATGGCAACACGCGCTGGTTGTACCATCTAGTTTTGAGCTTTTGAGGTATGTCTGACGAGAAAATGTGTCGTAGCTTCCCGAACGCTGCCCAGCCGAGTTGAATCCGTCGATTGACCTCTCGGTCGAAGTTGGACTTACCTAGTCGGACTATTTGTCCCAGGTAAACATACTCGTCAACAACTTCGAGCTTAGTGCTCCCAACAACTACCGGCATAGGTGTGACATGGACATTAAACATAATCTTTGTTTTGTCCATGTTCATCTTAAGAACTATCCGTTGGGAGACACTATTGAGGTCATTGAGCATAGTGCTTAGGTCCTCCAGCGATTCTGCCATTAGGACTATATCGTCGGCAAATCGAAGGTGAGTGATGTACTCGCCATTGATGTTAATACCGTATCCTTTCCAGTCCAGAAGCTTGAAAACCTCTTCCAATGTAGCATGCAACATTGTTATGTAAACAAACACATAACTAAATGAAGAAAGGAAAAAGTTACAATCAAATATATCAGTTTATTGAACGTATGCAAGTTTAATGATTTTATATATTTACGCGAACACTATACATTAAATTAAACTAATTTTAACATGTCTACCGCGTTTAATTAAACTTTTTAATTCCCGACGTTTCCCGAGGGGGCACTGATGTGATTGACATCTCGATTTCCTTGTTAGCCCGGTTATCTTCAGTTTTTGAATATTTATTTTTGGGACGATCTACGCAAAATAAGCTTACTTGCAGTGATATGCTTGGGTTTTGGATTTAATTTTATTAATTGTAGGATCCCAAGCAGATAGCAGTATTGAAATTAGGTTGTTTTTTTTTAATTTCGATAGCCTCTCTAATCATCCATGGTACAAATCGGTGTTCTTTTGCGAGGATTTGTGGTCTATCAAATCTAATGTAAAGGCGGGAACGATCTTGGAACTGGTCACGGGCCGCAGACTTCCCGGAATGTCGGTGCTTCAAGTCAGCTATATGTTCATTTACGAGGATTTTTATAAATCTTTGTGTTTATACTATGTTAGAGAGACCATATTCACAATCCATATTGTACACTTCTGTATCTTGTAGCTAAAATTAATTGTTTTAGAGAAAATAATATTTCCTAACAGATTTATAAATGGACACCAAAGTGACCGCATAACTACTCCTTGTAAATAAACTAAGATAATATTACCAACAAAAAGGTTTTTAGTTTATTATTTTCTTTTTTAATTTCCTTTGTTCTCAGAATAATATTTGTCAAGTCATTCAATAGAAAGTAGTAATAGTACAAGTAAAAGTTTATACAAGTAGTATGTTATTATTATATCTACATTATTTTCATTCAATCTAATATTTATGGAACTTATCCAACAGTTTTATGTTAAAATGTAATACATAAAAAATAATTTTTGTTTGTTCGTATTTTATGTGCTGCTACACAATTCATCAGATTGCGCTAAAACTTTGTCAACTTATTGCTTGCACTTGCGCGAAGGTTATAGGCATAGTACAATTAACTTACAGTAGGTGGCGCGCGTATCGCAACAGCATATTTATTTGAAAATTATATATCATTAAACTTCAATTAATGTATTATCATTACTAATTAAAGAATTCAACTCTCCTTAAGAAATAAATTTGATATTTCCACAATTATTTCTTCTGCAGCAGTATCGCGCCGGGTACCTGCTTGTAATATATAAAAATAGTAAAGTAAGAGGCTTTATATGTGCCACTGTTGCGCACAGACCTGCCTGCATTTCTATGAGGGTTATGGAGCAATTAGTCACGCGATCTGCTTCAATATCAATGAGGAAGAAATGTTCTCGAGTGGCAGCCTCGTACCGGTAGACGAAATATAGGGCGGCCGGCACTAGATGTAGTGACGACCTGGTAACACATGCAGTAAGTCGATGGATGCAGGTGGCTCAGCTCCGTGCTTTGTGGCATTCCTTGGGGGAGGCCCATGTTCAGCACTGGACTTGTGAAGACCTGTAATGATGATGATGATGATGCAGCTCCAATATGTAATGGCGCAATTCACATGTTCTCAAAACATTTTATTCCTTAGACATGCAGGTTTCCTCTTTCCTCGCTATGTTTCTTTCGCCACAAAACGCGATGTAAATCAGCTAAAATAGAACTAACATTTTCATTGGTGCCGGTGAGAATCGATCCCGCTTAGCTTGCGTACTGTAAAATTTTACAGCTAACGCTTAGACCCTGAGCTACTAAGAATATAATAAATGAAATTATAATTGATACATTAATTTATACGCGGTAGAGCCATGCTGCAGCTATATTAGAAGTATAGTTGTAGCACGAATGGGTCGGCTCGACCGGGGAAGGTTTTTTTTTTATAAAATAAGTGGGACAAACAAGCACACAGACCAACTGATGGTAAGTGGATACTGTGGACCATAGACATCTACATTTATCCTCGATTAAAAATCAAAATGCAGATGCGTTGTCGTCGCTGAGTACTAAGATTTACTACTAGATTACTGGTTCCAGTAAAAAGGGTATCCGGTTCTTTACAATCACCATACAAAGACAGCAGCATTAAGCTGCTATTTTACCCTGGTAATCCGTGAGAGTGTGGTTCTACACGGTCGAGTCGACCCATCCTTGCTACAACCATACAACTGCAGCGTGGCTCTACCCCGTTTGTGTTGTAAAATATATCTAAGATTATTTTCTACAATTATAACTTTATATCTATAACTATGAATAAAGGTCGTTCGCCAAGTCTACACATTTTGAGTAAAGTGAGGCAATTAGAAGATTAAACGAAATATTCGTTGAATGACTTTGTAAATACGGACATTTTTGTATTTCCCAGTGCAAAATTTATTCCACAGTGAAGAATGAAATGAAAGCATATGTATTTTGAGTCAAACACATAAGTAACAACTATTGCTAGATACTAGATACTAAATTGAACAACATAAGGTAACCCATCACCACATGTGATCAACCCGTTGGTACTTCATATCTAAAAATCCTCACAGAAATGAGGGAAGGCCTTTTCTCAGCAGTAGGGTGTATATAGGTTTTTTCATAGGATAATGGTGACAAGCGAGCACACAGTCCACCTGATAGTAAGTGGTTGCTGTAGCACATAGATATCTACATCTATCCTCGTGTGTGAATCAATATGCAGATTGCGTTTTCACCCGTGAGGACTAAGATAGAATGCCTCGTTTCCAGTAAAAAGGGTCTCCGGTTCTCTACACTCACCATATAAAACACAGCAGTTATACGCTGATATCCTGTGAGAGCGAGGTCCTTCCTAGGACGAGCCGACCCATTCGTGCTACAACTATACAATTAATATAGCTGCAGCATGGCTCTACCGCGTTTAAAAAAGGTTGTCACTTCACTTTTAAGTTTTATATAACTGGTGATCCATCCTGGCTTCGCACGTGTGATTTCTAGATCTTGACAACAATGCCACCTACCGAGTACAATTATGAATCTTAACCATCGAGGGACCACACTCAAACACACAGAAAAAATTTCATCAAAATCAGTCCAGATATTTAGGAGGAATTCAGTGACAAACATGTACAGAGGAATTGTATACATAAATATATCCATATAACGTAAGATTTTTACTCCTGCTTTCTTCAATTATTTGTCCTAGCCACAACACATAAGAGCATCATTCGACCGCTGCATTGTAAACTGTGACGGCATTCGATTCCCTGCACTGGCGTAGATTGAGACTAAAGTATTCTAGAAAATAGGTCTTTACCTATGAAATTGCCGTTCTGTAGTACTCAAATAAAATAATTTTTGCTTGGCTAAGAATTCTAATTTCAAATAAATTTTTTCTTAAATTCATGGAATTCTTTTTTAAAATTAGTTCTTTGTTCACAAACATATTTCTTTAGGTTTGTAAACAAACATATTTCTAAATTAAATGTAATAATAATTATTTTATGAAATTCACAAATATTCAATTTACGCAATATTTAGTTTGTACGGATTGGCTTCTCTAGTACGTAATACATATAACTCAATGATTTTGGTCCTTTTTTTTTCATTATGAGTACGTTCAGATATGTTAAAAATCTCGAATTTTTGACGTATCTATTATATGATATAGAATGATATATAATTATAAAGTAAATGTACGAGTACCTACCGTCGAGGCAGCAACGCGACACTATCGGCACGCAACATCAACGACGTTACTTTGATAATAGATTTTTTTTATTTTTGTCGTTATTAGGAAGACGCTGCTGCTCATCTCCTGATTTTTTTCCCTCTGTCGCCTCTTACGATACCCACGGGATGTTATTAGATAGGGAGTATAAATATTCTTACACCGACACCACGAATTAGTAGTTTAGTAGACCTACTAGTAAAGTACCACATAACTAATGCATTCAAAATTGAATGATCTCTTTCGAGTATGTTTACACAAACTTTACACATTTAAATAAAACTAGTTTTTACGTATTTTATCTACTATTGCTAGTATTCTAAACGTCGGGAATATAAAATAAGTTAATATATGCGAAAAATCTGTAAAAAATAATTTTATTTAAATGCATTCCAAATTTGATTTCAAAACAAAGAAAACACTACTTTTTAAATTGTAACAGTGTTTTCGGCCAGACTAAATATTTCTTTCTAGGCAGCTTTATTAATATAGACTTATAGTCAAGTAATAAAGGGAAAACATGCAATAACGATGCTTAAAGCATACTTTACTGCTAAGCACGTTGACGGTGCATGGTGCCAACTTTTTGCAATATAAATTAAGCAGAGATCATATTATTAAAGGAGAGGGAGATTATTACAACGATTACGCGTAATAACGCAGCAATAAATATCGCGGAACCTCTCCAGGTAACCCCTCGAGCCCGGACCGGGACGTCAAGATTGGTACATGTGATGAGAAACCCGCCTTACTTGAGGAAAATCTTCGTATTTTTTTTTTATATATATATACCTAGTCAGGTCATAAATTCTGTCCCATGTTTAATATAAAATAATTGAAACAAGTTAATTCATTATGTAACCATTTATATACCAAAATGAACTTAACAAAACATAGATTCTTATGACACTAAAGTTTATTCAAAATGACCGCCGTGATTTTGAATACAGGCCTTCAATCTGCGCGGCCAGTCGTCTATCGCAGCACGAACGAAGTCCATGTCAATATCGGCGGCTGCCTTAATCAAGGATGTCTTGAGTGACTCCGAATTGGGATGAGGTTTTGAGCACGCCTTTTCCTCCAAGTGTTGCCATATCTTGTAATCTAACGCATTCAAATCTGGACTGGAGGAGGGCCAGTCTTCGAGCCGGATGAAGTCGATGTCACGCGCCGCCAGCCAGTCTTGTGTGCTCTTCGCTCTATGAGCTGGCGCCGAATCTTGTTGGAATACCCAGTGCCTGTTATTGAACATGGTATGAGAAACAGGTTCCACAAGGTTCGTCAGGACTGTATTTTGATGCACAACTGCATTCGTTTTTACACCTTTCTCACAAAAATGTACCTCTGTTAAGCCCCAATAAGAAACTTCCAACCATACCATGAGCGAGGATAGAAAATGACCTCGTTGGACACGCGGAATGCGGTTGCTTGCTTCTTCACTACTGTGTGCGTACACCTTATCATTTTGTTTGTTGTAGCTCTCTTCTACGGTAAAATTTTTTTCATCCGAAAAAAGAATTTCCCGATATTTTTTTCCCGCGTACCGCTTCAACAAAGCGCGGCATCTCTTCAGTCTCAGGTCCATTAGACGAGCATTCAAACGATGTCCTGTTTTTCTTCGATATGCCCGAAGCCCTAAGTCTTCATTTAACACCCTTTTCACCGTGGTTCTGCTTAACCCCATCTGAAGGGCCAACAGTTTCTGCTTACGTTTGGGATTTCTTTGAATTCGCGCCTTCACAGCTTTTATCACTGCTGGAGTCCTAACAGTCCGAGGGCGACCACTTCTTGACTTGTCATCTACACTAGAGTCCTTACTGTATCGTTTGATGGTACGATAAACGAATCTTTTGGTTATATTCAAATTTTTCAGTATGTCAAAAATTTGAATTGGCGCGTAACCGCAACGATGCAACGCAATAACTGCAACACGGTCTTCTTTAAGCGTCCACTCCATATTTAAAAATGAGTAAAATTCTAAAAAGTATACAGTTATATTTTCATGAACAATTCGAAATTCGAATTCAATAAACTTTTTTGTGGCCAGCATTCTAAAAGAAAAGATTTTACTGTGTGACAATACTTATGACCTGACTGTGTGTATATATATATATATATATATATATACTTATGCTATTATGTACTAACACTAGCTTTAAGATTTGTATTATTACTAGCATCTATGATCCTTGTGGTCGAAATAAACGTTTTTTTTTTATAGAATAAGGGTGACAAACAAGCACACAGTGCCCCTGATGGTAAGTGGATGTCCGCAGCATCACCCTTATTCTATAAATAAGTAATACAATATTCCACTATTAGATAAAGGCCTCTTATACTTGGCAAACGAATGGACCTTTGAAGCTGCCGCCTGGTGTAGGTTTGTGCATTTTATGCCTGGAGTATAAGATGAGCTTATCTACGCATCCATTACTCATCAAGTTGTTACGTTATATTACCCATAAAAAGTACCATTAAAAAGAAGAAGCTGTGTCGTAATAAATACGGATAACAGATTAGTAAGCTGACGTAGCAATGGGCTGGCCATATTGCTCGAGGAACCGAAACGAAAACCGATGGGAAAGAAAGGAAGAAATGTTCCTGAGTGGGACGCGGGACGCGTTACACTTCGTCTACTGGTACAAGCCTAGTAAGCCTAGTAGATGGAGTGAAGACCTGATAATACATACATGAAGTCGATGAATGCAGATGGCTCAGGATCGTGCATTGTGGCATTCTTTAGAAGAGGTATGATGATGATGGTGAAGTCGTTATACACAGAGAGTACCTAACTAAAACCGGAGACGGGCAGTAGCTTCTTCCGGATAACAGCTCCGTTACCGTTATCATTACAGCCTATTATAGTCCCCTGATGAATATATGCTCCCCCCACCATAGATCCCCTCAAAGGGGAGGGGGATATACTATAGTTGCCATGTAGTTTTTATTTTTATTTTTAGTCGTTATTAGGAAGATTTCCTTTGACGACACATGCGACATTTTCTTTGCCCACGGTTGGTTGGTGTAATGGATATTCTTGTACCGCTACTACAGGGTGAAATCATTTGTGCTGAACAACTCAAAATAATAAAATCTACGGTGATAACTATGGCAAATATTCCCCCTATGAGAGGGGTGGCCTACGTATTAATCACTTATACGCCGCTTCCACTAGTAACTTGCATCGAAAGCCCTCATGACCAGTCCCGGGTTCAAAACGATAATTCACTCCGTAATTAGCACTCGTCGTATTCCAACAAAAATGTCCACTTTTGTGCCGTGTAGCCCGAAATTATATTTTATTTACGGCCCACGTAGCAATCTTAACAGGGATCTGTCTTGACCTCTTTTGTTTTGCGGATTTAACCGAGTTTAATTTACAAATGTTTTGTTGACACGTTTTTTCTGGATTAAAGCTATTTATTTATTTATTTAATTATGTTACCAACGATTGTTACACAAATAAAAATATTAATTGCTACAGTTTAGTATCTAGGGCATAATGCACAATCACTTATAGATAATCATTACTTACACAATAAAACATTGATAGAAAGAGAGCCGTGGTAACTCAGGGACTAAGCGCTTGCTGTAAATTTCACAGTACACGAGCAACCCGGGTTCGATCCCCGCCGGCACCAATGAAATTGTTAATTATAATTTTAAGTACTGACTTACCACGTGCTCTGCGTTGAAGGAAAGCATCGTGAGTAAACCTGTACGTCTGAGAAATGAGAAAAAAAATTAAAACATGAGAAGTTCGCCTACACGCATTGGGCCAGCGCGGCGGACATTTCCTTGCCCTAAAACCTTCTAAGAAAGGAGAGGAGGCCTGTGCCCAGGAGTGGGGCGTACATGGGCTGTAACTTAAACTTATACAATAAAAGATTAATTTATCTATATCTCTAAAGAGTGCAAATTTTGTAATTCTGTGTATATTATGTAATGGGTAATATCCGGAAAACTGCATCTATTTGAAAAATCATTTCACCATTTGAAAGGCACATTATTAATATATTATGTATCATCATTTTTATATTAATAAAGTTAAACTAAAAATTATGATGATATTCGTCAACTAAGTCGGATAAAATCTTGCCTCTAGAGCTTTAATGACTCGCGCTGCGTCAATAGTTAAAGTTGAACGAAATTAAAAAAGTTCCTCTTGAAAAGTTGTAAAAAAAAGTTCGCGTATGTTAATCTTCTGACGAGAACACACTGAACCACCATTTTATTATAAAAACTCTTGACAAAATAGTTATGGTGGCGGTCGTCGCGGAGGTGGCATGTTGGTCTCTTTAGGACAGGAAATTGAGAAAATGGAAACAAAAAATATGATATACATATCTTGAATTTTTGAAACAAATTACACTGGTCGACATAATCATCGGGTCTGACTTCTGAATGTCAAATTTTGGTTTCCTCTACGTTACTATTATAAGGGAAAGTTTGCTTTTGTAGAACCTAGAGCAATTTTTCAAATTTTAAGAAAAATTACCTACTGATTTTTAAATAATTTATAAATTACAATCACAAAAACCTAATATTTAAGATATATTATAGTTGCTCAAAACCAGGGTAAGGGTCAGTTTACAACAAGACGCGACGTGACGCGGCAATGCTTGAAGAAGTCAGCGGTTTTGCACCGCGTACCGCGCCGCCACTTGACGCATCACGATGTCGCGAGGCGCATTGTGAAATCGCTGGCGGCGCAACGCACTTGCACGCCGAGCCTACCGGCGAACCACCGCTGAGTCGCCATAGATGGGCGGAGGCAGTAGAGTCCAAGGGGGAGGCGTTGGCCGTTAGATTGGACATTGCGAAGGCCTTCGATCGGGTTTGGCACAAAGCGCTTCTTTCGAAGCTCCCTTCCTATGGGCTTTCTGAGAAATTGTCCGATTGGATCACCAGCTTCCTCGCAGATCGGAGCATTAAGGTCGTTGTAGACGGTGCATGCTCCGACTACAAACCTATTAACGCTGGTGTTCCACAAGGCTGTGGGCTATCACCAACGCTGTTCCTTCTGCATATCAATGATATGTTGCTAACTGGTAACATTTATTGCTATGCGGATGACAGCACTGGTGATGCTCTATACACCGGCCGTGTCTATATTTCTCGGGAAAACGTCACCGAGCACCGGAACAAACTTGTGTCTGAAGTCGAGTCTTTGCTGGACAAAGTCTCGGATTGGAGGCGACTAAATCTAGTCCAGTTTAATCCTCAGAAGACACAAGTTTGCGCGTTTACCGCTAAAAAGAACCCTTTTGTCGTATCTCCTCAGTTTCAAGGCACTCCCCTTCTTGCCTCAGCCAGTATCGGAACCCTCGGAGTCGACATATCGAGTGACGTGCAGTTTCGTGGTCACTTGGAAGAGAAGGCCAAATTGGCCTCTAAAAAGCTTGGCGTGCTCTGCAGAGCGGGACAGTATTTCATGCCGGCACACCGCCTGCAACTTTACAAGGCGCAAGTTCGGCCTCACATGGAATACTGTTCCCATCTCTGGGCAGGGGCTCCCCAGTGCCAGCTCCTTCCACTTGATTGCATCCAGCGCAGAGGGGCTCGAATCGTCGACGACCGAGTCCTTTCCGATCGGCTCGATTCATTAGCACTGCGAAAAGATGTTGCATCCCTTTGCATTTTCTTTCGCATCTACCACGGGGAGTGCTCTGAGGAATTGTTCGGATTAATCCCAGCCGCCAAATTTCACGAACGCACATCACGGCAGAACTCCCGATACCATCCACACCATCTGGATGATTGGCGGTCCACCACTGTGCGATTTAGAAGATGTTTTCTTCCTCGCACGTCTTCCTTGTGGAATCGATTACCATCTGCCATTTTTCCGGACCAATACGACTTAGGAACCTTCAAGAAAAGAGCGTACTCCTTTTTAAAAGGCCGGCAACGCATCTGCGATTCCCTCCCTGGTGTTGCAGTTGTTCATGGGCGGCGGTAGTCACTTACCATCAGGTGAGCCGCATGCTCGTTTGCCCCCTCTTCTATAAAAAAGCACTAAGGGCCGCGAGTTCGATTCCCTATAAAAAAAAAACGTCCTACGGAATGGACATACTTAGAGACTTGATCGGAGACTGAGGTATACTCGCCTCGGCATTCTGAAACTAAACTTTAATACGAGTTCTGGATAGCATAGGTAGTTTTTAGGTTTCCGTAGCCAAATGGCAAAAAACGGAACCCTTATGGATTCGTCATGTCTGTCTGTCTGTCCGTCCGTATGTCACAGCCAGTTTTCCCGAAACTATAAGAATTATGCCGTTGAAACTTGGTAAGTAGATGTATTCTGTGAACCGCATTAAGATTTTCACACAATAATAGAAAAAAAATAATAAATTTTGGGGGTTCCCCATACTTAGAACTGAAACTCAAAAACTTTTTCTTCCGTCAAACCCATACATGTGTAGTATCTGCGGATAGGTCTTCAAAAATGTTATTGAGGTTTCTTATATCGTTTTTTTCTAAACTGAATAGTTCGCGCGAGAGACACTTACAAAGTGGTAAAATGTGTAACTTCTAAAATAAGAGAACGATAAAACTAAAAAAAATATATGATGTACATTACCATGTAAATTTCCACTGAAAATTGGTTTGAATGAGATCTAGTAAGTAGTTTTTTTTAAACATCATAAATCATAAATTATGTTACTTGCTGCTACGGAACCCTTTTTGGGCGAGTCGGTCTCGCACTTGGCCGCTTATTATTAATGTTATATGGAAAAACATTACATCAATCACATCTTTTCGCTTAACTAATGACGTCGACTAAAAGAATTTTAATAACTTAGAGTACGGAGTGCGATAATAACGTTTGTATGTATTTTAAATCCGTTAATTTAACAGATACTGATTTCTGATGATGTTTGTTCTGTTAGGCTTTTGGCTTTTGCAGCGTCATTGTACTCAGGGCAGAATATGAGACACCATACCACACTTCTGTAATCTAAAATTAAGCTCATTAAACTGCAGAAGAGCATAAATTTTTGGGTATGGGTGACAAGCAAACACATCTAAATCTATCCTCATTTACGAATTAAAATGCAGATGCATACTCACCCGTAAGAACAAAGATGGAGTGCCTCGTTTCCAAAAAAAAAAGGTCTCCGGTTCTCTACACTCACCATACGAAACGTAGCAGCGTTAAGCTGCTATTTTACGTTGGCATTCTGTGAGAGCGTGATCCATCCCCGGTCGAGCCGACGCATTCGTACTACAACTATACAACTAATGTAACTGCAGCATGACTCTACCTGGCGGTTCGTTTACCGAAAATTTTCTTTTACCAGATTCACAAGCTGATACTTTACAAGAGCATTCTGCAATGTTTCGTATAGTGAATATAGAGAACCGGAGATTCTTTTTACCGGAAATGAGGCATTTTATCATAGTCCTCAGGGATGACAACGCATCTGTATTTTGATTCTTGATCCAGCATAGACTTAGATGTCTATGGGCCACAGACTCCACTTACTGTCAGGTGGACTGTGAGCTCGTTTGTCACCCATATTCTATAAAGAATTATCAATATGATTGATTGACTATTTAACAATGCATTTATGAACAATGAGTATTCTACCGCTGTTGTAGTACGAGAGCAAACAGTGTTAGATTTTTGTTCCAAAAAAAATATGTATTGCAGTTTTAAGTGCTAATTTATCACGTGATGGCGATAAATGAAAACGTCGTGAAGAAATCTGCATATCTGATGAATAAAATAATGCGAGGATAGTAGAAATCTGCCAATACACGTACCGTATAGTGGTGATGTAAGAGTATCCCATATCGTCCCGTGTGTGTCGTAAGAGGCGACATGGTGAAAAACAAACCAGAAGATGACAGAGCAGACGATGAGAGAGAAGCGACTTTCTAATAACAATAAAAAAAAAATTAAAAACGACGGTTACCATCCTGCCTGCCAAGCATGACAATTATGACAAATATCCTCCTATGACGCAATCTATAGCGGAGGCCATGTTCAGCAGTGGGACTTTGATAGCCTATAACAGTAACTGCCAATACACACTGGAGAAGCCTGGTCAACTAATTGCTTCGTAATCCTCCCAGAAATAAGAGGACTTTAGCGCCCAACCGTGGGACGTATGTAAGTTGTGACTTTAACTGAATTTAAAATATGTATTACTTAAGTAAATTAAACATATTTGTGACATTGCCGGCCTCAATAACCAAGCTTTATGATTTTTCTGTTTATTTCTATTGTTTACATATCTATGATTAACAGTTGCTATGAGTATGCTATGTAGTAAAACACATTAACTATTTCTGGCGTACAAAATGCCACCGAGCAGCGTTAGACTCTGTGGAGAGACGTTCTAAGAGACTTATTGGTAACTTTGATTGGAATCTTATCAGCGTAGAGCACAGGCGCAGAGTAGCCAGCCTCTTGGTATTCTATTATTTCGGAGAGTGTGCGCACGAATTAAATGCTTAAATTCCTCGCTCCCCTCCATCGGCGAACCAGGTGTCCGTTAATTTATTTAATGAATACCAGCTTTTCCCGCGGCTTCGTATGCCTGGATTTTAGTTCCCCGACGATAGGTACCCACAACATGAAATGGTGTGATAGAATCTTTTGTGCCATCACTATACGGTATAGTAAATCGTCATCATCATCATCAGCCCGCAAAGGTCCACTTCTAAACATGGGCTTCTCGCAATGTAAAAAGTATTTGCCGAAAGAATTTATTGAATATAATTGAAGTTAATTTATAAAAAAAGAAACATGAAAACAGCATAAATTAAAAGAATAAAATATGTAAGTACGTTTTATCATTTTAGGATTCTCTAGATAATGTTTTAATAATAACGTCTAAGCTACTTATACAAAGAAAATCTCGACGGCCTTGATGTCTCTAAAAGTGCAATCTGTGTTCTATGACACAATTCGGAAAATCCACAGATGTAATCCCAAATGACATCATCGCATAGCGACGGAGATTTACAAAGTGATTTTGATAAGGTAGTCAAAATGGTATAAAAGCCTTCAGATGCATCGCCATCACACAGTTGAGATAGGACGCAGCCAAAATGGTTTCTGAATTCCGTAAAAAGAAGTATCTTTACCTATTCAACGGTTTAGACAGCGATGCTAGCGGAACAATTGAGAAGAAAGATTTCGAGAAGTCAGCAGAGATGATGGCGAAGTCTGCGGACGGGAAGGTTAACGATGCCAAACACAAAGAATACCTCAACACTATGTTGAAGATCTGGGACGGGTTGCAAAGCCAAGCTGACTCGGACAAGGATGGAAAAGTATCTGCTGACGAATGGGTTGCATTATGGGACGCTTATGCTAAGAATCCATCAAGTGCGCATGATTGGCAGAAATTGTATTGCAAATTCTCATTCCAACTTCTAGATACTGGAAATGATGGCTCAATCAATAGTGAAGAATTCGTTAAAGCATACGAAGCTTGGGGTATCGATAAAAATGACGCTGCTACTAGTTTCCAAAAATTGTCAAGAAGTAAGGGCAGCATTTCTTGGGCAGATTTCCAGGAGTTGTGGGAGGAATACTTCACAACTGAAGATGCCAATGCACCAGGCAACATGCTTTTCGGTTCCAAATGAAATTCATAATATGTAATTTTATTTATGTTATATTTGCAAAGGAATAGCAATTTTGGTTGTAATTTAATTTATTGTGTTGGTGAGACTGTGCATAAATATGCTTCAATATTTAAAAGTAATGATGTTATTATATACATAATAACTTTAAAATATTATTTGTTATTTTAAACTCCTTTGTACTCCAAAAAATACTGTCGTAAATCATCCCCTACTCTGTTAGTGCAGGCATAACGTCTCAAAGAGTATCTGCGTTAATCTGCAGGGCTATGGTTCGTTTCGGTTATATACTCTATGTTACCACGTTTTTCATCTAAACTTGGTTCGGGCAAGCCATAGTATACAGAAGAATTATTACCGACAAATAAAATGAAGTCTTTTTCTTCTATAAAAAAAGACTAGTAGCTCATCATCAATTTTTAAAAGCTCCTCTAACAAATTAAGTTGGTACTTTTATCACTAATGAACAACATCAGACAGTCCACAATACATCAGAACTATAGAAAACAAATGACACAAGTAAGGTGGGCTGTGTGTAAAGCACGCTTCAGCTAATGCATCATCATCTAGGAAGGGCGTGCCCGGCATTTAAATGTTGGGTATTTAATGTTCTCAAACGTTTGCAGCAAAGATGTGGGGCTAGATATAGTGTATACAAATATTGACTGCCTCCTTCGTTTAGTAATCGTTAGCATGAGACAGCTCATCAAGTGGTTTCGGGTTCGAATCCCAACTCGAGCCAAAATCAGTTATTGACTATTTTCTCTCAAGAAATTTTCAGTATTAGCCCCGATTCTTGAGGTTAACCACCATGCCTCTGAAAACACGTCTAGCCGTTGGTCCTGCGCGTGATATCTCTTCAGTAGTATCGGCTGAGACTGGCCATCGTAAGTAAAATTGATCTGGAAGACATTTTTATCATAAAAATAGACGGAGATAATAGCACTGTAAACACTTCACTCTTAATATGCTCATTAAAAACGCTTGCAACACCATCTTTAAGCGTGACTCTTTTCCAAAAAATAAAATTTAATGAATAAAACAAGCCCAATAGTAGAAAAGTAATTTAAAAACACTGTCAGTAGGACTGCACGTCAAAAGTGAAAAAAGTAATGATTTAAAACACACAAAATACATCGAATTCAGTACCTCCTCCTATTTGAAGTCGGTTAAAGAGTGAATAATTTTATGGGGTATAAAATTATTCACTTTTTAACTCCTCACCTAAGACAAATCTTATGATATCCCGTATCTTAAAATCCATCAATCGTGTAAGCCTCAGCGGTGTAAAAGAAAAAAAAATAACTACACACTCGAAAAACATTAGCCTCCCTCTGGGGCAGTTGGATAAAAAAAACTTTTTGAATTGGAACATTAAGTATGGTCCGACTTGTTATATATATAATTTCATCAATTTGCTTCTATTTGTTTCATATTATTTATCAAATGAGAGGAATTTTTATCCAAACCTGCCAGGACGAGTATAAGTACATTAAATATCCGGCAATATTCCTTTATAGTTGGCGATATTGCATCCCGGCACGACCTCCATAAATATAATTAGATTAGTGTTAACAGGACTGCATTGCAGTGCGAAATTTGTTGCGCGCCGGAAATGTTTGCATCAATTACTCTCTCGCTTCTGTTATTTCTTGTTCAACAAAGATAAAATCGTGTATTTACATAATAACGTTAAGGAGAGAAACGTTAATGGTTTTAAACCATCAGGGCCATATAAAAATCTAAATTTCTCCCAAGCTAGAAACGCTTAAATTCTAGTTATTATAGCCTTCTTCTAAGCAAATATATGTAATGCTTGCGCCAAACACCACTTTTCCGTGGCTGCTTATTCAACATATACCAAGGTTATAAAAATTACTTTCATAATAAGAAACAAAATAAAGGAATATAATTAAACATCGCACATAGACATGCACAGAAATAACAATGTGTGACGCACACGGCGTGAGCGTGAACTTTTTCGTGTGCGTTGGTGTGTGTGACCGAAATTTGGTTAGACCGGACATTGTTATATTTAATCCTATAATTGCAATGATTTTTCTATTTACTATATTAACAAAGAGGTTTTATCCACACAGTCAAAGTGTTTTCTGCCGACTTCTAAAAAGGAGACGGTACTCAATTCGACTGTATGTTTTTTATGTGTGTTACCTCATAACTTTATACTGGGTGAACCGATTTCGATGATTCTATTTTTATTTGAAAGCTGGTACTTCTCTTGTGGTCCCATATGAATTTTATCGTGGTCAGACCAACAGTATTTGAGTTATTCTTAATAACTTATATTGAAGTCGGCTGTTCAAAATTTTTAATTTTATATTATACTGTATAATATTTTCACCGTCGTCAAAAACATTTTTTATGTGTCATCATCATTACAGCCTTTTATAAGTCCACTGCTGAACATAGGCCTCCCCCAAGGAATGCCACAAAGCACAGTCCTGAGCCACATGCATCCATCGACTTCCTGCATGTCTTATATAATATAAATAACAATAAAGTTATTACATGTCATAATAATACAGAATGTCAGCATTTGAAAATAAAATGTCAAGAACCATAAATAAATTAAGCAATACTAGTCAATTTTTAATAAATACAGAACAATGTCAAAAATTATAATTACCAACAAGGCGAAACTTATATAACTTATGGAGAAACAACAACACACAACAAGAAATTATAACATTTTAAATATTTCATCTTAATTATATTATAAATAAAATATATTAAGTACATTTAGTCCGCCTAAAACAATGAGGCTAAAAAAGTTTTGAGCATACACTGTTAAGTTTTGTTGGTTATCTATAATCATGACCAGTAGCGATTATCCAGCAATTACGGATAGCTGAGATTTGAAAAATTATTACCGCAAGATATTGTAAAATACTTCAAAACCATTGATGTAAAGAAAACCGCAGATTTGTGGGGGATTTCCGTGACAGTTATTGCGTCCATAATAGATTTAATTGCACCTCATCTTGCTATTATTTTTAATACTTGTATCGATTCTGGTGTGTTTCCTGATTTAATGAAGTATAGTAAAGTAATACCTTTATTTAAATCTGGTAGTACATTGGACCCCGCTAATTTTAGACCTATTTCTGTACTACCAACTCTTAGTAAAATTTTTGAAAAAATTATTTTGGATCAATTGTTAATTTTTTTTAATACAAATAAATTACTTCATAAAAACCAATTTGGATTTACAAGGGGTCGCTCGACGTCTGACGCCGGCGTTGAGCTTATGAAATATATTTTTAATGCCTGGGAGAATTCACAGGATGCCTTAGGTGTTTTCTGTGATCTTTCCAAGGCTTTCGATTGTGTTCATCATGAAACATTAATCAGAAAACTACAACATTACGGTGTAAAAAATTTGGCGCTTAGACTTATTACTTCATATTTAAGTAACAGAACTCAAAAAGTCGTGATAAATGGTAAAGGTTCCTCCGGATCGGTAGTATCAATGGGCGTTCCTCAGGGCTCGATTCTTGGCCCATTCCTGTTTTTAATCTATATAAATGACTTACCTTATCTTGTAGGGGACAATCACGATATAGTATTATTTGCTGACGATACCTCTTCAATTTTCAAACTCCAACGGCAGTTAATTAATTATGACGATGTAAATAATGCTCTATCGAAATTAGTACATTGGTTTAACGCCAACAATATGCTCTTGAACGGCAATAAGACAAAGTGTATTAAATTTACAATACCTAATGTAAAACATTCGAATACCAATGTGCTATTAAATGGGGAGGAGTTGAGTCTTGTGGATACCACTGTTTTTCTCGGTATTACTATTGACGCGAAACTTCAATGGGGCCCCCATATATCTAAATTAGCAAGCAGACTTAGTTCTGCAGCATATGCTGTAAGAAAGATTAGAAGTCTCACAGATGTTGAGACAGCTAGATTAGTGTATTTTAGTTACTTTCATAGCGTAATGTCTTATGGAATTTTGCTATGGGGTAATGCGACTGATATTGAAGCTATATTTGTTTTGCAAAAGAGAGTCGTTCGGGCGATTTATAACCTAAATTGTAAAGAGTCCCTCAGACAAAAATTTAAAGAAATAAACATATTAACTTTGGCATCGCAATATATTTATGAAAATCTAATGTATGTACATAAAAACATAAATAGCTTTAATAAGAATAACGATGTGCATTCTTTAAACACTAGGAACAAACATAAGCTTGTAATACCAGTTACTAGATTCCACAGAATCAGTAATTCATTTATGGGGCAATGTATACGCTTTTACAACAAAATCCCAGAACATATTCAAAGTTTATCAATAAACAAGTTTAAAAGTTTTATTAAAGAAAAACTGTACAAAAAGGGTTATTATAATATCAAGGGATACATGAATGAAAATAACCCCTGGGATTAAGGTGATCGCCACCATGCTGGTTCTATAAAATAATCATTTAAAAATTGTATATGTGAAATTATTGTTAAGTGAAATATGTTTGAAAAAAAAAGTCCCGCTGGGTTTCTTGCTGGTTCTTCCCAGGACAGAGGTATTTTCCGAACCAGTGGTAAATAAAAAATGACTTTCAATAAGAATTATGTAATAACCAATATGGAATAAAAAATTATTCTATTCTATTCTTACCAGGTCGTCACTCCATCTAGTGGGGGGTCGCCCTACACTTCGCCTATCGGTACGAGGCTGCCACTCGAGAACCTTTCTTCCCCATCGGTTGTCGGTTCTTCGAGCTATATGGCCGGCCCATTGCCACTTCAGCTTACTAATCCGTTGGGCTATGTCGGTTACTCTGGTTCTACTGCGGATATCCTCATTTCTAAGTTTATCACGCAGAGAAACCCCGAGCATAGCCCCCTCCATAGCTCGCTGAGCGACCTTGAGCTTCCTCATATGGCCAGCAGTGAAGGACCACGTCTCAGATCCGCAAGTCATCACTGGCAACACGCACTGGTTGTACAATTTTGTTTTCATGTTTTGAGGTATGCCTAACGAGAAGATGTGTCGTAGTTTCCCGAACGCTGCCCAGCCGAGTTAAATTCGTCGATTGACCTCTCAGTCGAAGTTGGACTTACCTAGTCGGACTATTTGACCCAGGTAAACATACTCGTCAACAAGTTCCAGCTTAGTGCTCCCAACAACTACCGGCATAGGTGTGACATGGACGTTAAACATGATTTTTGTTTAGTCCATGTTCATCTTAAGACCTATCCGTTGGGAGACACTATTGAGGTCATTGAGCATAGTGCTTAGGTCCTCCAGCGATTCTGCCATAAGGACTATATCGTCAGCAAATCGAAGGTGATTGATGTACTCGCCATTATTTATACCGCATCCTTTCCAGTCCAGTAGCTTGAAAACATCTTCTAATGCAGCGGTGAAGAGTTTCGGGGATATAACGTCACCCGTGTAATTCGTGTAATTCTGTTGATCATGATATCTTGTTGGCCCTTCTTTCTTATTTGAATATCTCGTCTTCAGCTCAGGAATGGTTCTCATCATATCTTCGAGGGCGCCAACAGGCCGTGCGCACTTGACATATACTATCTGACTGGTGTGATGTGTCTACTGGCGTCCCTCAAGGCGGTATAGTCTCTCCTCTTCTGTTTTCAATTTTTATCAATCTCATCGCATTAAATCTCAAGTGCTCCCACCATCTGTATGCTGATGATCTGCAGTTATATGTGCAAGTGAAACCCTCAAACATCTCTAATGCTATCTCATTATTGAATGATGACTTGAAATACATCTCCGAATGGTCCACTGTGTATGGCATAAACGTGAACCCATCTAAGTGCCAAACAATAATCTTAGGTAGACCACGATTATTATCGAAACTGGATTTTCCCACCCTACCATCAATTATGTTTAAAAATAATGTCATACCATTCTTTCCTCATGTAAAGAACCTTGGTCTGTACGTTGACGGTAGCTTAACATGGAACAAACATATACAGGAGGTGAGTCGCAAAACTATTGGAACTTTGTGATCTCTATATCGATTAAAAAATTTTCTTCCCACCAATACCAAGATTTTAGTTGTCCAGTCACTTATCTTACCGATTATTGATTATGTCGATGGATGTTGCTCAACATCAACCTGTCTCAACATCATCTTAATACATTGGATCGTCTACTTAACAACTGTATCAGATACATTTATGGTCTCCGTAAATACGATCATGTATCTTCTTTTCGTGCTCAGCTAAATTGGCTGCCTATCCATCAGCGCAGATGTGTCAGAATGTTCTGCACCATTTCCACAATTCTGAACGATCCATGTGCTCCCGAGTATCTGAAATCCAAATTTCAATACCTGGGAGATTCTCATAATCGCTCTCTCCGTTCATCGGCTAATCTTAAGTTACTCACTCCTTTACACCGTACTGGTTATTTATCTCAATCTTTCTCTCTCACGGCCATCAGACTCTGGAACGACATCCCTTTTGACATTAAAAAATCTTCCAACAAGTTTCTTTTTAAAAATCAAGTCCGAAAGCATGTGAAAAAATTGTTGCAAGTTTGAACTAACATAACTTTTATTTTCATATATATATGTCTATTTTATACTTGTTCTGACATAGATAATATTTATATGTATTGTGTATATATGTAATGTACATGTATATGTATATGTGTATGTATATACTTATATATGTATATATTGTGTGTATTTAAGTATATACAACGTGTCCCAAAATTCAACGATAAGCCAACACCGAAGGATAGACCTGCCCCGGACTAATCGGGGAAAAAAAGAAAAAAAATATATCCCAATTATATTTTAAGTTATATAAAAAAAAATGAAATTCTTCAGAAATTGAGACCATATATGATATTTTTCACTACCATGACCACAATTTTTTTATTTTTTTTTTCTTTTTTTTTTATAGACAACCTGAATAGTACTGCTATCTACCACAATTCTTAAAAACTCCAGAATAACTCTTGTTTTATCACGAAAATTAATGAAACTTATTTTATTCCCTAAATTTTTTGAAGACTTTTATTTTTAACCAAATTTAACTTATCGTGGTGTAAAAAAAAAAGTATGAACACTAGTATGGCAAGTTTTTTTAAAAATTGACGCAACTAACCAACATTCCAAAATGGTATAATACTGTAGGAAAACAAGTTATAAAAAATATGGGCCTATTATTTCTTAACAGGGGCCAAATGACGGTCGGGTGTAATAAAAGTATTAGTTCTTGAAAAATGTTTAATATTTCAAAACAAATGGTACAAACAGTTTCACGTGTAATTTATTAAGTTATTAACATTATAGCAAATGTTCGAACTGTTTGCCACCAGCATTAATACATGCACGACATCGCCTTAAAAAGGATCGTTTTATTTGTCTTGCATATCTTCTGCTATTAATGTAATCAGCAGCCTGAGTGATATTTCGACGAAGCTCGTCCAATAAAAGAAGTCCAGGGGTTTCAAATCGGGTGAACGGGGTGGCCATAAGATAGGACCAAGTCGCCCGATCCACCGCCCTGGATACTCTTGATTTAAATATTCTCGCACAGGACGGGCATAATGTGCTGGGCAACCATCATTTTGGAACCACATGTTTTGAAGATCACTTAAGGGCACGTCGTTTAACAATTCCTGCAAGTCATTTTGTAAAAAGTTTAAATAACTATTGCCATCTAAGTTTCCTTGTAACTCAAAGGGCCCAATTACTTTTCCATTTAATATGCCGGTCCATAGGTTAACCTTGAATTGATATTGGGATTTGCCTTGTCTCATCAAGTGTGGATTTTCATTACTCCAACTATGTAGGTTGTGAAGATTTAAATACCCATCTTTCTTGCACGTTGTTTCATCCGACCATAGAATTTTGTCCTCCACTGTGCCTTTGCAGCATTACACGGCAAAATGTGACCCGTAGCGGATAGTCCCGCGGTAATAACGTTTGCACACGCCTGTAGTGATATGGGTGAAGCTTGTGACGTTTTAATATTCGATGTGCAGAACTTTTCGGGATTCCTGTAGCTTCTTCTATGGCACGTACCGGAGTAGCCGAGTCATTTTCTATCTCATTGAGAACTTCTTCATCACGGTCCAATCTAGGTCTTCCAGCGCTTCTCCTATTGGATGTCATACGACCCTCCGAAAACGCTTGATGCACATTAATAATCACTCGATAGTCAGGATATTTTTGAGCATTTGGGTATCTTTCTCGATACAGTCTGCTAGCAGCGTTATCATTACATCGGCATTCTCCATAGATTAAATGCATATTAGCGTATTCCTGTGGTGTGTACGGTGGCGGCATGTTAAACGCCAAACAGTCCAAAATGCGCCAGAACTCTAAATCACAAAACATACAATCGTAGTCCAAGATAACGCCAGGTCAGTTCAGTTTGCAGATCACTTCCAGTCCAAATAATGCCAGGTCAGTTAAGTTTGCAGGTCGATTCCAGTCCAAAAAGCCAAGCCAAAAGTCGATAGTATGTACGAGGGCCACGTAAGTTGAATTGGGAACGGTGCGCAGTAAACAAAGGAGCAGAGCGTACTGAACCGACTTGCTGAGAATAATAACAGCTTCTCTACCTGCCCTGTTGTTGTCTCTTTTTAACGTAAATATCTCTATCTATCTATCTCTCTCTAACATCTAAGGTATTAATGCCCCATTCGAATTCCTAGAAATTGTAACAGGAACCCATTTTGGGCATGTAGTAAAAGTGATTACTGACAATTACAATTTAAGGAATTTAGCCCCTGTTTAGAAATAATAGGCCCATATTTTTTTATAACTTGTTTTCCTAGAGTATTATACCATTTTGGAATGTTGGTTAGTTGCGTCAATTTTTAAAAGAACTTGCCATACTAGTGTTCATACTTTTTTTTTACACCACGATAAGTTAAATTTGGTTAAAAGTAAAAGTCTTCAAAAAATTTAGGGAATAAAATAAGTTTCATTAATTTTCGTGATAAAACAAGAGTTATTCTGGAGTTTTTAAGAATTGTGGTAGATAGCAGTACTATTCAGATTGCCTATAAAAAAAAAGAAAAAAAAATTAAAAAAATTGTGGTCATGGTAGTGAAAAATATCATAAACGGTCTCAATTTCTGACGAATTTCATTTTTTTTATATAACTTAAAATATAATTGGGATATATTTTTTTTTCTTTTTTTCTCCGATTAGTCCGGGGCAGGTCTATCCTCCGGTGTTGGCTTATCGTTGAATTTTGGGACACGTTGTATATATATATATATATATATATATATATATATATATATATATATATATATATATATATATGTATATGTGTGTATATGTATATTTATATGTATATACAATTTATTTTCTTTTAGCGCTTTCTATTTTGATTACTGCTGCACCGCCTCTTGTTGTATATCTCTGTTTAGCGTAATGGTTGACTGGGAGAGAATGCCCTATGGCATTATGTCCGCCATATGTACAGCTTTGTATAAATAAAATAAACTAAATAGTTTATATTGAAGTCCGTTGTACAAAATTTTAACTTTTTAATTATTGATGTTTGGATTCTTATTATGCGAACATTATTTTAGTACGTAATACATAATATTTTCTTTTTTATATATAATACTAGGTATCCATCCCGGGCTTCGCATGGCTGATGTCTGGATCTCGACAACAGCGCCACCTACCGTGTGCAATTTTGAATCTAATTCATCCAGAGACCCAATCAAACACACGCAAAAAAATCACAAAAATCAGTCAAGTAATTTTAGATTTTTAGTGAGACTAACGGACAGCAATCGATTTTTATATAAGTACTAGCTGTTCCCCGCGACTTCGCCCGCGTGTAATTTAGGATTTTAATTTTTTTTGCGCAGAACCCTAATTAATTTTCTAAAATAAAATTAGTAACATCAGCTATCTGCCAGTGAAAGTCTTTTACACCTCAGGCGTCGATGTTTGCTGCTTAGACACCTAAAGCACACGCCATCTTCCCTCACCCGCTTCTACCGGTCATCCAGGTCCATCTGTACCAGTTTCCTACACTTGGCGATTGGGTGTTCACCACCACAACACAAACACGGGATAATTCCGTTGTCCTCCTGGGTGGTGAACGTCCTTACGTCGCGGGGCCGATCCTCTACGCGGCGTGTTAATACGATCCTTTTCGACGGCGATGCTTCTCGTCTTACGGGCGATTCCTTAGTCGGCGCTACGGACGTATCGTGTAATTTAGGGTTTTTATTTTCTTGCGCGGAACCCTAAATATTTTTCTAAAATAAAAATAGTAACATCAGCTATCTGCCAGTGCCAGTCCCGTCAAAATCGGTCGAGCCATTTAGCAGATTAGCTGGAACAAACAGACAGGCAGATAGACAGACAAAAATTTTAAAATTGTGTTTTTGTTATAAATAACGTATATACTTTCATATGCATGTGGTATATATGCAAAAGCTGTTATTTTGTCATTACAAACAGACACATTTTATTTATTTATATATATATATTGCTTGAGTTAATTGGTAGACATTAATGTATTTTTAACAGTTTGAGTAATATATGATTTTCGACACACTTTCCTAATTTTATATCCAAGAATTTCGACATAGGTGAATGGTATTCGCTGTCCGCTAAGCCAAGTTGTCACTAGATGTTTAATTACCGTGATACGAATCTGGCGGAACCGACAAACTATTTCGCCTTATCATTGTTTATCAAGTTTAAACAGTACGTGAGTTGATATGAGAAACAATTATCTCAACGATTACGATTATTTAAACAGTGTAATATATAATTTTATTTTTATAAAAATTTAAATGATAAACGAACTTACTTTGAAGGCTACTAATTTAACTGGCTCTCTTTACGCTTCACATTGGAACACAGCAGTGCACATAATGCTATTTGAGGGTAATGGTAGTACTTACACAGAGAGTTTACAGAATAGAATAGAATAATTTTTTATTCAATATTGATTATTACATAATACTTATTGAAAGTCATTTTTTATTTACCACTGGTTCGGAAAATACCTCAGTCCTGGGAAGAACCAGCAAGAAACCCAGCGGGACTTTTTTTTAAACATAATTTCACTTAACAATAATTTTGTTTATACAATTTTTAAATGATATTTTCATAGAACCAGCATGGTGGCGATCACCCTATTCCCAGGGGTTATTTTCATTCATGTATTCCTTGATATTATAATAACCCTTCTTGTACAGTTTTTCTTTAATAAAACTTTTAAACTTGTTTTTTGACAAACTTTGAATATGTTCTGGGATTTTGTTGTAAAAGCGTATACATTGCCCATATACGTGGTTTGACCTCGTTGGTCTAGTGGTTATAGTAGTGCGACTGCTCATCATGAGGTCACGGGCTCGAATCCCGGGTCGGGCAAAAAAATCAGTTATTGAGCTTTTCCATCAAGAAATTCTCAGTAGCTGCCCGGAATCAGGAAGTTGGCGGTGTCTGACCCCCGTGCCTCGGAAAGCACGTAAAGCTGTTTTTCCTGCGCCTGATCTCTCTCCGGTCGTGTCGGTTTACCGTCCCATCGAACTATAAGAGTGAAGGAATAGAGAGTGCACCTGTGCTTGCGCATATACTTAAGCACTATAATCCTGTCGTAGGCCGATGGCTAGTCTCTGTTGAGGCTGGCCGCCGTGACCGAAATTCGGTCTGGAGGACATTATTATTATTATACGTGGTAGAGCCACGCTGCAGCTGTATTATGGTTGCAGCACGAATGGGTCGGCTCGACCGGGTTAGGACCACGCTCTCACACAACACCAGCGTAGAATAGTAGCTTAATGCTGCTTTATTTCGTATGGTGAGTGTAGAGAACCGGAGACCCATTTTACTGGAAAAGGGGCATACCTTCTTAGTCCTTAGTGGTGACAACGCATTTGTATTTTGATTTTTAATTGATCATAAACATGTTTATGGGTCACAGTATCCACTAAGCATCAGGTGGACTGTGTGCTCGTTTGTCACCCTATTCTATAGAAAAAGAAAAACCTACCTAAGTAGAATAGAGGTCTTACCTCGTAGTAAATAAATGATAAATTTAACTAAATTTATTTTACTCCAATTTCTAAATTACTATCGGCCAAACAGTCAAACACTACTCAATTTTAAGATGTTGTTACGTCTCGTGCTGTCACAGTCACTTTGACTTAAAGTGGTAGATACAGCACGAGACTTAACGGCATCTTAAAATTGAACAGCGAATGAATATTTTGGCATATATAACATAGAAATTGATGGGTTTCGTAGTTGTTTTTTATAACTGAGAAATAAAATACTCTAAATTTCAACAATGTACATCCCGACAAGATTCATGATACCATCTATACCAACTGGATGCTTGACGGTCCACAACTGTGCGTTTTACTAGGAATTTTCATCCTCGCACGATTTCTCTAAGGAATCGTTTACTAAAGGTGATTTTTCCGAACCGATACAATTTAGGGACCTTCAAGAAACGAGCTTACTCCTTTTGATAG
Source organism: Parnassius glacialis (assembly GCA_033319125.1). Lineage (NCBI taxonomy): Eukaryota > Metazoa > Arthropoda > Insecta > Lepidoptera > Papilionidae > Parnassius > Parnassius glacialis. Next base: position 2,851,424 of record JAVANC010000011.1, read on the forward strand.
GCCGACAATGCCCTGGTGTTGCAGTTGTTCATGAGCGGCGGTCGACACTTACCGTCAGGTGAGGCGTATGCTCGTTTATCCCTTTTATATAAAAAAAATACTTATCTAATTAGTAAAAATATTTTTTTTTTACTAACGCTTTATTACTCTATGTTATGAATAATAAACTGACTAAAGATCTGAATAATCCAATTTTAACAGTAAGATCCTATCTTAATACTTTTTTAAAAATTAACAAAATTCAATTCAATTCAATTCGTTTATTTCACAAGTTTGCATAATTTCTACATAGAAATGTTTTATGTAGGCCAATGAAGCTCCCGAGCACTGACTCTGGATATTCGGCTGTACTCGCAAAGATTCTGTTGCAGCTAGCCCTTACTCGACGTACGAAAGATATTGATTTTGCGCATAATTGCATAAAAGTCATCAAATCAACCCTTGCATCGATAAAATTGCCTCGAAGGCACAGCATATTGGGTACGAAGAACATGAAGCCTTTTTCACAAATAGGTTATCCATGGGGAGCTTTGTAGTTCGATTAAGGAAGTATTTTGAACTAATAAAATATTATACCATGCTCGTTATAATATAATATTTACATTAAAATATTTTCTTACCAATGAAAAACGCAATTCTGTGATGTGAGATCGAATCCGAGTTGCTGGTTGTACTATAAAATTAATGGTGAGCGTTTAGCCCCCTGCTACAACAGCTCTTACGTATTACAGTGTGGTGTTAATTATGGATACATTAGCACGTGACGGATGCTTGGTAACGACTAGTTATCGATTATATAGGGACACGTTAATGAAATCGAGTGTGAGCAATGTGTCCGTGAAGGCATAAGAGAGTCGTAGATGTTGTGATATAAGTGGTAGAGCCACGCTGCAGCTATATTATGATCGCTGAGGAAGGACCACGCTCTCCCTCGCTCTCAGCTCAATGCTGCTGTTTCGTATGGTGAGTGTAGAGAACCGGAGACCGTTTTAACTGGAAACGAGACATTCCATCTTAGTCCTCAGGTGAAACAAGACATCTGAATTTCGATTTTTAATGGACGATAAATGTAGATGTTTATGAGCCGCAGAACCTCAGGTGGACTGTGCGCACATTTATTTGTCTCTCTTATTCTATAAAAGAAATACTTCATGCCTAGCCTAGATATCCTTTATATTTATTAAGCATTTGATGCACTGTGTGGTGAGCACTAAAAAATATAAAAAGACAGTGAAAACAAAGTACCATGCAGTGGCGATGTAATAGAATCTATAACAATATTTTGTCCCGTGAGTGTCGTAAGAAGCAACAATGGAAAATACCAGAAAGATCTTATAGCTTCTAATTCTCCTTTAGCCAGGTGTAAATATACACCGAGCGATGGGCATAAGATGTCATCGTTAATCCACCTACGAAGCGGGACAATTGAACCATATCCTCACTAGTTGCGTTCAGCGCCTAGGTAGACTTCTATGGGTTCAATAAGAAGAAGAACAATATAAAAAACTTTGATTAAGTCTTATAACACGTGGTTTACTGTCAATCTCGAGTTTAAGGACGAGTGTACGTCACGAATGAATTCCTTTACCCGAGGCGACACAGTTTTTGCAAAATTTAACATTAACAAACTAAAATTTAAACAGCAAGTTTAATACTATACTTTATATTTTAGTCAGCATACTTTCTGCGGGACTCCTTTATTGAATCTGACTCTAGTTATACCTGAAACTAATTTTAAACAACTGTGTGAATTGTGCACAGTTATAAATAAAATCAATATATTATGTCAAATATATATCCGTACCTTGTTAGATTAAACATCGCTTTATGTCTTAAGAAAATTTAAATATAACTTAAATTAAAAACAATAAGAGCCGATAATCTTCAAACGGCTGAACAGATTTTCTTGAAACATACGAGTAGTTTCGATTAAGACACCTTTCAAACAAAAAATCCCTTAATCAAAATCGACCGTTGGATGGTTGATGAGCTATGGTGCCACAGACAGACAGTATGGTGTAACACGCAGATTAGAATCAGATACACAGATACACACTACAAACTTATAACACCCCTCTGTTTTCATCGGGGGTTAAAAATGGATAACATTCTTTAGCCTTAATTGCTTTATTAAATCCACACTAAAATAAATAAAATCTTAGCAGTGGGTATTTATAATATATAATATATATATATATATATATATATATATATATATATATATATATTAAATATTATATATATATATGTGAATATAAATCATGTAAACCTTTTTATTTTTAATTCTTTATTCACAGATCACGAATATTTATTTTACTCTTCAGTGTTTTTAATTTTATATTAAATTAATCACTTATTGTCATCGCTTTTGTTCACCACCGATTCATTATGGAGATGGAATCAACAATTTTGATTAACTTTTTGAGCAATTAATATGTAGCTGCTCCGAATATGAAATTTCCCGGATCTTTTGGATCATCGGACGTGAAATACTGATTCCACAAATCTTGAAACTCTGTCCAACTAACTGTAGACTTTCCTCCTGACATCACTTTGAAGGCTGAAACCGCATCTTCCTTTAAAAGGCCAAACGACTCGTAAACTGATGAAAACTCCTCGCTATCGATTGTACCATCTCCGCCAGCATCCTCTAACTCAAACATGAACTTGCAATATTGCTTTTGCCAATCAGAAGCTAGAGTAGGATTATTAGCATATGCCTCCCACATGGACAGCCATTCTTCTGCGGTTACCTTTCCATCTTTGTCTGCATCTGCTACACTCTGTATACCATCCCAAATCTTCAACAAAGAGTCTAAGGTCTCTTTATATTTAACGTCACTAGATTTCCAACCTCGCAGCTTGCCAATATTTTCAGCTGCTAGCTCAAAATCGTTCCTTTCAACACTTCCACTTGAATCAGTGTCGAAGAAAATGTTGAAAAGGTGCAAAAGCTTCTGTTTTCTGAATTGTGATACCATCTTTTTGCTGTTATTTCTGGAACAGTTATGACTAACGTCTGTTATGGCTAAGTAACTGTTAATCGAAGTCGTGGATGATATCCAATTGAAGCAGATAAAAATTAGATATGAAATTTTTATTGATAATTAACTAAAATTTGCTGACTTGTGCATTCAATAACAGTGGATTAGCAACTATAGTTTATTATTATTACGGACTGATTTTTTTTTTAATGAAAACTAATAGATAAATATTTTAAATTGTATCATGTATACCAATGTGGACGCGGCTGTAGTCTAAACTCTCTAAATCATAATAAATGTAATCATAGATTACTGTATATATACTAGAGATATGTATGTAATCCAGGCTCTAAATCAGCGTAGTAACTAAACTAAAAATGCTTTTAAATACCATTTTGTGGCGCAATGGCTTAGCATTGAGTTATAGCGCGAAGGGTCGCAAGGTCGAACCCCGCACTTCAAAATTATTTGTATGATGGAAAAGTAATTTCTCCGGTTTTGGATGTTTGTCACGGTGAAATTTATCTACGAAACTTGCTTCCAAAATACGAGATAAATACCTAGATTGGGGAGGGGAAGGGGGGGGAGGGGTGTAACATTTAAAAAAATTAAAATGTTTTATCTATGCACGTAAATATAATTTTAGGGGCAACGTGATTTGTTTGTTTGTTTCGTAGAAATTTACTTCTGCATTTCACCGGGTGAGTACAGGTGGCCGGAGGCCCAATCCCCTTCCCCATCAACATGGTAGCGTAGTTTAAAAGAACACAATCCCAGGAGGGTACCAGCATCCCTGGAGAATCCCTCGCTGGGCATCCACGCCCAAGCTATCCTAATTTTCTGAGCGTGGGCCCTCAGGCTGCCCGCGTACTCTGGGGAGGGGGGGGCGAAATTCCTCTCAAGACGAAACCTGCTCGGGGCAAGCGGAGCAATAAGACAAAGGCAACCCCTCTATGCTTTCCGTGAATTTCTGCAATATCAGGGGACTTCACTCAACCCTTAAAGCCGTCCACTAACATCTGGAGATGGCGAAGCCGGCCTTGCTCGTTTTAACCGAGACACAGGTGTCCTCTCCGGCTGATACTTCGTATTTCTCCTACCCGGGGTATAAATTAGAATACTCCTTTGTGCCCCAGACTGAAGTTTCCGTGTACGTCAGAAAGGACATCTGTAACTGAACGCTGAACGCCTCGGCAGTCTTGAAGGTACCTGTCCATCCTATGGCTACGTGTAAACGGCGACGACCATCCCCACTTCTACGGGTGCCTCTATAGGTCCTATAGCGGTAATGTCGACACAGACCTACTCAACGACCACTTCCAAATGGCTGCAGACTCCGTGCTACAACAGGTCCCATCCACAGAGAGCGTGATACTCGGTGATTTTAATTTACATATGGTCTAACACAACTGGTTACTTCGCCAACGCGGATCACAGATATAGAGGATCATGTACCTCCCCTGTTGGATCTTCTGCTGACCTCTCATCCGGACGGATGTCAGGTCTCCGTCGATACCCCTTTGGGCTCTTAAGACCATTGTCTGATCCGGAGTACGGTGCCACTCACGCTCCAATCGCAATTGCGATCTGCAGCTTGCCGCCGTGTTTGGCACTATAGGTTGGCCGATTGGGACGGGATGCGGTCTTTTTTTGCATCCTACCCTTGGGGGTTTGCTTCTCACCGGAAGGTCCCAGTGTTGTTGCTGGTTCTGTTGCTGGTTCTGTTGCTGATGTGGTTCAGGGTTTGAACTTTTTATTCCATCCTCTGTGGTGCCCATCGGAGGCAGATCCCAGCCATGGTTTGGTCGTTCCTGTAAAATAGCATCACGCTATAAGCAGGAGTGCTACCGGGCTTGGGTTGACGCATCAACGTCTCGGGATGTAAACACTAGGAGAAGTATAATTCATTCATTCAGGCATTGTCAAGGCAAGGTCTAAGCACATTGGCAGAATTGGCGAGAAGCTAGTTCGCCTTCCTTCGGGAACCCGTGCATTCTGGTCTCTCGCCAAGGTTGTCCAAGGGAACTTCTGTCAGCCATCCCTTCTATCTCTGCACAGAGAGGACGACTCACTGGCCCATGCCGCAAAGGAGAAAGCCGATCTGTTAAGCTCTCTTTGCGTCCAACTCGACTCTAGATGAAGAGGAGAACACCGACGCCGACCATCCCGCGGTATGAGTACTCTATGCCGGATGTGCGGCTTACACAGTGCTCGGTTCGCAAAGCATTCCTCTCCCTGGACGTCAACAAATCGAGTAGGCCTGATGGAGTCCCTACCATTGTGCTGAAGCCGTGTGCTCCGGAATTGGCACCGATTTTACCGCGTCTTTTCCGGTACTCCTACTCCCTAGGCGTAGTCCTGAACTCATGGAATACAGCTTTGGTGCACCCGATTCCTAAAAGAGGCTGCTCAGATCCATCCAACTACAGGCCTATCGCTATCACCTCCTTGTTCTCCAAAGTAATGGAAACCTTTATTAACAGCCAGCTCATGCGGTACCTTGAGGATCACCAGCTGATTAGTGACCGCCAGTACGGTTTCCGTCGAGGTTGCTCAGCTGGTGATCTTCTAGGTTATATAACTCATAGATGGGCGCAGGCAGTGGAGTCCAACGGGAAGGCGTTGGCCGTTAGTTTGAACATAGCGAAAGCTTTCGATCGGGTTTGACACAAAGCGCTTCTTTCGAAGCTGCTTTCCTATAGGCTTCTCGAGAAATCGTGGAATTGGATCACCAGTTTTCTTGCGGATCGGAGCATCAAGGTCGTAGTAGACGGTGCATTCTCCGATTACAAGCCCATTATCGCTAGTGTTCCACAAGGCTGCGTGCTATCACCAACGCTGTTTCTTCTGCATATCAATGATATGTTGCAAACCAGTGACATTAATTGCTATGCGGACGACAACACTGGTGATACTTTATACACCAGCCGCGCCAATATTTCTCGGGAAAACGTCGCCGAGTACCGGAACAAACTTGTATCTGAAGTCGAGACTTTGTTGAACAAATTCTGAGAATGGGCGCGACTAAATCTAGTCCAATTCAATGCCCAGAAGATAAAAGTTTGCGCGTTTACCGCTAAAAAGAACCCCTTTGTCGTATCTCCTCAGTTTCAAGGCACTCCCCTTGTTACCTCAGCCAGTATCGGAATCCTCAGTGTCAACATATCGAGAGTTCTGGAACGTTATAGGATGATGGCTTTTCTTACTATCTCTTACTCTATGTCATGTAGTTTATAGGCTTTGTCAAAAGGATTACAGTGTGTTCAACAAAGGAGTGGAATCATATCGGTGTCTATCTTTCCGCCCAATTATAATCTAGGCGTATTCAAGACAAGAGTAAATTGGCTTTAGTAACGCTAAAACAGTACGATACACTATCTAAGGCTTCCTAAGCATTAAATAAATCCACAACGGGCCACGGTTTCGAATCCCGCGCGAACAATTGTTCGTAATAATTGTCCCGGGTCTAGATTTTTGTCCGTATGCAATTTATATATGTAAACAACTTCCGCAATACAGGTGAAAATCCTAGTGTTTTTTCTACCGACTTCAAAAAGGAGCTGGTACTCAATTCGACTTTATGTTTTTTTTATGTGTGTTACCTCATAACTTTTTACTGGGTGAACCAATTTCGATGATTTTTTTTTATTTGAAACCTGGTGCTTCACATGTGGTCCCATATAAATTTGATCAAGGTCTGACCAATAACTTTTGAGTTCATCATCATCATTACAGCCCTTCATAAGTCCACTGCTGAACATAGGCCTCCCCCAAGGTATGCCACAAAGCACCTAAGCCACCTGCATCCATCAACTTCATGCATGTCTTACCAGGTCATCACTCCATCTAGTGGGGGATCGCCCTACACTTCGCCTACCGGTACGAGGTCGCCACTCGAGAACCTTTCTTCCCCATCGGTTGTCGGTTATTCGAGCTATATGGCCGGGCTATTGCCACTTCAGCTTACTAATCCGTTGGGCTATGTGGTTACTCTAGTTTTACTGCAGATATCCTCATTTCTAAGTTTATCACGCAGAGAAACCCCGAGCATAGCTCTCTCCATAGCTCACTGAGCGACCTTGAGCTTCCTCATACGGCCAGCTTTTGAGTTATTCTTAATAATTTATATTGAAGTCGGTTGTAATTTTTTTTTATTTTAAATTATTTTTTCAACATACAGCATATAAAAGTCTGCTGAACTGCTGAGCATAGGCCTTTCTCATAGATTGCCTTATCGGAGGGGGGGATTTTGCCACAGTTGTCATGTAGAAACAAAAACAGATTTTTTTTTAATATAGATTATAAATAATACTTATAGAAAGTCACTCTTTTGTTTAATTACCACTGGTTCGAAAAAGCCTCTGTCCTGGGAAGAACCAGCAAGAAACCAACGGGACTTTTTTTTTAAATAACAGCTTACAATCATGTATGTTACACAAATTAACAACACAACAAATTAGAAATAGCTTGGTAGCGATCACCTCATTTCCAGGGGTAATTATCATCCATAAATTCTTTAATATTATAATAACCCTTTTTTATAAAAAAACTTAGTAGTAAAAAAATTGAGCCGGTCAAATTTTGTATATTTTCTGGAATTTTGTTTTAAAAGCGTACACGTCGCCCCAATAATAAATTACTGACACGATGGAGTCGAGTAACTGGTACTACTAGCTTGTGTCTGTTCCTTTTTTCTTTTTTTTACATGGGGAAATGCCTACGCATACCCGCCTCGCGGGGGCAAGGACGGGTTATGTCGGACTCGCACCGACTAAAACCCCATGGTGTTCCACCCTTGTCGCATATTGGCAGGGCCACGGGAACGCTTTCGCACATTTCCGCGGCCCTACCTGCGCTGGCCGCCCCATGGCGGCCCCTCCTCGGGAGAGAACTACTCCTCCCCCATCTCCCTCTCAGGTAAGGCGCACCTGAACACATTACGCGCCCTCCTCCTCGGCCTCCAATTTCACGTTCGCAACGGACACCCCCGTGTCCGATGCGCGAAGGCCATGGGGCCGGGAAAAACTAGCACTCAGGAGCACCAGCCTTCCCGACCCCAGCTGCGGATCTGGTCTATGGCTCCGCCGCCAACCAAGATTCAGATGCGGAGGGTAGGGAGAACGGCGCCTCGCAATACCGACACTCCTCTCCCCCCGCAGCCCCACCACCACCGCATCAACGGTGCGGCCCCGTTTGAGTCGCGGAGGATAGGGCGAGTGGCGCATCGCCATACCAACACTCCTCTTCCTCCGCGACTCTACCTCGGCTGCAGCGGTAGAGGGTGCGGACTCCCCTCTCACCGCGGCCCCCCGACACACATCCGAAGTGGGCTCGCCAAGCCCACTCGGAGTGGCCACCTCGGGCCGGCCTCACACCACGGGCCAGCCAAGGGGTTCCTCTTTGTTCACCGTGGGTGACCAAGCCACGGCTACTAAGCCCCCCCGCCACGACAAGGCGGGAACCCGTTCGGGGGGGAGCTTGTGTCTGTTCCTAGTATTTACAGAATGAATATCACTTAGTTTTGTAAAACTACTTTTATTTTTGTATACGTACATTACATTTTCATAAATGTATTGAGAGGCCAAAGTTAATATATTAATTTCCTTACATTTTTGCCGCAGCGACTCTGTAGGCTTTAAATCATAAATTGCTCTTATGGCCCTCTCCTGTAAAACAAATATAATTTCAGTGTCAGCTGCGTGTCCTCATAGTAAAATACCATACGACATTATGCTATGGAAATAGCTAAAGTAAACTAGTCTAGCTTTTTCAACACTGGTAAGACTTCTAATCTTTTTTACAGCATATGCTGCAGAACTAAGTGTGCTTGCTAGTTTTGATATATGGGGGCTCCATTGAAGCTTCGGGTCTAGTGTGATTCCAAGAAAAATAGATACCACCATTTTGGCTCATATCGATGATCTTTCGCGAGTATTTGTGGTCTATCAAATTTAATTTAATGGCAGGGACGTCTAGGATATGCCTGTCTTACCAAATACTTTCATTTGAACAGAAAACGGAAAGAAATAAGTATTGATAATTGAAATTTTCCAAGGCATGTTATAAAGGCAGGCAACACATGAATTGCGTAGCACGCCTTTTTCAAATTTCCTTTTCAAAGTTGAGAGTAACCAAGTACCTATATGTTATTTTATATAACTTTAACTGAATAATATATCAAAGTTATTGCAAGTTATTAATATACGTAGACGATGCACTTTGAGTTGTATTATGGCTGCAATAGGAATAGTTCGGTTCTGCCGGGAAGCGACACACAGATACCAGCGTAAAATGTTAACATAGTCGTAATTAATATTGCTGTGTTTTTTATGATGAGTACGCAGAACTGGAGACCCATTTTTCATTTTGATTCGTGATCGAGAATAGATATAGGTTTCTATGCGCCATAACATCCACTAAACATCGGGTGGACTGTGTGCTCGTTTGTCACCCTTATTCTATAAAAAAGCTTGTATGCATACAAAATGTGTATGACATATTATAAGTAATATCAAGTAAAAATAACATATGTAATTTAATCAAATTTATATTATAGATTACATCAAAATGATAAATATAAACTTAATTTTGATATCACTGCGAATTAATGAAAGTAATTCCAATTTCACGTTTCACATTTCACTTAGAATTTGTTCTCATACTAAATCCTCGCAGATCTATCTATCGTTCTTTTAATTTATCTACTTAACCTGATTTTCCAACTAGAAGCTAGACTTTCCGAAGATGAAATTGCCCGGTGCGTTAGGGTCTTCCGTAACGAAGTACTCCTTCCACAATTCTTGGAACTCTGGCCAGGTAATACTGGACTTGCCTTTTGCTAACTTCTGGAAAGCCAACACGGCGTCATCCTTGCTTATGCCAAACGAAGCATAAACAGATGAGAATTCGTCACTGTCAATAGATCCATCACCAGTGGCGTCTTCTAGATTGAAAGTGAATTTGCAGTACTGATTTTGCCAGTCATGAGCCGATGACGGATTCTTCGCGTAAGCTTCCCACATGGACACCCATTCATCAGCGGTCACCTCGCCATCCTTATTAGAATCTGCTGCACTTTGTAAACCATCCCAGATCTTAAGTAATGAGTCAAATGTCTCCTTATACTTGGGATCACCTTCCTTCCATCCTCGTAGTTTCGAAATTGTCTGCGCCGCTAACTCGAAGTCTTTTTTCTCTATCGAGCCGCTGCTGTTGGTGTCGAAGAACTGATTGAACAAGTGCAGTAGCTTCTTCTTTCTGAAGTCGGACACCATTTTGATTGCGATCTCTTGTATATTTGTTTACGTCTGTTCCCATTACCCCTTATATACTGCCTTCGTTTACTACAAATGTTGATAATTACTATCAATTTATCGTATTGTAAATTTATGTAGCGCTACTGAGATGACGTCTGTTACTTATCATATATCTGCATTGCAGTGAAAGTGAATACAGTACAAATCAATAAACAAATATACTCCATTCGACTAGCAGCTAATTTTTGGGTAGGTGTTTAACTATTTAAAACAAGACTCATTGTAATAATACTGACTTGCCTTTGCATAAATTTTTTATTCTTTTTTTTCTTTTTTTATTCTTTTTTTAAAAAACGTCACCTCCACACTAGGATTTTCTCCTGTGTCGTGGAGGCAGTTTACAAACATAAATTGCACGAGGACAAACATCCAGACCCGGAACAATTATTTGTAGGCCATACAAATACTGGTTCCATGCGGGATTCGAACCCGCGGCCCCCAGCGCAACAACTCATTGCTAAGCCACTGCGCCACGGAACCGTTAAATTAAAAAATTCAAAGTGTATGTAAAAACCACTCTTATGACGAATGGGTGTTATTGTCCTACCCCACCCGCCGTATTTGCCATACATTCCTCCTTTCGACTACCATATGTTCCGATCGAGGGCTCATGACCTGACCGAGCAGCACTTCATGTCTTACGACGAAGCCAAAAATTAGGTCGATTCTTGGATCGACTCAAAACATGTTTTTTAACGTGGTAACCCTAGGTAATATAACAACTTACTAGAAAGTGATGGGCAAATAATTGGAATAACACAATAACAACTGCCTTAAGGCATTAAATTCGCCGTATGCACGATTTTATTTTATGTGCATAAAAGTTTAAATAAATAAAATAAGTAAATAACATACGTTGTACAAAATTCTCTGAATAAACGTTTAAAATTACAAATAAACCTTAAAAATTTGATAGAACACCTTTGTATATACACATCATCATCATCGTCATTACAGCCCTTCACAAATCCACTGCTGAACATAGGCCTCCCCCAAGGAATGCCACAAAGCACGGTCCTGAGCCACCTGCATCCATCGACTTCCTCATATCCACTCCAGGTCGTCACTCCATCTAGTGGGGGGACGCCCTACGCTTCGTCCACCGGTACTAGGCCGCCACTCGAGAACCTTTCCCCATCGGATGTTGGTTCTTTGAGCTACATGGCCGGCCCATTGCCACTTCAGCTTACTAATCCGTTGGGCTATGTCGGTCACTCTGGTTCTACTGCGGATATCCTCATTTCTAAGTTTATCACGCAGAGAAACTCCGAGCATAGCCCTCTCCATAACTCACTGAGCGACCTTGAACTTCCTCATCCGGCCAGCAGTGAGGTCATCACTGGCAATACGCACTGGTTGTACAGTCTCGTTTTCAAGTTTTGAGGTATACCTGACGAGAAGATGTACCGTAATTTCCCGAACGCTGCCCAACCGAGTTGAATCCGTCGATTGACCTCTCGGTCGAAGTTGGACTTACCTAATCGGACTATTTATCCCAGGTAAACACATACTCGTCAACAACTTCGAGCTTAGTGCTCCCAACAACTACAGGCACAGGTGTGACATGGACATTAAACATGATCTTTCTTTTGTCCATGTTCATCTTAAGACCTATCCGTTGGGAGACACTATTGAGGTTATCGTTCTCTCTTGTGGCTAGTTTTGCGTTGAAGTCTCCCATTAACACCGTATAGTGGGTTTTGGAGGAATACATGCCTCTAGAGATATCCTCATACATTTCCTCCGCCTCCTCATCGGGTTGTGCCGAGGTTGGTGCGTAAACCTGTATGACCTTCAGCGAATACCGTTTGGTGTTTCTGAGTATAAGCTACCCTCGTCGACACACTCCCAATCTATACAACATTGTTAACGAGAGACTTGTAGACGATAAATTTGACACCTCCTTGGGACAGATGGTCGCCCTCCCGGTGATAGAACAAGTTGCCAGATTCGAGGATTACCGTGCCCTCCACCTCTCTTCGGACCCCGGATAATCCTATGATATTCCAGCGCAATGTCTATCTCTTCTTCCAGCTCCAGGATCTTCTCATCAGTCCTCAGATTGCGTGGGTTATAAGTTGCCAGGTCGAGTCGTCGTAGGTGGCAACCGAGCCTCCACCGGAAATTCTTAGCACCCCCTGCCCCGCCGTTACCATGGTCGCCACCGTAGCCAGGATTAGCGGGGCAGCCGGGGACTGGGGGCCGTTTATTAATGTCATAGCGCTTGGGTTGGCAACCGCAGTTTTTATTGTTGTTTTGCTGTTATCAGAAAGACGCTGCTGCCCATCCTCTGCCTCAGTTTCCCTCTGTCGCCTCTTGTGACACCTACGGGAAGATATGGGGTAGTGAGTATTCTTATATGCACAGTTTGTATATATTTATTAGATGACTATTGAAGAGATAGAAATGCGATGACACAATGAGCTTTCTTAGACTTATTTTATCTATGCAGATATTTTATAAGGATAAATTTTACTCGTTGGAAGAGAAATAGTCTACTTGTGAGTTTCTTGTCGCTTCTTTTCACAAGGTCTTCCCGCAGTAGGGACTTCTAAAAGCGATGGCATAGCGTTTGACTTTCAAAAAATGATTTAAATATTTGACTTGACACGACTATAGCACTCTATACAGTGCATTATTTATAAATTTTTCATTTTGTTTATTAAGCACTCGCCGTGAAATATGACAGGACAGAACCAATTCAGATTCGATCTCCGCCAGCATTAATAAAAGTGTTAATTGCAGTTTAAAGTGCTGATATACCATGTGCTCGGCGATGAAGGAAAACATGGTGAGGAAATCTGCGTGTCTGAGGAATAAAACACTGTGGGTATGAGAAGTCCATCAACACAGCCGTTACCGATACAGCCTATTAAAGTCCACTGCTGAACATAGACCTCCCCCATAAATTGCCCCATATATGCCAACGTTTGCAAATATGACAAGCGGGTCGGCAACTGCAGTTTTCTACCGACTTCAAAAAGGAGACGGTACTCAATTCGATTGTATGTTTTGTTTTCTTTTTTATGTGTTACCTCATAACTTTTTTACGGTGAACCGATTTCGATGATTTTTTTTATTTCAAAGCTGGTGCTTTTCATGTGGTCCCATATAAGTTTTATGAAGGTCAGACCAATAGTTATTTATTAAGGTCTTGTGATCGTAAACGCGGTTGCTCATCATGAGGTCCCGAGCTCGAATCCCTGGTCGGGCTAAAAAATCGGTTGTCTGTAAAGTCCGTTTACTGACGATAGTTGAACGTGACAACGTCATAAGAAATATTTAATATCGAAAGAATCATTACCTTTATCGCCGCAATTATCGTTGCTATAAACAATTGACACCACATTCGCTCGCACAGTCGCTCGTTCCGCGCTCTCGCTTGCACTTTAAATGGAACGCCTAGGTAACGCCTAGCTTCGTCGATTTATAAGACGTTGTCACGTCAAAATCAGTTAACGCACGCCTCACAATGTGAGGGAATGCTCTACTCTCGATACGTGGGCATACCTCAATTCCGCTACATTAAATCGTTCTTATACTTTTAGTTCTTTATTTTTCCATATAATTATTAACGTTACAATATCTACAGACATTGAATTATAAGATTAGTTTATTTTCTAATTGATTCACTTTAGATTACATAACAAAAAATGTAATTGAAAAAATATATGGACTGCCGTCCGTTGGTCTGTGCGTCGATGAGTTTTCTCGCAAATAGACTGAAATATATAATATTAAATAATATTCCATATATTCTAAGGCTGATCCCTATTGATTTTTATTATTGAACTCAACACCGTTTAAAAGTCATTAATGAAAGTCTATCAGATTCTCTGTTTTTTGTTTTGTAAAAATTATCGACGCTATTTTAATTTTTTCATCAAAATTAAATGAAACACTCATGAGGCGTGCACTTTTGGGTTTTACAAACTATTACATTTTTAACAGTGGTAGAGCCAGGCGGCAGCTTTTGCTGTACGCACGGATGGGCCGGCTCGAACCGGGGTGGTACCACGACCTCACAGAAAACCAGCGTGAAGTAGAGGTTTACCTCTGCATTTCGGTTGGTGAGTGCAGGTGGCCGGAGGCCCTTTTTACTGGAAATGAGGCATTCCATCTTAGTCCTCACGGGTGACAACGCATCTACATTTTGATTTGTAATAGAGGATAGATGTAGATGTCTATGGGCCGCAGCAACCACTTACTATCAGGTGGACTGTGTGCTCGTTTTTCAACCTTATCCTATAAAAAAAAATTTACTGTCAAGAAATTCTCAGTAGCATCTCGGAGTCAGGAATGCCATTCTGTCGGACTATGAGTGAAGAAACCGAGAGTGCACCGGTGTTTCCACATACACTCGGGCACTATAATCGTGTCCTGTGCAGATGGCTAGTTTCCGTTGAGAATGGTCGCCGTGACCGAGATTCGGTCTGGAGGACATTATTAAACAAAATCAAGCGGTAAAACGAAACCAACCACGATTCTCACCGGAGTAACCCAATCGTACTTCAACAGTATGATTATATCCAATTGGTAGGGGGATTTGATAAGTCTATCTAATTGATGGGGTGAATTGGTTTCGCCGTGCCTAACAGTATCACTAAGCCAAAATGGCAATGGGCTGACCATATAGCTCGAAGAAAGTTCTACTAAGAAGAAGTAATAGTGTAAGTACGGTAAATACAACATTTACCCAAACGTGTTGTCAACGAAAAAATATTTAGCTTAGTGACACGTTTCATAATTACTTATACAGGTGTCGATGTGGGCACTACTACTGTGAACACCACTATAATATCTTAAGTCATCATCATCATCATTACAGCCCTTCACAAGTCCACTGCTGAACATAGGCCTCCCCCAAGGAATGCCACGAAGCACGGTCCTGAGCATTCATCGACTTCCTGCATATCTTACCAGGTAGTCACTCCAACTAGTGGAGGGACGCCCTATACTTCGCCTGCCGGTAAGAGGCTGCCACTCGAGAACCTTCTTTCCCCATCGGTTGTCGGTTCTTCGAGCTATATAGCCGGCCTATTGCCACTTCAGCTTTCTAATCCGTTGGGCTATGTCGGTCACTCTGGTTCTATTGCGGATATCTTCATTTCTAAGTTTATCACGCAGAGAAACTCCCAGCATAGCCCTCTCCATAGCTCGCTGAGCAACCTTGAGCTTCCTCATCCGGCCAGCAGTGATGGACCACGTCTCAGTTCCATATGTCATCACTGGCAACACGCACTGGTTGTACCTTAAGTACAGCTCTATAATATTTAAATAACTTCTTTAAGTGCGTAGTTGTTCTACTTCGTTAAAATAGTAATACACCATTATATTTTTCTGACATTTACCATATAGTTACGATACCACCACGACCACGGAATGATGTGAGCTGCCTGTTTTACCTACATCGCCATCACACGTATCAACTATGATTATTTTTTCACAGTAATTATTAAATTATATACACGTAGCAATTATACAACAGTGCTAGAACTCAATGTGTGACTAGGAGCAGAAGGGTTTGTGTCGCCCCTTTGCCTATATCTATCTTTGAAATTGATAACAGGTATTTTTATACAGGTAACGATGTCAAAATAGATGAGAATGAAGTTCATAAACACCCACATCTAACAGGGTTTAAGAATAAAAATTCAGATGCGTTATCACCACAAAGTCGAAGTAAAATCCCTCGTCATCAGTAAGAAAGTTAATTTAATACAACATTATTTTAAATAAGTGTTACTAGGCGTTGCTAGGGCTAGCATACTGGTCCATAATCAAATCAGCTCCATGGTACCATATTATTGCATTGCCGGAGGTATACGTAGTAGAGTCATTACTATATTATGTAATACTATGGTAGCACGAATATGTCTGGTCGGGGAAGGACCAGACTCTCACAGAGTACTAACGTAAAATAGTAGCTTAATGCTGCTGTTTTGTGTGGTATGTGTTAACAACCGAAAACACTTTTTACCAGAAACGAGGCATTGCATATTAGTCCACAAGGATGATAACGCATCTGCATTTTGATTCTTAATCATCATCATTACAGGCTAGGTGTGTATGAACCGCCAGCATTTACCTATCATAAGGTGGACTGTGTGCTCGTTTGTCACCCTTATTCTATAAATTGTCATCGACGTTACATTAATATGCCTAATTTCAGCTCAAATGGAATTCAACAAGTGCTTCGAAAATTGGTTACAAATAAACCGAAAAGACGTTTTTATAGGATAAGGGTGACAAAGGAGCACACAGTTCACCTGATGGTAAGTGGTTGCTGCGGCCCATAGACATCTACATCTATCCTCTATTACAATTCAAAATGTAGATGCGTTGTCACCCGTGAGGACTAAGATGGAATGCCTTATTTTCAGTAAAAAGGGCCTCCGGCCACCTGCACTCACCAAGCGAAACGCAGAGGTGAACCTCTACTTCACGCTGGTTTTCTGTGAGGTCGTGGTACCACCCCGGTTCGAGCCGGCCCATCCGTGCGACAGCAAAAGTTGCCGCGTGGCTCTACCACTGTTACGTACGGAGACGTACGGAGAAAGCAAGTTACGTTAAGTTGCTAAAAAGATAGCATAACTCGTAACCAGTAAAAAAGATATTATCTTGTTCTCTTCAATCACCATAAAAATACAACAATATTGTACCCAGCGAGAGTGAGATACTCACCCACGACCGTTGCAGCGAGACTACCACGTATAAAAATCCATCAAATTAAAGTTCACTTGCATAGTTCGTAATTTGAAGAATTAATTTTCCTGACAAATTTGCGCTGGATTCATCAATATGTTTGAATATCAGCTGCGTTGTCACCCCTAAGGACTATGATTAATTTCTTCGTTTCAGTAAAAAGGGCATCCGGTACTCTACAGTTACTATACGAAACACAGCAGCAACGAGCTGCTATTCCACGCTGGTATTCTAAGGTAAAGTAAGGTCTTCAACAGAAGAGGCCCATGTTTAGCAGCGGATTTTGACAGGCAAATGAAGAAGAAGATTAAGAATGAAACGAACAAGGAGGTTGAGAATATTAAAAAAAAAATCAATTAAATCATTAAGCATATTTTCTTTAATAAATACAGTCTCACCGAAACAATAAATTAAATTAACATTTAATTATCACACTGTGATCTTAATCATGTAAAAAGAAATTTAGTTTTATTATGTGCAGAAAAGCATGTTGCCTGGTGCATTGGCATCTTCAGTTGTGAAGTACTCCTCCCATAGTTCCTGGAAATCTGCCCAAGAAATGCTGCCCTTACCTTTTGACAGTTTTTGGAATGTATCAGCAGCGTCATTTTTATCGATACCCCAAGCTTCGTATGCTTTAACGAATTCTTCACTATTAATTGAGCCATCATTTCCAGTATCTAGAAGTTGGAATGAGAATTTGCAATACAATTTCTGCCAATCATGCGCACTTGATGGATTCCTTGCATAAGCGTCCCATAATGCAACCCATTCGTCAGCAGATACTTTTCCATCCTTGTTCGAGTCAGCTTGGCTTTGTATTCCGTCCCAGATTTTTAGCACCGTGTTGAGGTATTCTTTGTGTTTCGCTTCATCAACCTTCCCGTTCGTAGATTTTGCCAGCATCTCTGCTGACATCTCGAAGTCTTTCTTCTCAATCGTTCCACTACCATCGGTGTCAAAGGTGTTGAACACCTCAAGATATTTCTTTTTCCGGAATTCAGAAACCATGATGGTTGCGTACTATGTTGACTGTGTAATGGTGAGGCATCTGAAAGCTTATATATAGTTTTAAGACTATCTGATAAGATTTATTCTTATCTGCCATTTTATAAATCTTCGTTGTGTTACGGTAAAAACATCTTAGAATTGTATTAATGGATTTCCCAAATTGTGTCATTAGACACAGGTTGTTACTCAGTAATATTGTTATCTAGCTGTACCCGCGACTTCGTTCACACAGGATGTTTGTTAGTAACTTTGGTTTGATTTTAATTGTTATTAAATAAATTTGTTTTAAAGTTTTATTTTTTGAGACTATTGATTATGTTTTATAGACTATACCCCTGTTCCAACTCAAACAGTAATAGCTTAGACATTTTTATATTTATTAGGAGTAATTTCATCATGAAACCGATCAAGTGCATGGATCATTTCAACACCGAGGATGTCATATTCGTTCAATATCATATTTAACATGAAACTAAGAAACGTAGATTTGCAATAAGATAATATAAAAAAGAAACTAAAGAAGAAATTAATAATTACTCTAATTTATAAAAACATAAATAAGGTGGGAATGACAATTCGTTTGCCGTGTAGTAGCGGTGTAAATGGATCCACCACTCCCATACATCCCGAGGTCGTGGGTGACTATGAAAAACGCCAGAAAATAGAAAAGAATAGAATAGAACGATTTTTATTCAATATTGATTATTACATAATACTTAGTGAAAGTAATTTTTTATTTATCACTAGTTCGGAAAATACCTCTGTCCTGGGAAAACCCAGCAAGAAACTCAGCGGGACTTTTTTTAAACATAATTTCACTAAACAATAGTTTTATTTATACAATTTTAAATGAATTTTCATAGAACCAGCATGGTGGCGATCACCTTGTTCCCAGGAGTTATTTTCATTCATGTATTCCTTGATATTATAATAACCCTTTTTGTACAGTTTTCTTTAATAAAACTTTTAAACTTGTTTATTGACAAACTTTGAACATGTTCTGGGATTTTGTTGCAAAAGCGTATACGTTGCCCCATAATGAATAACTAATTCTGTGGAGTTTGGTAACTGGCATTACAAGCTTATGTTTGTTCTTAGTGTTTAAGGTATGAACATGCTTATTGCGATGCCAAAGTAAATATATTCATTTCTTTAAATTTTTCTTTGAGGGACTCTTTTCAATTAAGGTTATAAATCGCCCTTACGGATCTCTTTTGCAAAACAAATATATCTTCAATATCAGTCACATTACCCCATAGCAAATTTCCATAAGACATTACGCTATGAAAGTAACTAAAATACACTAAACTAGCTGTCTCAACATCTGTGAGACTTCTAATCTTTCTTACAGCATATACTGCAGGGCTAAGTCTGCTTGCTAATTTAGATATATGGGGGCTCATTGAAGTTTTGCGTCAATAGTAATACCAAGATAAACAATGGTATCCACAATACTCAATGTAATGGCCTTCGACATATAGTGTTTTATTCAAAACGGTTACGTCAATGGCGAGACGTCTTGTATAGCCATCGTCAATCAATCTGTCTGCCAACCGTGACAGTAGAAGAGGTCCCCATGTCTTGTAATAGACGTCTACGGGATGATGATGATAGAGAAGAAGAATAAACAATTCTTTTGGCATTTTTGCGTTATAAAGTAATGCGACAAAAATCTAGTAGTATAGTATAGTCTCTGAACCCTTCAAAACTTTAAAATCGTGTTGTTAACTGTTATTGAAAAGTTAAATGTGTTTTTTTTTCTTTTCTTTTTTTAAGGAAAACCTACGGCTATAATAATGCATAATACATAATTGAGTTATTTCAAAAGCCAGATAAATTTACTAATAATAACATACATACATTTTTTATGACATATTTTAAAGGTCATAAAACAGTCTGATAATGAAAAAAATTGTTTAAGTCTAGGGACTATGTAAGTTGCTTTATGGCAGATATATATTTAATATTATTTCGCGATGTTAACCTCTGGTTTCTAGATTAGTTACTTATGTTGCAGGGCGTCCTTATAAATCCAGTATTGTGGATTTCACACGGTAGAAGCGTACTCAAGATATGACCGGACCAGAGAATTATATAGAGTTACAAAGGTAGAATTTTTTTAAAGTCAACTGTTTTTCAAAACAAATAACCTAACATTTTAAAGGCTTTGTCTGCAGTATAGTCAATATATTATGAACTATGTAAGTATAAAAATAAACACCTAAATTTAGATCACCTTTATATGTGGTAGAGCCATGCTGCAGCTATATTAGTAGTATAGTTGTAGTACAAATGGGTCGGCTCGACCGGAGACGGACCACGCTCTAACAGAATACCAGCGTAAAATAGCAGCTTAATACTGCTGTGTTTCGTATGTTGAGTGTAGAGAACCGGATACCATTTTTTACTGGAAAACAGGCATTCCATCTTAGGGATAGATGTAGGTGTCTATGGGTCACAGCAACCGCTTACCATCAGTTGGACTGTGTATATCGAATTGCTATTTTTTTTAATTATTGGTTAATGGTTACATTGGGAAATTTTTTCAAAAGCTTTTGAGTAATCGGTATACACGGCGTCTAACTGATAGCTTTAATAGCTGATAACTTCTATTTCGTTTTAAGCGAATTCATTGGATAAAACACGCCCTCACCAACATCATAACCAAATGCTACAAGGCTCTTTTGAGAAACAAGTAATTTGAGCCGCATGCCATTGTAAAGATTTGCAGGATATATTGTTGGGAATGAGGGTATAAAAATAAAAGGAAATACGAACAAATGAAGGTAGCATGGTGATCCCTCACTCTTTTTAACAGTATAAAGTAGCGCACAGGCTACAAAGAGGCATCAGTCTGTAATTCTAAGAGTAGAGTCTAGTATCCTACTAGTGTAGGCAAGGAAGGTTGTTTTGCTGAGAGGCTGCCCTGTGTTACATTGACGACTCGTTGTGCCAACGTAGAGCCAATACAAGCGCGTCGTCTGTGACCTACGTGGTGCCTGCATCCCCCATGCCGTTGATTAAGACTAACATTTAAAGCAAAAGGGAGCCCGAGGACGGACTCCTGTCAGGAGAGGCCGTGTTGGAAATGAGGGTAAAAAATAAAAGGAAATACGAACAAATGAAGGTAGAATGGTAAACTCCCACTTGTTTTAGCAGTATAAAGTATCGCACAGGCTACTAAGAGGCATCAGTCTGTACTTCTAAGAGTGTAGGAACTGTAGTTACTATGCTTGTTAGGGTATTCTACTAGTGTAGGCAAGGAAGGTTGTTTTGCTGAGAGGCTGCCCTGTGTTACATTGAGATGGGTAGTGACGCTGTTGGTTTGCATACCTTCTTATCATGTAATTATGGTCCTGATAGTAAGCAGGGTTTGCTACCGAGTAGTGTTCTTTTATTTAAATACTTTTGACGATAATTTCTAACATCAGAAGTGGAATAGTTTCTTACATCAGAAGTGGGATAAAGTCCATGTTACCGTCCACATATAATCTTTGAATAGTGTGAGGGTTGTTAAGTTTGTGAAGGACTACGATGCAACTCGCGTATCATATTATCGCCTTTGTTCTATTTACGACATTCACGTATCATTAAAGAGTAAAGTAAGAGTATAAAGTAAAATGTTTTGAGCGAAAAGTTAAATCTTTTTGTTCGATTTATATTAAAAGTACCCGCGAGTACTTTCATTGTTAAATAACGTATCCAAATATGTCGAAAGAATTTCTGGAGGTATAGACGAGTTATAATTTTGCATTCACTGGAAATTTAAGTTGTCAGAGTTTTGTTATTATTTGATTGTTCATGTGAAATATTTGCGTGAGCTACATTTTTAAAGTTCAAAACTTATAGTGATGTACCTATTAATGAATGTTTAACTTTAACTTGCTGTGAATTGAAAAAATAAGTAGCCTTTTTCTTTTCTAACATGTTGATAAGTTTTACAGTTTACTCCAAATAGTCGACAGCTAATTAGACATGGTCAGGTGCGTGGCCGTGGTTTGGTAAGTTTGAGGCTACACCGCCACAGCCTGTAACTTATCGGCGGATCTTGCGGCAAGACAACTCAAGCGGCCGCCAAGTACATGATGCTTTGGCGTGGCAAATGAAAGTCTCACGCTTGCTCAGCCATATACATTACATTTCCAGCCATGTCACGCGGATATCTATCTGACTGAGACGATTAAATGACTGTTACAATTTGTATGATGCCGTTTTTCAATGAGTGATATTTTCATACAGTTGCTCTTTATATTTGCAATATGTGTATTATGGTAATTAGTCATCATCATCATCATTACAGCCCTTCACAAGTCCACTGCTGAACATAGGCCTCTCCCAACGAACGCCACTAATCACAGTCCTGAGCCACCTGCATTCATCGACTTCCCGCATATCTTGCCATGTCTTCACTCCATCTAGTGGCGTCTAGGGCGTCCCCCCGCTCTACACTTCGTCCGCCGGTACGAGGCCACCACTCGAGAACCTTTTTTCCCCATCGGTTTTCGGTTCTTCGAGCTATATGGCCAGCCAATTGCCACTTCAACTTACTAATCCATTGGGCTATGTCGGTCACTCTGATTCTACTGCAGATATCCTCATTTGTAAGTTGATAACGCAGAGAAACTCCGAGCATAGCCCTCTCCATTGCTCGCTGAACGAATTTGAGCTTCCTCATCCGGCCAGCAGCGAAGGATCATGTCTAAGTTCCATAGGTCATCACTGGCAACACGCACTGGTTGTATAGTCTCGTTTTAGTATATATAGTAAGTATTATAATTAATAGGCCTCTGCATGCAGTTTCCTTTTGTAACGCGTAGATCTTGAGCAGTTGCCTTCTTCCCTTTGGAATATGTGGTAGGATCACTCTCCCCACATAGTTGCTGTTTTTGCAATGTGTGCAATGGTTTGTGAGTGCCATGTCACACGGTTGCCGTTTCTTAAGAGAATGTGTCGTGAACTTTGGAAGTCCCGAATTCTATGGTTCGCAATACATTTGTCTTCATTTCTTTTAATTTTTAATTTTGCAAAGCAGATTTATTTATTTTATGCCCCTAAAACGTTTTATATCTGTTTCAATGTTAAATTACTTTGGATAACTATTTTGCGAGACGTGTGTTGGATGTACTTAAGTGCACGCTTGTGCATCTGACGTAGTTGTTTCCATGTTTTTTTTCTTATAGAATAGGGGGCAAACGAGCATGCGGCTCACCTGATGGTAAGTGACTACCGTAGCCCATGAACAACCGCAACACCAGGGGAATCGCAGATGCGTTGCCGGCCTTTTAGAAAGGTGTAAGCTCTTTTATTGAAGGTTCCTAAGTCGTGTCGATCCGGAAAAATCGCTGGTGGTAATCGATTCCACAAGGAAGTTGTGCGAGGGAGAAAACTTCTTCTAAATCACAGTGGTGGACCGCCAATCATCCAGATGGTATAGATGGTAACGCGAATTTTGTCGTGATGTGCGATGGAGAAATTGAGCGGCTGGAATTAGTCCGAACAATTCCTCAGAGCACTCCCTGTGATAGATGCGATAAAATACGCAAAGAGATGCAACATACCTACGCAGTGCCAGTGTATCGAGCCGATCAGAAAGAACTTGGTCGTCGACGATTCGAACCGCTCCGCACTGGATGCGGGCAAGTGGAATGAGCTGGCACTGGGATGCTCCGGCCCAGAGATGAGAACATTATTCCATGTGAAACTGGATCTGCAACTTGTAAAGTTATGCTGGTATGAAATACTGTCTCGCTCTGCTGAGCACGCCAAGCTTTTTAGAGGCCAATTTGGCCTTCCTTTCCAAGTGACCACGAAACTGCACACTATTCGATATGTCGATGCCAAGGATTCCGATGCTAGCTGAGGCAGCAAGGCACTCCGCCTTGAAACTGAGGAGATACGACAATAATTTTTAGCGGTAAACGCGCAAACTTGTGTCTTCTGGGGATTGAACTGGACCAGATTTATTCGGCCCCAATCCAAGACTTTGTTAAGCAAAGACTCTACTTGAGACACAAGTTTGTCCCGGTACTCGGCGACGTTTTCCCGAGAAATATTGGCACGGCTGGTATATGGCATCACCAGTGCTGTCGTCTGCATAGCAATAAATGCAACCAGTTTACAACATATCATTGATATGCAGGAGAAGCAGCGTTGGTGATAGCACGCAACCTTGTGGAACACCAGCGTTGATAAACTTGAAATCAGAGCATGCACCGTCTACTACGAACTTTTACTACACTGTCTTTTGCTTTTTACATTAAATATCCAATATGAAAAAGGTTTCGGGTACTAATTAACGCTAACTTTGTGCTTATGTCAACAGCCACTGTTAGGTATGCAAACTGGTGCCTATGCCTACAATGTTGAAGTCTGGACAGCTCGCTGGCGCGAGTGCTGTGAGACGGCTCGCTAGCGCAAACGCAGCGGAACCGCTCGCTCGAGTGCGTGTAGCTGAAGAGCCTAAGTCTTCAGTGTATAGTACGATCTATGCCGTGTGCGCAGTGCTCCTCAGAAAAAAATGTGTTATCTAAGACGTGCGTTAAACTCTAGTAGGAGGCGTTGTATAATAAAATCTGATTTGGACGATGTTTTCAATTCTGTAAAAGTTTGATCTGTATGAAATTTTAATATTGAATAACAATTGGTAAAAATTTGAAAACAAGAGTTTATCGTTTCATGGTCAGAAAGGGCCGAGACGGGAAAGTTACATTAAGCCAGTAACGTTACTTTAGCCTCCACACGAGGTTTGTGCTTGCCCCCTGCTTAGTTTAAGGGTGAGTTCACATGTGTTAGAAATAGCTTACGTAGTGCTTCCTTTCTGAAAGAGTAATACTGAGATACGCAACCGTTGTGCCTCTTTCTCAAATGCCTATGACTTGAATAAATGTTAAGTTGTGCTAACGTAGTTCCTATAACTTAATCAGTTATCTTTAACCGACTTCAAAAAGTAGGAAGTTATCAATTCCACAGTGTTTTTATGTGTTTCTCAGAACTTTTTTCTAGGTGACCGATTTTGATGGTCTCATATACATTTAATCAAGATCTGACCAGTAGTTTATGAAATATTCTTAATAATGCGTATTTATTAATAATTGAATTTTAACAAAATTTTTAATTTTACCACATGTGTTAAGTTACGCGAACGTAGTGCCTATGACTTACTCTGACGACTCGTTGTGCCAACGTAGAGCCAATACAAGCGCGTCGTCTGTGACCTACGTGGTGCCTGCATCCCCCATGCCGTTGATTAAGACTAACATTTAAAGCTAAAGGGAGCCCGAGGACGGACTCCTGTCAGGAGAGGCCGTGTTGGGAATGAGGGTAAAAAATAAAAGGAAATACAAACAAATGAAGGTAGAATGGTAAATTCCCACTTGTTTTAGCAGTATAAAGTATCGCACAGGCTACTAAGAGGCATCAGTCTGTACTTCTAAGAGTGTAGGAACTGTAGTTACTATGCTTGTTAGGGTATTCTACTAGTGTAGGCAAGGAAGGTTGTTTTGCTGAGAGGCTGCCCTAACAATAACATCAGAAGTGGAATAGGTTCTTACAATATAAAAGAGTTAGTAGTAAGACCTTTCAGTAAATGTTAAAGGTAATCAAGCGAGGATGCAGCGACACTAACTAAATTTCCATTACAGCCTATAAAAGTTTCCCGCTGAACATAGATTACCTACCCTATAGGTTGTATCCTAAGCGGCATTGCATATTGCCATAGTTGCCATGGTTAGCAGGCTGGTGAGCATCCACACTTTTTATAATTTTGAGTTGTAATAGGAATATGCCGCTGTCCATTCCCTCTATCAGTTTTCTCTGTCACGTATTACGAAAACCACGGGATAATATGGGGTAGTGGATATTGTTACACCACCTAACACCTACACAGTTAAGGGTGGCAGCACACCTCGAGGAAAGCCAGTTAACCAAGCTGGCTAAAATAAGTTGGTTCCTCTCAGCACGTCCCCGGTGCTACGCAGCACTCATGAAACTAAATCTGCAGCTAACTTAATAGATCATTGCAATGTTAACGTTAACTATACAATTATCGATACTTTTACAGATTTAAGTATGTCCGATATAAACGACATGTGTTAAAAAAATAGTTTTTGTCTTTTTTAAACATTTCTTTAGGAAATAACAATTTGTATTAATAAAGTACAATTTCGTGAGAATTTCTTTTAAATAAGTAACGATCGGAAAGTAATACAAATGAAAACCTGTGTTTGGTTTTTTTTTATAGGATAAGGGTGAAAAACGAGCACACAGTCCACCTGATGGTAAGTGGTTGCTGCGGCCTATATACATCTACATCTATCCTCTGTTACAGATCAAAATGCAGATGCGTTTTCACCCGTGAGGACTAGGATGGAATGCATCATTTCCAGTAAAAAGGGCCTCCGGCCACCTGCATTCATCGACTTCATGTGTGTATTATCAGGTCGTCACACCGTCTAGTAGGGGGACGCGCTACACTTCGTCTATTGGTACGAGGCTGTCATTCAAGAACCTTTTTTCTTTCCCATTGGTTTTCGGTTCCACGAGCTATATGACCAGTCCGGTGACAAACGAGCATACAGTCCACCTGATGCTAAGTGATAGCTGTGGCCCATAGACATCTACATCTATCCTCGTTTGCGAATCAAAATGCAGATGCGTTGTCACCCGTGAGGACTAAGGTCGAATGCCTCTTTTTCAGTAAAAAGGGCCTCCGGCCACCTGCACTCACCGAGCGAAATGCAGAGGTAAACCTCTACTTCACGCTGGTATTCTGTGAGGTCGTGGTACCACCCCGGTTCAAGCCGGCCCATCCATGCGACAGCAAAAGCTGCCGCCTGGCTCTACCACTGTTAAACTGTTGGTTATATAATCAAAGTCAAAAATTCCTTATAGAAATTATTTTTTGCATCAACATTATCATCATAGTGTCATAATATCGACGATGGTGTGTCTTTCCTAGTGTAGGGGGGTTGGGAATAGTAGTGTTGGGACTAGTGGTGACGAGGTTAGTGCACGTAATTGAGTAAGAGATTTTCGTCAAACTAAGTAAAATTCATCAGTTTATTATATTTCACGGATCTGAGCTAATTAATTTTAACGTCTTTAATATAATGGATTTCCGCAAAGTAACGTCTGATCCCAGTAACTATTATAATCAACACATTTGACAGACCGATGTATCGCCCCTTGACGCTGCTATCTGTTGCCGGTATGATTAATTTACATTTGGCTTACACCAAATAGAGATACCGTCATGTATATACACCATTAAATTTCAGTTACCAGAAAATATTACAGCGATTATACAATATATTCTCTACACGTGATAGGTAGGCATTCGTGTCGAAATTATTCAAGTCAATTCAATTTATTTGCTATTCTTGTTGTACTGTAATTACGAACGTCGAATCTTACGCTGCAGCTATATTATTGTTATAGCACGAATGGATTGGCACGACAGGGAATGGACCACGCTCTTATAGAATACCACACCAATACCAGCGTAAAATAGCAGCAGAGACCCATTTTACTGGAAACGAGGCTTTCCATCTCAGTCCTCAGGGGTGCTTCTTAGGGGAGATATTTCCCATAGTTTTATTCATTTATTCCTTTTTTATTTATTTATCATTTACAAACGCCTTCAACTAAATGTTACAAAGGGCGAAATGGGAAAAAGAGTTTCAACAAAATATTAATCAGAAAATGTTGATGTCTAAAATTTAGATTTTCTTCGTAACTTATATATATATATATATATATATATATATATATATATATATATATATGTATAATATGTTTTATTTATGTTAAAATACTGTTATATAGTACATTAATGTTTTTGTGATTTCTTATAGTTGCCTCTTAAAATACCAACAGAACGAAAAACGACGACGAATTACCTTACACCGCCAACATACGAAAAATAAATTATAAATTTCAATTGTAAAATTTCTAAACACGTAGCAATCATAACAATTCATACACGAAATAATTATATATTAGTGTTCGAACTCTCTTTTTGTTTCAGAGAACAAGGGTTTGTTTACCTATTTCTGCCACCCTTACACCCATTTCTGTCACCACGAATCATCACTTACACTACAGCTGCTTTTGGTTTCAATTGCATAGCAACGCATCTTTATTTTATTTGCTTGAAATTATAAGCAAATATTTTTTTATATTTTATTAATTTCTGATTCAAACTTTATTTTACGTGGTAGAACCATGTTCCAGCTATATTTTTAGTATAGTTGCAGCACGAATGGGTCGGCTACACCGGGGAAAGACCACGCTCTCACAGAATACCAGCGTATAGTTGCAGCTTAACGCTGCCGTGTTTCTCATGATGAGTGCAGAGAACCTGAGATCCTTTTTACTGGAAAGACATTCCATCTTAGTCCTCAGGGGTGATAACGCATCTGCATTTTAATTCGTAATCAAGGGTAGATGTAGATGGGCCACAACAGCCACTTACCATCAGGTGGACTGTATGCTCTTTTGTCACTCTAATCCCATAAAAAAATTAAACAAGCTTTAAAAGCGTTGCATCACATACGACATATTGCATTACAGTGGCGCAGCATCCAGATCCGTAATAAGTTTAGCTCCTCTCATACTATTGCATTGTCATCGAAGATACATAAGTATAACAAATTTCAGCTTAATCGGATGTCAGTAAGAGATTCAAAAATTAATGAACAAATTTTGAACAGGAAAGATAATCAAGGAACAAAGCGAAGAATGCAGGTTATTAAATAGCTTATGACAAAGGTAATCTGTCCTCGTCAATCACTCTACGAAATACAGCAGTATTATGCTGCTATTTATATATTGCTCCGTATTTATATGCTAATACTATGAAAGAGCTAAGTGATTCTCTAGCCCCTGCAGTAAGACTTTAGCACATTTAAAAACCATCAAATGATTATAACTCCCTACTGTGATGTACTATATGAACTCTTAGCTTGTTCTAAATATATAAGACATTTTTTTTCCTGATATTATTGCGTGGTATTTATTATTGTGCCTGAAAATGTGCCGGACTTATCGGATCCGGATCGGGAACAACTGTGAAGGAGATATTATAGTGCGACTGGTACTGGTACATTCATCTTATGTTTAGTGATCTTAGCAGCCCGAAGTCAAGAAATTGGCGGTGTTTCACCCCCCACGCCTCGGAACGCATGTAACTCCTGCCCGTCTGGCTAACAGCAACTGAGATAAACATATGAGACGTCTGGTTCTGCAATCGTCAATTCATCAGTCAAGTGTGGCGATTCAGGCAAGTCATTTTTTTCAACAAGAGAGACCCATGTTCAACAGTATACTTGTATGGGCTAGTGAAGAAAAATATTAAGAATAAAAAACAAAACCATTTAAATCATTAGGTATATTTTCAATAAATACTATCTCACCGAAACAATAAGTAAAATTAACACCAAATCGTCCCTCTGTAATCTTTATCATATAAAAGAAAAGAATTTAATTTTATTATAAGCGGAAAAGCATGTTGCCTGGTGCATTGACATCTTCAGTTGTGAAGTACTCCTCCCATAGCTCCTGGAAATCTGCCCAAGAAATGCTGCCCTTACCTTTTGACAATTTTTGGAATGTATCAGCAGCGTCATTTTTATCGATACCCCAAGCTTCGTATGCTTTAACGAATTCTTCACTATTGATTGAGCCATCATTTCCAGTATCTAGAATTTCGAATGAGAATTTGCAATACAATTTCTGCCAATCATGCGCACTTGATGGATTCTTTGCGTAAGCGTCCCATAATGCAACCCATTCGTCAGCAGATACTTGTCCATCCTTATTCGAGTCAGCTTGGCTTTGTAGTCCGTCCCAGATTTTTAGCACCGTGTTAAGGTATTCTTTCTGTTTCGCTTCATCAACCTTCCCGTTCGTAGATTTTGCCAGCATCTCTGCTGACATCTCGAAGTCTTTCTTCTCAATCGTTCCACTACCATCGGTGTCAAACGTCTTGAACGCCTCAAGATACTTCTTTTTCCGGAATTCAGAAACCATGTTGATTGCGTACTGTCTCGACTATGTAATGGTGATGCATCTGAAGGCTTTTATATAGTTTAAGACTACCTGATAAGATTTATTATTATCTGTCGTTTTTTAAATCTCCGTTGTGATACGATAATGACATCTTAGAATTGTATCTTTGGATTTTTCCCGAATTATGTCATAGAAAACAGTTTATAATTTGGGTTATAGATTTTTATTCAAAAGCTTTTAAAAATGAGCATCCATCAAGAATTTAAATTAGTGTAATTTTCTATCAATAAATACAATTATTATAATTTAAAATAAATGACGTGTTTCTTTAATAAACAAATTATTATTAATTAATTAAATATCATGTCATGTCATGTCATGTGCCAAACCACCGGGCTTGTATGGGTTACCGAAAATATACAAACCAAACGCTCCACTACGTCCCATAGTGATCCAGATCGATTCACCAACCTATAAGTTGGCTGAGAAGACTGAGATGACAAATCAGAACACACACAAAGTATTCGTAGACTATGTGGTAGAGCCATGTTTCAGCTATATAACAGTTGTAGCACGAATGGGTCGGATTGGCCGGGGAAGAACGACGCTCTCACATAATACCAGCGTAAAATAGCAGCTCAATGTTGATGTGTTTTGTTTGGTTCGTGTAGAGAACCAGAGACCCTTTTTTCTGAATACCAGGCATTCCGTCTTAGTCCTCAGGGGTGACGAGGCATCTATAAGTTGATTGTTAAACGATGATAAATGTAGATGTCTATAGGCCACAGCATTCACTTACCATCAGGTGGACTGTGTGCTCGTTGTCACCTTTAATCTATTTAAAAAATAGAGCCATGCTGCAGCTATATTAGTAGTATAGTTGTAGCACACATGGGTAGGCTCTACCGGGGAAGGGCCACGCTCTTACAGAATACCAGCGTAAAATGGCAGCTTGATACTGCTGTGTTTCGTATGGTGCGTGTAGAGAACCAGAGACCCATTTTACTGGAAAAGAGCTATTCCAGCTTAGCCCTCACGGGTGACGACGCATCTGAATTTTGATTCTTTATTGAGGATAAATGTAGATGTCTATGGATCATAGCAACCACTTACCATCAGGTGGACTGTGCGCTCGTTTGTCCCCCTATCCTATAAAAACCATCCGATTACCAGAGCACCAAAGATTATTTTATTATATAAAAAGATATTATTATATAACGATATTGGACATTAATACAATATTAATACTCGTACAAATAATATAACAGTGGTAGAGCCAGGCGGCAGCTTTTGCTGTCGCATGGATGGGCCGGCTCGAACCGGGGTGGTACCACGACCTCACAGAATACCAGCGTGAAGTAGAGGTTTACCTCTGCATTTCGCCTGGTGAGTGCAGGTGGCCGGAGGCCCTTTTTACTGGAAATGAGGCATTCCATCCTAGTCCTCACGGGTGAAAACGCATCTGCATTTTGATCTGTAACAGAGGATAGATGTAGATGTCTATGAGCCGCAGCAACCACTTACCATCAGGTGAACTGTGTGCTCGTTTGTCCCCCTATCCTATAAAAACCATCCGATTACCAGAGCACCAAAGATTATTTTATTATATAAAAAGATATTATTATATAACGATATTGGACATTAATACAATATTAATACTCGTACAAATAATATAACAGTGGTAGAGCCAGGCGGCAGCTTTTGCTGTCGCATGGATGGGCCGGCTCGAACCGGGGTGGTACCACGACCTCACAGAATACCAGCGTGAAGTAGAGGTTTACCTCTGCGTTTCGCTTGGTGAGTGCAGGTGGCCGGAGGCCCTTTTTACTGGAAATGAGGCATTCCATCCTAGTCCTCACGGGTGAAAACGCATCTGCATTTTGATCTGTAACAGAGGATAGATGTAGATGTCTATGAGCCGCAGCAACCACTTACCATCAGGTGAACTGTGTGCTCGTTTTTCACTCTTATCCTATAAAAAAAAAGAATACAAAAAACACGAGTCCTTTAATATTGTGTCTTCTTCATATCCTTATAATTACCCCACCGATACAACGTTGTATACATCAATTAACCATTCCAAAATTTTTAATAGAATGCGGTGCGTTGACTGATGGTTGAAAGATCTTGCCGCCTGGTTACATACTTAATTTTATGTGTTGGAAATATAATTTTCTATCAGACAGAAACCGAGCACACCCCAACTACGATCTAAATGATTAACGCACCATCGTTTCCCGTCGTAAATATATGTTACGTATTATCGTAAACCTC
The DNA here is from genome assembly GCA_033319125.1 of Parnassius glacialis. Lineage (NCBI taxonomy): Eukaryota > Metazoa > Arthropoda > Insecta > Lepidoptera > Papilionidae > Parnassius > Parnassius glacialis. Next base: position 2,883,720 of record JAVANC010000011.1, read on the forward strand.
GCGAACGGTAAAATTCCTACAACGTATAATAGAATACATAAGTGGGCATACTGCGGCGTCTTCGCCTCTTGGATGTGACAGATACGGCGCATCTGTCATGGTCGTCCGCACGCCCACGTGCACACCGACCTACGAAGAATTGAATGTGGTTATAATATCTCAAAAAGAAAATGATTCGGACTTCTTCTTCTTACAAATTTTAGTATCTATACAGCAGCTATATTGTGACTCAAGTGGGTAGGCTCGACAGGGGTAGAACCACGCTCTTACAGAATACCAGCATAAAATGTCTGCTCAATGCTGCTGTGTTTCGTAAGGCATTCCATCTTAGTCCTTAGTGGTGACAACACATCTGCATTTGATTCTTAATCGAGAATAAATGTAGATATCTATGTGACTCAGCATCTACTTACCATCAGGTGGACTGTGTGCTCGTTTTACATCTTTATTCTATAAAAAAAATGTATGAGTGTCGTGGAACAATCGGTTAAAAAGAACTTCCTTTCGTAGTATATTATTATTGATAAACGTATATTATTGACTAACTAATACAAATAAATGAATTACTAGCATCTATTAAAATGAAGCGTCATTTCAAATAAATTAATATTTCTTTCATGGCAAAATAAGGAAAACTACGGCGGACATGGATATTATTCCATGTCACTTCCTTATAGCCGCCAAGGCCGTCTACACTACGTCAGAAGGGGTCGTGACGGAAAAATCTTACACCTTCTGTCGCCTAGCCCCAATCCGCCAAATCCGTAACGTCCGATAAAGAACTTCGTTCCAAAATCACATATCAATTGCTTAACTATTGTATCTAATTTCCCGTTCCGTTGTCATTACCGTTACAGCCTAACAAAGTCCACAGCTGAACATAGGTTTCTCCAAAGATTACCTCATAAGGGGGATACTTACCATAGTTGCCACGCTTGTCAGGTGGGTCTGCATCCGCAATTTTTATTTTCTATTTGTTATTAGGAAGACGCTGCTATCTTAGATTGCCTTAAAGGAAGAATTTTGACATAGTTGCCACGCTTGCTATTTTGAGATGTTATCAGGAAGAGGCACATGTTCAGTGGTGCAGAAAAAACATTGTGAGGGAACCTGCATACGTGATTTTTTTTATAAAACTGGCTTTACGGCTCTGGGTTCTAGCCCTTCTGATTCTTCTGCATACGTGAATAATAAAATATTTTAAGGGCATGTGAAGGACACATGTCGGAGACACTCACTGTCTGATATAAGAGGCACAGATTAAGTTCAACCTCAAAAGAGGCGGCAATCGAAAGTATACAGGTTACATCTGGGGGCACGGCAGTGCCCCCGCCAAGTCGAGCAAAAAAGCGGCATGGCCGTACCATCCTTTTCTCGAAGCAGTTCAGGCCATTTCCGAAACCCTATAACTTCGTTATGGATAAAACTAGAAGCTTGAATTTTTACTAACCAAGTAGGTATTGAATAAACTTAGTATATTTCAAATTTCATTAAATTTGAACTAGTAGTTTAAGAATTATAACTAGTCAAAGTTTCTTCATTTTGTCACTCACTGACTGACCGATCATCAAAACTCTAAGGCAGTTCTAGCAGACATAGAAACTTCAAATTTGGAATACAATTATTGTTTAATATATAAATCAAGGAAAAATTTAAATATTTTACAATTTCGGTCCAGTTTTCGAGATACACCAACTGCATAAATAACTTTGTAATCCTATATAAACATATAGTATTACAAAGTTACATTTGCAGTGAATGAATCAGTGTACCTATATATGTATAATGGAATAATGGGTGTAAATAGCTACCTAGATATAACTATCTACAAAAAGAAATGAGATGCCATCAAAAACATAACTTGTAAAAAAGCCAAGTCCAAGTCTCGCAACTCGGTTCTTCTACCGTAAAAAGTTGTGAGATCCACGTAATACCAAGTCGGTTAATTTGTTCAGTCCATAGATTGATACATAGATTGACTTGGCAATCGCACTAAACAATCTAATTTAATATAATATGTATTACTTGTGAGATATATTGTGTTTTCATGCGATTGCCAAGTCAATCTATGTATCAATCTATGGACTGAACAAATTAACCGACTTGGTATTACGTGGATCTCACAACTTTTTACGGTAGAAGAACTGAGTTGCGAGACTTGGCTTTTTTACAAGTTATGTTTTTGATGGCATTTTTATTTTTCTTAATGCCAGTGCCAATGCATACTGTGCCAGTCAACCCGTGTAGTGACGACATTTTGTGCAGGTATATGTTTAACAATAATTATTACCATATTACCTAAGTTGGCTGTATTCTGTGTATGAATAAAGAATTTTCTATATTTTATAAGAACTGCCGCATCGAAATCTCCCTTCGCACATCCTGCGTAAGAGACTAATGCGATAAAAGAGAGTTCTAATGGCTATAGGGACGAGACTTCGCTCCGGAGTGAGAGGGAATCAGAGGGGGGGAGGGGGATTTACTCATTTGCCAAATTGTCCGGGATTATAGAATTTTTTATCGGCGTCTCTTATGCAGTGCCTTAATGCGCTTTATAGCGCTGACCGGATATTACTGAGGGATTGTGCGGCCTGTGAGTTTGAGATAAGTCATGCGTTATCTCGAACATGAAGTCGTCGTTGACGCTACGAGTATAATCAGATTCTTGTAATTGAATTATAAGAATGCTCTAGTAGTTGGTAATTTTATTTCAGTCATTCGTTAATGTCTATTAAAGCCTTGTTGAACATAGGCTTATACTTAGATTGCGATAAGAAAGATGTATTCGCTATAGTTGCCGCGCTTGGCAGGCAGGTTGGCAACTGCAGTTTGAAATTTTAGGGAGATGCTGGAGGTTAACACTTGGTTTTTTTTTTTTTTTTTATAGGATAAGGGTGACAAACGAGCACACAGCCCACCTGATGGTAAGTGGTTGCTGCGGCCCATAGACATCTACATTTATCCTCTATTACAAATCAAAATGTAGATGCGTTGTCACCCGTGAGGACTAAGATGGAATGCCTCATTTCCAGTAATAAGGGCCTCCGGCCACCTGCACTCACCAAGCGAAACGCAGAGGTAAATCTCTACTTCACGCTGGTTTTCTGTGTGGTTTGTTTCCCTCTGTGATATCTTACGACACCCACGGGACCATATGGGATAGTGGATATTCTTACATCGCCACTACATGGCATATTTTATTTATTACCACACTAGCTGTTCCTCGCGACTTCGCCCGCGTGTTATTTTAGGTTTCAATTTTTTTCGCGGAATCCTAATTCTTTTTCTAAAATAAAAGTAGCCTAAGTTACTCCTTGTGACATCAGCTATCTGCCAGTGATCCCATCAAAATCGGTCCAGCTGTTTCGGAAATTAGCCGGAACAAACAGACAGACAGACGGACAGACAAACAGACAGACAAAATCTTTACAAGTTGTATTTTTGTTATTAGTACCGTATATACTTTCATATGCATTTAGTAAAATGCTGTAATTGTGATATTACAAACAGACACTTAAATTTTATTTATTTGTATAGATGACCAGTGATGACCTATTGAACTGAGACGTGGTCCTTCACTGCTGGCCGGATGAGGAAGCTCAAGGTCGCTCAGCGAGCTATGGAGAGGGCTATGCTCAGAAATTCTCCGCGTGATAAATTTAGAAATGAGGATATCCGCAGTAGAACTAGACTGTCCGACATAGTCCAACGGATTAGTAAGCTGAAGTGGCAATGGGGAGGCCATATAGCTCGAAGAACCGACAACCGATGGGGAAAAAGGTTCTCAAGTGCCGGCCTCATACTGGCGGACGAAGTGTAAGGCGTCCCCCCACTAGATGGAGTGACGACCTGGTACATGCAGGAAGTCGATGGATGCAGGTGGCTCAGGACCGTGCTTTGTGGCACTCCTTGGGGGAGGCCTATGTTCAGCAGTGGACTTGTGAAGGGCTGTAATGATGATGATGATGATGTATAGATGTAAAGGTGCGGACTCCAAACTTAGGTAGTCGTAGTTTCGAATTCGCCATTCGACTACTGTATTGAGCCACTCTTAGCACAAGAAATTCCTAGCTAACTAGAGAACTAGTAATGTAAAGTATTCAAAAAAAGTAATCAGGTGTGGACTGTTTGGGGCTGATATTTAAACAATAGGGTTGATTTAAACTGGAACATGAACATAATTATAAATAAAAAAACGACGGGTTGCACTCCGGGAGTGCCGGCAGAAGTGAAAGCTTGAATATTAACGTTGTGCATTTTTGATATTTTGGAATGGCGGAGATTATTTATTATTATCTTATTTCATTTATTTTCATTCGAAATTATTTGTTTGGTAAACCTACACCGCACATGTGCTTATTGTGATGTTATGAAAATATAGGTTAATGCTATAAAATATAAACATATTACAAATATTACATCTATAATGTGTAAGTACATATGTATCAATATTAATAATTTCGTCAAGCAGTACAGTAGACTCGATCGAAACCTAATCTTAATAATAAAATTATATTAATTAATAAATGAAAATTAATTAAACCTAACTTACTTCCTCTCCTACGCCGCGCCGGCTGTCTACTCTCCGTCCATCTTACGAATTTTCGATCAGGACACGTGACCTGACGCGAGTTTAACATTTTTTACCCATTACAAAAAAAGTGCACAACGCCGCTAAAGAAGTTTTCACTTCAATAAGACTATGAGCGTCTCCATACCACAAAGTCTTCAACCAACGCGTTCTATATCATTTACTGAGTATATAATTTTTTTACAGAATAAGGTGACAGACATAAACACAGTCCATCTGTTGGTAAGTGGATCCTGTGGCCCATAGACATCTACTTCTATCCTCGATTAAGAATTAAAAATCAGATCCGTCGTTGTCAGGACTAAGATGGAATGCTTCGTTTCCAGTAAAAAGGGTCTCCGGTTC